>OY725188.1:12035700-12635700 GCA_963241965.1 Tortrix viridana | reverse complement strand
AGTTCCGCACAAACTAGATAAATAGTTCGTAAATCATGGGAATATAATAGAAACTGACACGTACTAAGTATGCACTCTCGTACTTAGTGTGTGTTAGTTTATACTGGACATTGTTTTTTGTGTGATGTAACTATAAAATAACAGTTTTCAGATTTTTTCCTTTATTTGTGTTATAAGGCATTATAGCACAAATAAAGGAAAAAATCTGAAAACTATTGCATCTTGCCAAACTTAATGATTCTAAGTCAACGGGAAGTACTCTATAGGTGTTGATTCCCTTGAGATTCCCTTGAATATGCGGCATAAACGGCCGTATCTTTTGATTGCGTTGACTCAGAAGTTTGGTTTTTCCACTGATCCAAGGGATTATTACTTATTCTCAACTTGATACCTCCACGCGATCCTGAGAGGAAGGGTCTTGACAGACACACAGACGAACAACAAAGTGATCCTATAAGGATTCCGTTTTTTTTCCTTTTGAGGTACGGTACGGAACCCTAAAAAAACAAGCTAAAGGCATTCAAATAACTGAAAATCTCGGGGAAAACCAAGCTTACAATATGATCGTCAATACACAAAATAATAATCATAAAACAAATAAAATTGAATAATAGAAAAATTGGCAATGTCAAAATGTGAAAAGTAATAATAATAATTAAACAAAGAAACAATAAAAATGAAAAAATAAAAATATAGCTCGATAGCTACAATCACAAAGTCAGAAATAAAAATTTAATGTTGCCAATGTCAAATAAAATAATAAAATCAGAACAACAATACAATTGTCAACCGCAACGTTCCACGTAAACCCTTATCTTGCCCATTGTACAGTCAAACTCATAAACACATACATTCCATAGATGATATTATAAATATCTACACACCGCTATGCCACTGATAATAAAGTCTATTTAATATTTGGCGCGTTGGCCGTATAGATATTGGTGCTTTTAACTGTACATAGTGTCCATAATCTGGAAAACATATGGTTGCACAAATTGAGTGCACAAATTATTTTACAAAATGACTATAAAGATTCATATTATCTCTCTGAATCGGGCTTAAGTGTAAAATGTTCCTTAATTTAAACCAGAACGGACAATTTAAACTTTTCTCGACAAAAAATCGTTCTCAAAGTTTCTTTAAACTCTGCCCAACTAATTTACTGAATGAGCCGTAATTAAGCTTTGTCAAGGCGAACTTGCTAAATTTGACGAGATTGTGTTATTTACTAAAGCCTTCATTTAGATTGGAAAGTGACAATAAAATGTTACTCCGAAACGGTTTGGTCAAGCCTTGAATATTATATTCCTTGATTAGCAAGCCGATCAATCAATCAATGTTTTAAACCAGGGACCGGCCCGCTATCCCTTTTAATGGGTTTTGTATGGGTTTTTCGTAAGGATTTACTTACCAAACCCTCTGCCCGTCAAAACCCTTTAAATGTGCTTTTAAAGCGCTATTTCCAAACGATAGCCCATTCTATTAAGCGCTAACCAATACCCTTACTAAACCCTTTAAAAAAGGTTACTAATGTATACGCAATTTCAGACCTTTTGTAGACTTCATAAAACACACGTTACCTTGCGTCCCGTTCGAAGCAAGTAAACAGCCCATTCAACAAGCGCTAACCCAATACCCTTATAAAACCCTTATTAGTATACGTTACCGACGGCGTATCGTTTGAAGTTACCGCGCGGAGCGGCAAAAGATCTAATACGGTTCGATTTTCTATGGCACACGTTTGTGATTGGCTCGTACAAAAGGGAAAGCTTTATAATAAGCGCTTAAATCGTTAGGGAAACCCTTTCTTAGGGACATCAAGATGAATCAGTTACCAGTTACCTATTTCAAAGGGCTACCCTTATCGTTGGGTCCTTCATTCGATAAGGGAAAGTCAATCGTATGGGTTGCCAATTGGAATGGGTGAGCAAATGACGGGGCTAGCTATTTCAAAGGGAAGCCCTCTGAAAGGCTTTTCCCGATGAAAGGGTTGTCCGGTCCCTGTTTTAAACCAAGTCCTTTATTGCATGAGAGCTAGGCCGACAAAAGTGTCCGACATGACACTTTTCTGCCAACCGAAGCAAAAAGCGCATAACGTTGGTGATGGAGCAACCCCGCATAGCTAACACTTTCAAGGAGCAGCAAAATACATCATACAAACTAAGTCAGTAAGGTGCTTTTTACAACCTATTTAATTTGTTAGTTACGCGGTATTACACTATCTATCACCGACGATATGGACTTTATACTCTTATACCTACGACGTTGAAAAGTTTTACCGCCTTATTCATAAACGCACAACAAATCTATTTTAGTTAAATTATGCTTTGTCACTTTCTGTCAGAATCAAATGTCATAATAAAAGATAAGGACAAACAATACAAGCATATACTTTAGTTATTACGAGATTATGAATAAGAGGATTAATGTCCATTGTCAACCCACCATTACAATGATTTTAAATCATCCTGTATAATCTGTTACAAGTAGGTACTATATAGGATGAATAAATAAATCATAACACGTGTTTATTCAACCTTTAACCTCCTAACCTCTTTCTAGGCTCATGTTATCAAGTTCTGCACGTTCCTCGAAGTTCCAGAGCAAAATGATTAGCCCCACGTCCCTCCCGATGAATCATTAGTTATTATCATAAATAAATATTCAGGAGCGTATTAAATTTCATCCCGCTGTGGTGGCTGGCGAGGATCCAAGGACTGCGATTGGTCAACGAGGTAGCGGTGATGGAAGAGGCTTGTGATGACCTTGGGCGTAGTAGTAGTTGGTTACCAGCAAGAGCTACTGACTGTATAAAAAGATAAAGATAAAATATATTTATTCAGTAAGTAGGCCGCACGGGCACTTTTACACGTCAAAATCTACCAGCGCTTCCCAAGAGGAAACCACTGCTGAGAAGAAGCGCCGCAAGAAACTCAACAGTTAGTCATTTTTTAAATAAAAATGTAACAATGATACTACTTATTCTAGCATTATATAAAACTGTAAAAATAATATTAAATATCTGCGTAGTTTTGCAGGAAAACATGTCAGAATGACTACGAGAAAAAAATAATTATTCAGTTTCACAACACAAAACAGTTTCGACATGTCTTCCTACATAAACCGCGTCCCCTAGACAAGATACAGCGTTTACATGATTTTTATGAGGTATGTACGAGTAGTAAGCTATTAAACGGGCGTTTTTCAAAAAAAGTGTACATGGTTAAGGAAAACTTAAGAAATGTTTACTTTTTCCGGTTCGTCACGAAAATTAACTAATTTTCGTGACGCACTGGAAAAAGTTAAAATTTCTTAATTTTTCCTTAACGATGTACACTTTTTTTGAAAAACGCCCAATTACATTAAACATTAGTTAATTTTCTGGTTATAATGGGAAGATAACGGTTCTGATGATTTCAAGTTGGGAACTGTCCAGAATGTTTTGAACTCGTTTATTTTTAAGCGGGGTACATCGCCGCCGTTGCGAAGGCACTCATTTCGCGATAAAAGATTGGTGTAGAAGCAATAATGGAGAGAGAAATAATGTTTTGATTTCGCTAGTTAACTATTAGTAACACAGGGATATAAGCAAAATATTGTGCATTTTTTGGCTAAAAAGAAAACTTATTACCATAATACTTAGATAGCGAACTTCCAGTATTTTTTTTCTCATTTCTTAATAAAATATGAAAGTACTGTAAAAGATATGGCAAAACGGGAAATTAACGTTAAAATCTTAACTTAATTTGTGACGTTCTCAATATAAAGGGACCTTATGGATGCAGGCGGTTACGCCGTTTGTAGAACTGTTACCATAGTATTCGTATAGTTACAAGAACAAGAAGAGCGTAACTGCCTTCCTCCACAAGGTCCCTTTATACTGAGAACGTCTCATTTAATTTAAAAAATCGATAATTGCCCCGCGAAATATCTATCAACAACTGCGCAATGGAGTCACGAGCAAAAGCCAGTATCAAATATATGCCAAAGTCCCAAGTTTAGGTCAATTCTAGCGTCCATAAAGCGATGTACGAACTGACTATGCAAAACGCTCCCCACGCTGCCCGCGCGCACTATCCATTCTCTATCCATTAAGACGCCGATTCTTTCCGCGATTGTTTGGTTTCGACCGCTTTAAGTGAAAACTTTGGCCCACTTTGACTTTGATGTCTGAATACTGAATTGGGTTGTCAGTGCGTTGTTTGTTCGATGCAAGGTTACAGGGTGTGTTGTAATTTAAAACATAATGTTTACTCTGGCTAATAATTAATTTTATGTCATTGTTGACCCTTAACAAAGTCAAAGAGCGTCAGTGTAGGGTCGACTAGTTTAAGCATCAGTGGTTGCCATGTACCATTTTTCTAACTTTAAAGTACATTATAGCTTGACCCCAATTCCGGACTTCAAGCTGCAACACCGAATACGACGCTCTACGCGTCGCGCCTGCACTACTCCACATCGGTGGGTAACGTGGTGGGCTACGTTAGTCGGAAGACAGGCTCTGAGGGTTTTCCAGCTGCAATCGCGGCGCTATATGCACTTCGCTTCATTCGTGGTGCGAGTGCCACAGCCGCTGCTGGGGACGGTCGAGTCGCCTGCCTTCTGGCCGAAAGATGTCGTGTTCCGGCGGTTCCGGGGCGGCCTGCCAGCGAGCATGACTCCGAACGCTGCGATTCAGCAGAGCCACGCTGTTATGGCGCCAAATTAAAATAATTTAAGATATTGTTAAGTTTATAAATATATGTATTTTAGTCAGTATTTATCTATGGGCCTAGTAGCCTGAAAATAAATTAATTTGAATTTGAACTATTCGATGATATTTGGGTGAAAGAAAACATTGTGAGGGAACTTGAACAGCTGAGTGTGTAAGAGACTGCAAAAAAGATCGTGCAGGTCCCAAGAAGTGTGTCCAAAAGAGCCCATCTAACGGGAATGAAGATGAACTAAGATGGAATGCCCAATTACCCCCTTTTTTGTTTGAAAGGTGACTTAATGTAAAGTGCTCTTAGCTAACCTTTTTAAGATTTTAACAGTGACCTCTGAAAGTAGTGGTTTTATATATTTAATAAGTAGTTATTTGCTAGATCAATTTGTGTGATTATATTGCCTATATTCTAACTGTGGTAACTCCTTGCCTAATGGACCACATTATATTTCAGCCCCCCCCCCCCCTCCCTCCTCACTCCTCCAGGTCGCAAAGGTTCACCGAGACCTGCGGGTTGATTTACTTTTGTTATCATAGAGCGAGCCATTCAAGAATGATTTTACAAATTATACTTACTTTAATATTTATTAGAGCTACATATATAATAATTATATTATCTATATTGGCGACTAAGTGTAAGTAATATAAGTGTTACTGTCTTGACTGTTGCAGGACAAAAGGACCCAAAGTTAAAGAATTTAATAAAATCGTGACCGGCTATACTTAACTATCTATATTTTCTGATCTAGCAATTTCATTAAAAGTTCAAAACTAAAGATGGTCTCGCTAAATTCAAGTTTAATTAAAACCGAAATTAGCTTTCGGATATGAAAAGTGACTTATTTTATATTTTTATTTTGAAATATTAATTAACTGTGCCAACTTTATTTGTCTCTAACATAGACACACATACACACACACAAGAATGCAAACAAACATTATGTTTTAAAGAGATATTTTTTATGTGCCGCATTACACCAGATTTCTCTCAGTTCTCTACTTTCCAATTATAACCTATTTAAAAAATTTAAGTTCTGCGACTACCAAGTCGCCAGTCGCCACGTGAACAGAGCCGCCGCCGCCGTAAGTTATAATGACTCGCGGCGTATTATCGCCGTGACGCTTTGTCTGTGACGGAACAATGTGCTCCCATTCACGGGTAGTCTTTTGTTAACCTCCAGTTAATTTACCGCGCTCAGTCGCAGATTGCTTGTTTCATTGAATGGTATCATGACGGGATATGATATGGCGAGATAGTAAAGGTAAGAAAATATGCAAGATGCATGTGAAGGTCAAGGCTGTAGGAATTGGACGTAGCTTAGGAAAAAGGATCCAACCCACAAAGTAAATGCATTTAAATTTGAATTCTATTGCTGTCAATATTGTGTCAAATTCTATAAGTGTGAAATGGTTAATTGGATCCTTTTCCCTAAGCTACGTCCAATTTGTCATATGTCATGTTTGTAGGGTAAACCGGCACACATTTCATAGAATGTTTTACCTCGCCGATAAAATGAGTGTCTGCAAAACAAGGGGATACGGTATGATACCTATTGACATTGTCATGACAAAATGCGTGATGGGCGTGATGAATTAAATGACATTACAAATGCTAACACAGATTGAAAAGCTTTTAAAAGGCTTTTTTCCTGTAATGCGTATAACTAACACGTAAGCGTAAACAAAAACCCTGTTAAAAATGCTTCGTAATAATTCAGGTTTACAAGAATTCTTTTTCTCAAGAAAACAAATATTGAAACAAAAGTCCACTTGAATTATGCTAGCGGTTAGTGACCTTAATTGAACGGGGTTTGGTTACACCCTGTATAACGTATTTAATTTAAATCTGTTTGACAGAAACATGCTCTTACTCTTATTTAGGTACCTTTTTAATTTAATGTACAAGATATGCTTTATTATTTTAAAAAGCGCTAAATAATATTTTTTATACTTCGATCCTTCGTGTAATAATTACGAAAATAGCTATTTCGAATAATTTGCACAACGCTATACAAGCATTTTTATTATTCTATTTCAAATTCAACGCCTTTTAAAATATGGTTCAAAGTCCAACAGGCTTTTTTCCAACTTAAGTCTATTTGACACTCAAGTCAAAACTACCTCGCAAACTGTAGTACTGAATATTTAACAACTAAATATTTGTTCGAGAAAATTCTGTGCGGACGTCAAAGGAATCTACAAATTTTACGGCATCTCCATTTTTCTTTAATAAATATTGGATCTGAAGTGTAAATTTAGTAGGAAATTAACCACCTTATTTACTTAGGCATTTAAAGGGTTAAAGTATTTAGGTTTGTTTTTGTAGACTTAAATATTTAGAAACTGAGCTTATTTAAGTTTATTTTTACGTTTTCGGGACTAAATACGGTTTTAAGTATTGAGGAGACCTAGAGATGCTAGAAAATTTATCAGATATTGTTATAAGCTAACGATTAGTAGTGTGACGAATCATTTTTTACCGACGAAATTACGTCATCCGTCAAAATGTCTAAATGACACAACAATGGTCAGACGATGCGAAGGGCGAGATGTTTAATAGAATCACATGGCAGTCGCGTCACTTTACGGACATATTAATTATTGCGTCTAACGGCCGCACTCAGAGACGTCAATTAAGTTTTAAGTTTCATTAAAGTAGCTGCTGTCACTTTTTTGCTATAGTAATAGAATAAGACGCAGTAACTTTAATGATACTTAAAAAAATAATTGACGTCTCTGGGTGCAGTAAAGCGATTTTGATGAGTCCTTATAATATAGAACTAATATGTAAAAATTAATCTACACAGGCGAACAAAACAAAAACCGTCAATATTAACCTAACCTAAAATTGTGATTATCTAATTCAAGTGAGTAACAGTTATTATCTTAACTTAGGGCAAAGTTGCCACAGTTGCTACATAGTTTAATGAACAGTTGCGATCGTCCCCAACAACCAATTTCCTTGAGATATTGCGATCAATTATTAACACAACACGCTAGCGCCTGCGACGTTTGTATCTTGTATCTTTAGATACTATGGCAACTCACTCTACAATCGTACAATATCCGTCTTTATTATAACTCCCGATAAATAATGGAATAACTATGTCTGTTTGTCTGCATAATAGCAAGAAATCTGGTGAACTAATTTTGTGGTGATTTTGCATTTTTTTACGGCATGGAAAAGGCAACGGCGAAAGCAGAATGGAAAACAGGGTTCCAAAAACAATGGACAATTAGGTAGTGTGTTTTTTTTTTAATTTTGGCCTGATTTTGTGTTTTGGTTTACGGACCTTGGATTGTTTTGATGGTTATAGATAGAACACGTTTAGATTATTGGTCCTTCGAAGCCGGACGTCAAATTTTTTATTACATAGTTACGGCAACTGATGACCTTGGTAAAATTCTTTATAAAACGCCAAATCGCCTCAAAATCATGACTCAGGAGTGCAATTTTGTATAAATAAATATATTACTGCTTTTTTGATTACTGTTTTTGTTTTTTTTTTTAATTTTTGTGTGTGTGTGTGTGTGTGTGTTAGTTTGTTACTTTTTCACGCTGCAACGGTTTGACGGATATGGATGAAATTTAGATTGGAGATAACTCCCTCGATTAACGAGCAGCGATAAACGACTTCTACGCGGACGGAGTCGTGGGCAGAAGGTATTAAACAATAAAATCACTGGCTCAAAACAACATAAATTTTTTTGGTCCTTCGAACCGGATCCGACTTCCCGTAGTACGGGCGAATTGTAATCGCGATTGTCGAATCGCATCGTGCAATATTGATATCTATCGCGCAGCCGCCCGTTAACCCCCGATTACGGCGATCGATTGTGTCGACAGCCGGGCAACCCCCGTCGAACGTTCGTCATGGGCTCTGTTGCCGCCATTTTTATTTATAGCAAATGGGGGTGCTTAACGTATGTGTTAAAAGCGGTTTGGTTTTAGGTATAACTTTTTTTTTTTTTAAGATTGTACACTGGTTTACACGGTTTTTATACTTCCGCCAGTATGAGTATATTTTTATAGATTCTAGTGCCCAAAGTACGGGAAAAATATTTAAAAAAATCTGCCAGGTCTAGTTTAGAAGATATTTATTAAATACCTACATAAGTACATATTTAAAAAAAAAATATTCTCATACAAATTCATTAGTAGGATGTAGTAAAATAAGAAAATATATGTTTCATTAAAAGTATATGAAAATGGCCCGAATGGCTTCGGGAAAAGGATGGTACGGCCGTGCCTTTTTTTTGCTTGACTTGGCGGGGGCACTGCCGTGCCCCCAGATAAAAAAAGTTAAAAATTGTAAACCATCTTCTCTTGGCATTGCGAAATTAAAAAAAATATGAAAACCTCGTTGCCCTTTAACTTACAAACTTTTGTTTTAATTCAGAGTTAAATGCAGGAGAGTTAATGTTGTGACGGTATTGATAGAGCAAAAGCTCGTCTGTAAATGTTGATTGTGGACCTCTAAATACAGGGACCCTGTATATTAAATCAATGACTATTTTTTTTCTTTGTCTATCAGATAGGTTATCAAAAAGTATTGGACACGTATTTTTTCTTTCTTCACGTAATCAAAAAATTACGGAGATATATTAAGTTGAAATGTCCTATGACGTCACGTCTCAATACAATTTTTACACAGAAGTGACGACACGAGCCCCCACTCCCGAACTTTGACGCTTTTTATCTTTGTAATTTTTTGTTTGATTGACAAAATAAAAAGTACGTGTCCAATATTTTTTCATAATCTGACGGACTTAATAGAATTTCGTTTTCTTTACTCGATCCTCATCCCTATTATGCTTAAAAAATGCTTAATATTTATCATTATTATTATCATACAGGATCAAGATCGCCATACAAATATAGAAAATTAAATACCAATTTTGTTTTACTTACAGAATTTTCTATATTGTCATACAAATATAGAAAACTCTGTACCAATTTCTGCCCAAATTCACGCTGTTAACACGGACGGCACACCGTGTTTGCCGCGTCAGAGCCACGCTAAAAGGCCGAGCGGCAAATATTTGGCACCGGCTTTCAACGCTGTTGACGTGTGACGGGGCTACAATGAATTTTACTACACGAGTATTCAATATAGTGGTGGATATTGGAGCTGAAATAAGTTAACGTATTGGTTGGTCGGTAGGATAATGTTGTAAGCTTTTGTATGGTTCAATCAAAAATTAAATATGTCGGAGAATATTATAGTCATTAGTTAGGAGCTCAACGAAACCGCAAGGCGACACCGGCGCCCTCTACAGCCTACTGCAGAGTCTTGGTAGTCGCTCAAGTGCGCTCCAGCTCCAACTCACTTCTACTTGAGATCGTGTCCAGTGAACACGTTGGGATGGAGCCGTTCTGTTTCAAGTTGCGTTTGTAGGGAGTGAAGAAAGTGCGCATGGGAAAGAGCCCCTAACAAGTTCTGTGCACATCTCCCGAGATTCGGTCTGTTATGCCGCGAGGCAGGAAGAACCATGGGTTGGTGGTGTGATTGTTAGGGCTATACTATAAGGTTAATGTTTGATTTAACCAAACGATTAGACTGTTAAAAGCTGTCAAAATGTATGAACTAACAGTCGATTAACATTTAACATCGTATGGTGAAATTGGTACTAAGCTTGACATGTTAATTAAAGTCTAAATGTACCGAGGTTATTGTCCATCAAGGAAATAAACCTACTTTCTTCTATTTTGTGTTCACATTGCGTCGACCCTCAACCAATTAGAGGCCAAGATGTCTGGCCCTGATGATTTCTGACACACCCAGCCGCTCCGTGTCCCCGAACAATATAAAAAAAAACAAAGAACCGACTGCAAATGTACAAAATAACTCCTTTTCAAATCATCGTAGGTCATTGTAATAATTTTGAGAAATAAGCGGACAGGCTCGCAACCTCTCTTTATAAACACCAACGTTTAAAAATATCCCAGGGGTTTCGTTTTTGTTATGAAGTTTCGGGCCTTGAAGTGCCTTCACAATGTCAGTCTATGTCATAATTATGCGAAATAATTTTGGAGCTTCCGGCTTGTACGTCAAAATGACAAGATTATCCTCTCTTTAGTCAAAGGTTTCGTCCAGTAAACCAGCGAGTAATGAAAGTGCAGGCAGTTAAATGTCATAAATAAATAAATAAATTTACACATTTTGACGGACGACCTATTTTACCGTACCTATTCGTAGATTCTCTTCTGAGTGATCCAGCCGTTGGAAGCTACCGGCCAAATTTTAAATAAACACGTGCCTTCCTTAACCTTGACGTTGGCGGAATCATCGACAGTCTCGATGGAACCATAACACAAAACATTGAATTGAATTACCGTACCTATTTCCGTAAATTAATAGAAATCTCGATACCAGAAACTCATGACCAACATATAATATTTCCGTAAAAGAATTTCCCATCAAAATTGCCTGCAATCCAATGTAACATTTTCAAAGGGTGCTGCAAACATTTTATGCGCGGCTTTATATTAAAATTCGGCCGCGCCGGGTCTAAGCAAAAAACTTTTTATATAGTTTTAAAAATTCAACGACTTCTTTTAAATTTGTAATGAGAGTTGAAAAATAAAAAAGTTTGTTCTGCGACTGAGAGGCTCTCTAGGGACACATAAGTTCACCGGAGCGGGACTGCGGCTGAAGTAGGAATGTTATGCGGAGCAGCATCATGAATAATAAGGTAAGGTAAATATAAATAAGAGCAAAATCAGTATTTAAAATCAATATCTTTGAGCAATCTAACACAAATCGTTTAAGTATCACACTATTACGGGTACTACACAATGATATACAATTATTCAAAAAAATAAATACGTAAATCATAGAAAATGTTCAATATTTAAGAACAAATCGCACAAGTAAATAAATAAATAAACATGTCATTTTACTTGGTACAAGTATCTTTACTTAATATAATAATATCGAAAGTGTGCCTATAATGTGTAATTTATTCCGTTTTCATATTTAAATGGCTTATCAAATTTCCATAAATTTACAGTACAAAATCTTGCCTTGGTTGAAAATTCATGTTTGTGATCAAAACAGAAGTTCAAAACATTCAAAAAAACCAAGAGCTTGACTTAAATATAGAAATAAAAGCTAAATTTTGTAACAAGTTAACGCTATGACCGTCTTTTCTCAACTCCCTCCCCATACGTACGTACCCGTCAGATTTATGGCCCCGCTGATAGAGCCCGGGAAGTGTTTTGCAATCCCTGTTTATTTTAAACGCGCAATTTATGGCCCGATACGGCCCGATGCGTTCCGTTCAACGATTTGGCGACAATCTTATTTTCAGATCTAACACGGTTTCACAGTTTTTGCTCACTTTCGAGTAAAACTTTTGGGCGCTTGAAAGTCAAAAATCGCCCCCCAGTTTATTAATAGGTTACTTAGTTAGTACAGAACATTTTGCGGTTTTCAGTTTACAATACATAAGCTTATTTAATAAAACTTACGCCTAAATCTATCTGGATAAGGCTCGACTTATCCTCAGATTACGGCCTTGGCCTTGCCTCAAAAGTTTAATTACACCAAAATCAAGTACCTAATATGAAAGTCAAACATCTGCCAGCGATTCCGAAGCCAATTTACAAAACGCTGACTATACAACTGGCTCAAATCGACCACTTTAACTCGTTACCGTAGAGATTAGAATCGTTTGATAGGAAAGCCATGTTGCCAATTCGCGTTGTCATCACTAAGTGTTTAAATTGGTAGGCTTTCAGTGTTCGAGATAGGAGTTATTTACCCTTGTTTTTTGAAGGATTTGGTAGATTGTATAATTTATAGAGATGTATTAAGTTTTATAATCTTTTAGTTATTGGCAGTGGGTGTTTGGAATTAAGATACAATTTGGTAGTTAAAGTGTTGATGGCGAACAAACATATTTGAAGTTAATTTATTAGACTTGTGTTATTGGATAGAAGCTTGTGTGGGATCAAAAGATGTTTTTAATATACAGAATTGGATTGTAAAATAATTTGGAGGGTATTAAAATTTAATCACTTGTTTATTAATTTGGACATTAGAGCATCGGAGGCCTAGTGGCGGTGTCGACTCGTGTTTGTGAGGTCATCATCATCATCATTTCAGCCGAAAGACGTCCACTGCTGGACATAGGCCTCCCCCAAGGTTTGCCACAAGGACTGGTCCTGTGCCGGTTTGTGAGGTACCGAGTTCGAACCCACCAAGCATTTTTGTCGAGCCTTTCTCATTCAAGGTGGTGGTGGATATTAAAGACGGGTGCCTATCGTTTCGTAGAAAGTCAATACCTCGAATTTCGGTTCTCCGA
Source organism: Tortrix viridana (assembly GCA_963241965.1). NCBI lineage: Eukaryota > Metazoa > Arthropoda > Insecta > Lepidoptera > Tortricidae > Tortrix > Tortrix viridana. Next base: position 12,622,682 of record OY725188.1, on the reverse strand, counting down.
CCACGTTTGCCAGAATTTTCAGTTGTTCGAATCACGATAGTTAGAATTTCATTGCTTTGTAATTTCATTTACTCGAAGTCATCTGTTGTCCGAAACTACAGTTCTCCTAGTTTCACTTGCTGCTTTTTCAATACATCGAATATTAATAGGCAAAATTTTCTGTTTCTCGAAAACGTTTCACCGAAAACGGTTGATTCTGATAGTTGGAAGTACTAATTAATACTTTTCGAATGGGTTTCGACTTCGAATGTTAGACACACTTTAGGAAGGCGGAGTGGGATAGCTAGGCGGAGGGGGGTCTGGGGGGCGAAGCCCCCCACAATGGGGGCTCGGGGGGCGAAGCCCCCCGCCATAAATAAATCAAATACCCCCCCTCACTAGGTTGGGTTAGGTTAGAACTGTGACCACAACAGCACGCGAGCCGAGCGAGCGAAGCGAGCGTGCCGCGGCAGCGGCCGGCGAAGCGCCCGAAACATAAATAAGAAATCATAAAATCTTTATATTTCGACTTTGTGTGAAACCGCGTACAGAATTCGGGAAATTAAACAATCGTTTAACTGAACAATCGGGGAAAACCTATTCTGTGAAAAGTGCATTCGGGATATTAAAACTTCGTAGATTTGAACATATTTTCAATTAAAAATCGGAAATTTAATAATCGAAGTAATGAAATTCGGAGAAACGAAAATTCGAAGAAGTAAAAATTCGCGTTACTGAGAATCGAAGTATCGTGTTCGGGCAAAAGAAAATCGAGCTATTAATTTTCTACGAAACAATACCTACCCATTAAAGACGGCCATGTCCCGCTTGGCACACTCTTTAAGACGAAGCAACGGTCTTCCAACGTCTCTTTTTGCATTCGCTACAGCGCCCAGCAAAACACGTCGTGGTAATCGTGAGGGCTCCACCCTATGCAGGTGCCCTAGCCAACGCAAGCGCCGCTGCTTAAGCATTTACTTAAGCATTTATTTATTTTACTTAAGTAAAATCAAATCAAAATCAAAATATTTATTCAGTAAATTGGTCACATACGGGCTCTTTTACACGTCAGTAATATAGAGTGAATCTACCAGCGCTTCGGACATGACCATCATTTTGCGGAGAAGAAGCGCCGCAAGAAACTCTAGCAGAAGGTCATTTTTTCAAACATAAAATACAATAATTCTTAAAAGTAAGTTACATTACAAGGTAATAAAGTAACAAATATTAATTATTAGAACTATCACAAATAAAAACATTACAAATGTAAACTCAAATACATTAAACTAAGTGTAATGACTAGGAGAACAACACGACGAGGTCTTTTCGTCAAAAAGCCATAACTGGAATAATTAACTGAACGACAAGTCCTTGCAGACGTGAACAGACCGGACCCCACAAACAGCACCCGTTCACGAGTATGATGCGTATCTCAGCCATCAAGGCTGGTCAAGCTGGGCATCTGTGCGGTTCCTAGAACTTTCTCATTGGTGACCCTGTCTTGCCATAATATGCCCAAGATCTTTCGGCATAGTTTATAAGACATTAGTGACCCGCCCTCACTTCGCATCGGTAAACATCGTCATCATCAATATCATCATCATTAATTTAAGAGCTATGCTCTTGTCAGTGGAGTAATTTCGTTTAACATAACGCATCTTCAGAATGAAAGTGACCTAATACAAAACGTTAAGTTTTCTAATTCGAGTCATAAAATTATTGTTATAGAGACCTAATTCAAAATCTAAACATATTGGATTAGGCCACTTTCATTCTGAAGATGCGATAAGTTCATAAATAGGTAATTTATGTTCACCCTGGAAGTCAAATCGGGTGAATTTTGGAAATTGCCTCCTACATCCAAACATAGTAACAAACTTATAATATTAGTGTAGATTACCATATAAACTCGTTCATTTTACTTCTAAATAGCAAAAAATTAAAGAATATCTTTATACAATTAGGAAACGAGAAAACAATTAGGATACCTAACAAATGAAGTCACTCGTGAACAAATATCGGAAGCGAAAGCTGAACAAAGAAAAGCACTCCAGCAAAAGCAGAAAAACAAACATTACTCACTTAGCCTACGTGCTCCATCGAGGATAGTAAATGGATTATTGTTTTATCTGCAAGACGAATGTGAATGCGTTTCTGGCGAGCGGAAGAGTTAGTTATTAATTGCACATATCACTTAAAGCGGGGCTTAGAGCGATTCAGGCGTGGCCACTAAACCGGCGGTGGATATCATTATATTTGGTGGTTATATTATTATTTTATATATAACGCCAGCGTAACACGTTTGATTATTACTAATTTGTGCAGTTATGGGCCCAGTTGCCTGATAATAAAGAATAATAATAATTATTATTATTATAGTGATATCAATCCACGACCACGCCTTGCTAGTAAAATTGACATTGCACGAATGCGTCAATGTATGAACAACTCATGTAATGAGTGTCGAATATCATTTAACACAAACGTTAAATACGATTAGGTTAAAAGAAATTGATTAGGATGATGCCACCAGTAATGGACAAGGACCAAATATGGACACATGATTCTTATTTTGAAGAAGATAAGGGTTATTTATTTAATATGCAACAATAAATTAATAACCATATGATTTTTGAATTAAGTGTTTATTATCCATTATTGGTGCCTTGTCAGTTTCTTTAAGAAATTTTACTTTTGAGTGTCAAAAATAAAAGCAAAGTCATCGCACCTTCAGTTAACATAACATGATTGTTATTTTACCATACCATATCCCAATATAATGATCCCATTGTGTTACCAACGGGTCTCTATCGCTGAGCTCCAATATGTAGATAGGCATTTCTTAGTTTTAATTGCAATTTATTTAAAACAAAACATTTCTACAACTTTGCTACCCTGTGCTACTTGGCCCGCGGATCTCCTGGCCTACCCCTTAATAAATAGTTCACGTAAACATTTTCCTCTTAATTCCCCTTAGATTGAATGGCGGCACACGTGCGCGCCTGTATTCCGGGCGCGTACGTCCTGGACGATTTTTCGACAGGTTCCCTAATGGAATTGGGCACAAACATTGATTTTGTACCTATAAAAGGCTTTCGTTTCAGGTGTTATACGAAACAAAAGGTAGTTTGGTGAAAAAAAATGGTTAAAAGAAAGATTTTTTTTCTTTACCTATATTTTTAATTAACCTCCGACATAAAACAGAGAGGTGTTGTAAGTTTAACGTGTGTATCCGTGTCTGTGGCTTAGGCTCCCAAACGGATTAACCGATTTTGATTGATTTGAAGCCGAAACCGGTTTTTAGAGGACACAAGACGTACTTTAATAGGTTTACCTCCTAAGGACCGTCATTAGCAATTCCCGGTTATCATTTAAAGACATCAAGCGCATGTTTTATCCGTTATCATTTCCGTGTTTAATCCGGTACCTGTCTTTTATCCGGTATCTTGTCGGTGGCTCGTAACGCGGAGATTCGCGCGTGAACGCGTCCTGTGGGATTAGCGGGCGGGGTTACAGTGACAGGCGACAGCGGGAAACTGACGCTAGGCCTACCTAGAAATAATGATGGTTAGAATAGACTATAGTCCAGTCAAAACAAAATATTCTTTGACAAAAATAATGGTATACTCGTATATGGTATGGTATGAAATTATTCTGTCATTTTATCAAAAAACGTTTCACAGACTGTTTCATTTCACAAACGGCCCAATGTTCCTGTATCTGGACAAAATAAATTCCTGTCCATACTTTTTAATTCTAACACTAAACGTTTTAACATGTAATATTTATTTTTTTACAAAAACTTTAATGTCTACATAAACTGTTGTAGGTATAAATATGCCTACATACTTCTTTAAAAGTTTGGGATGCATTGCTATAAATTAAGACCTTGAATCATGCAAGAGTTTGCTTGGGCGTTTAGTACCCAGTAGTTTAATTTTGTTCTTGCTGAAGAACACTGGATCGAAAGCTATATATAGAAAAACTAGACTTTGAGCGCTAGGATGATATAATAGGGATAATGTAAAGTGAGCTGTATTCTTATACAGTAAGCTCTTGCTTATATATTAGCCCTTAAAATACTGAAACTAGAGTTATAATGGCTGTATAAGCTCTTATACAGCTTTTTTGCAACTTGGGAAGTAGCAGTGACAGGCTAAAGTTACCACGGCACCAGCATAGTTAACTTGAAAACGGTTTCTTACATATTCTATCTATTATCGTGTCTGGAAGTACATGTGAGTAAAAGAGACGTGTCAGATGTTATTGAGATTGAGTACCTCTACCATGAGTTGCTATCGAAAACTCGTGTTACGTTCTACAGTCGATAGCGAGTAAACGTCCTTCGAATAGTTTTTGATTAAACTCGTACCATGAGTCACATAAACGTTTACTATTCTCGCTAACGTTAACTCGATAGTTCGTGTAGTTATCGTTACGTGTGCCTAATTTCACACCAAACGAAGTTGTCTCTTTCTAACTACAATAAAAAGACAGAGTAAGGATGATATTGGGCTAAAAGATAAGTATCCATGTCATCCATTTAAAAATATAGAAATAACCCTGCTAATTTAAAAAAGTGCCCTAGAGCAGTGTCACTATGTAAGTGTAAGTGATTCTTGAATTTGTTTTGATTTTTTTGTCAATGTGACAGTTCATTCATACGTCTGTGTATAGTCAAATTAGACAAAAACTTATTTATTTATGTGCCTAAAGTTATAATATACTTACATATAAGTCATTAATTTCATATCTCATGGCATTCTTTTAAAAAAATGCTTTACAGGAAGAAGTTACTGAAGTGGCACTAGAAACAAATGACAGCCTATCAATTTTCCTGCTAAATGAATAACTTGCTCAACAAACTTGTTCCAGTAAGTTTCCCTATCATTGTTACTATTGAAATAAAATAAACAATTTATTATATATATTTAAGATAAAAATTCATTTAATTCATGTCCTAGGAAAGATTATTTCAATGTGTTTTTTTTCACTGCAGGCGTTGGAGACTGGAATCTACTTGTACCACTTGTACCAGGGACATCAGCTTAGCCCTCCTTTTTTCCACCATTGCTTGTGGCTAACAGCACTTGCAGTGAACAAGACTTGGTGGACAGAGAGTATCCCGAAACAGTTAACAGCCCAGGTATAGTGACTGCAATGACAGTCAATTTCCATCAGCTCTTCAAGAAATAGGTTCCAATAAATTTTGCTGTTATTATCACATTTTAGAGTAAAATGTACCTACCTATCTAGTTTCATTAGTTAATTAAGAATTCAAAATAGTACTGTAAACGTTTTTTTATCCATTACAGCCCTGCCTGAGGTGGACGGGAGTGAGACCGGAGTAACGCACGGTGGTGAGCCTGCGGTCACAAGAACAGCATTAACAGCTGCTAATGCCAGGTGGCAGAGCCCCAAGCTCTTACCGCCCACACCGCGTCAGTGGCGAAGACGTCAGGTGCAAAACCACTAATCTCCTGTCTACAGAAGGACTCGCACCCAGACAGTCAGATTTGGCAAGGCAAGCCTTTGTCAGAGCTGACAGTGAATGGCGAGCTTTTAAACAGGAAGTGGAGCGGGAGAGGAATAGGTTAAGGGAATCAGAGTTTAGAATGCAAGAACGGTGGTTAGATTTATTTGGTAAATCTTTAGCATTAGGAAATATAATTGTAGATACTTTAGCAAATAAATAAAGATTTTGTGTAATAAATAAAGACTATGTGTGATGTATGAGTACTTTTTATTTTTATATTAAACAAAAAACAGAAAACATGGTACAAGTATTTGGAAATAATGCATTGATGCAAGTCTTCTAACTAATTGATCCCGCGGTGCTCTCTCCATTAATAAATCACTGGTGCCTTCATTTTCCAACACTAACTCCTGGCTCTCAAATAGTACTGAAAATAATAGGTACCTACAACAAACATAATAAAGATAAGGACATATTTAGTATTAAAGTTAATATATAATCATTATCTTTCACTATAAATACCTTGACTTTCTTCAGACATATCCTTGTCATCAGGATCGGGAACATTATATTTGTGAGTGGATTTCAAATCCGTGTAGTACGTTAACGAATCGCACAAATTCTCAAAAGCTTCCTTACTGAGCCTATATCCTTTAATAAAATTTATTCTCAGTTAAATTTTGAAGTGGATTTCTTAACGTAATATTTCTCATATCAGCTTGAAATCCTCCTTGTTTTCGTCGTTCGTCTTCATAAGCCTACATATTCCACGCTAAATAATGTCTTGCCGATATTATTTGGATAGATAAATAATTGGAGTAACGTATTAAACAATAATTCTAAGTTTTCACGCACCAATTTGCTAGTGAAATAGTAAACTACAGTCGATACGGTATTTTTCGATGACATCTGTCAAATTTACGACTCATGGTACCGATGTTCTACGGCAACGGTTACAAAACGTTAGTCGCTAACGAATAGATTTCGATAGGTAATTTACCGTTGTACTCATACTAGCGATCTTTAGTTCTTTAAGTGACCGCTAGAGGAGCTGTACAATTCTCCATACAAATCGTTTACGCCGTCGCTAGCGAGTGCGGTCACTGTAAACTCATGGTAATGGTACAGCCTAATGTCGGATATCGACGGGTCTCTGACTCAACCTCGTATATGAAAATTTATGAAATCCGAATCCGAATATCTACTTTATGTACACGTCCTAAAGTAGATATTCGGATTTCGTAAAATTTCATATACGAGGTTGAGTCAGAGACCCGTCGATATATTATAATATAATATATTTTTGTTGATGTCTCTCCATATCCCACCCGCTACAATCTCGCCACTAAACCCTCTCCCGCTTCAAGATTTCGTTTTTACGATCCCGTTAAATATTCAAAGGGAGGTATTCCACAAAATAACCGGAAAAGGGGGGGAGGCGCTGCCCCCCTCCCACGCTGGAGAATGTTTACTTATTTATGCCTAATGATTTATGATCGCATTCCGTTTCGAGAGGGGTTTTATTTTATTACGTTTTTAAGATGTTGGTGTCACGTTTACGTATTTTTTGAAGTTTATTCGTGTCGGTAGAGATGGTTAACTATCTCGGGTTTCGAGTTTTTACGTGAAGCTTCGTGATTCGGAACGAGATGGAATACGAAAGTCTTTTCGTGTATAACTTTAGCTAACTAGCTTTTGCCTGCGAGTCTCATGCGGTCGGTTAAGACATTAAAGACAAAACAAAAAAACACTTTTGCATTACTAATATTAATAAAATAATGACGACGACAAAAAACACAGACGACCAGCTGTGAAACCAGCGACTAAATGAATGTGCAGGCAGTTGAATGTCATTTACACACCTTGACGGACGACGTAAATTCGCCGGCTATTCAACGACTGAGTAGAACTGAACGACGATGCATTAACAGAATAACATAGCAGGAACGATAGAAACACGCTGCTGCAGTTGATAATGATGGGTAAAGTGGAGGGAAAGAGATCATGGCTGCAGAACATCTGGGAGTGGACCAGCATTGCCTCCGTCGAACAACTGTTCCGGCTGGCTACGGATAAAGAAGAGTACAAGAAGCTGACGGCCAATCTTCACGATTGAAGAGGTACTGGAAGAAGATGTCTAGATAACAGTACAAATATAATTTCAGTCCAATGCTTTGTATATATGACTAGTGGCATGACAAGTTGATAATTATCGTTATTTTATCATGTCATTGTGACACAGTTCCATGGTGGATCAGGTTTCCACATTCCGTGTTGCTCTATGAAGCTTGTCCATTTTACCCAAAAGGCTGCGCAATAGAACTCCCGCTAAAATGCGACCATATTACTTACTTGAATGGGTCGAATTTCCGTCTGTTATTAAATTGCGATGCGCCCTTTTCTCTTACCAGTCTAAGCTAACAAATGAATATGTAATCCAAAGTGTAAAACTACCCTGACCCTCTTCATCCTTACCCAATGCCATATACTCGTAATATAAGAACGAAGGTCAACAGCGAGTTTTGACAAGATAAAAAAGTGCCTGTTTCTCTCTGTATGATAAATTTGAATGGTGACAACAGATGGCGCTCTCTTCTACCCTACTATCCGTTAGATGTCACTGTTCAAACCGAAAACGTTCCAGAGTTTTTCTTGTGTAGGTTAAATAAAGTCAAACAGGTACTGAATTTCAACATTTTAATGAATGTAACACGAGCAAAGCTACGGGTAATTCTATTACAGTATATCTTTGGTTGCTGTACAGCAACAGTCTAGACAAAACTTTACTAGAAAGCCTCATGGAATCAAACATTAAACTTAGTTCATAGACTTTGGTCATTAAATATTTGTAGTTTAGCCTACTAAACATTATAATTAACTATGTCTCGCCCGCGTACTCGTCAAACTTTCGTTAAAGATAAAAAAAAGATAAAAGATATTTATTCAGTAAGTAGGCCGCACGGGCACTTTTACACGTCAAAATCTACCAGCGCTTCCCAAGAGGAGACCACTGCTGAGAAGAAGCGCCGCAAGAAACTCAACAGTTAGTCATTAAACTTTTGGTAAGTATTATATTTAAGCGTAAGTAAAAACCAGACCGACAGAGCCCTTAGCCAAGATGCCCATCGCTAACTAGCGTTTCTATTCGTTTCCTTTTTAAACCAATCGCGTCACTGGTAGATCACGTCATACGGAGAGTCACGTGATCTACCAGTGACGCGATTGGTTTAAAAACGAAACGAATAGAAACGCTAGTTAGCGATGGGCATCTTGGCTAAGGGCTCAGAAAGACTAACTTTGGCATTTACAGTATTAACTTAGGGATTTTTAATCTGTGGCTTAAAATCTGTGGAATTTTTTATTTACTTTAAAATTCTACAGTAATAAATAATAACAATTTTCAAATAACACGAGCAATCAAGTTAAGTGAAGAAAAATATAATAAAGACACACAATATTAATTATTTAGCCACTGAAAACCATAAATTATATAATTAAAAACATTTTAAAGGAATAAGTTCAACCTCAGTCAAGGGATTACCGCTTTCCCTCGCTTCTTCTGGTTTTAAATGCCACAGTATTACGTTGGGCGTCTTTGAAAGAATTAAAACTACCTTTTGAATGTAAGTAATTTTTTTATTTAATTACTAAAATTACTACAAGCAACGGAACTCTATTACTAATCCTCCACTGTCCGTCCGTCCGTCTGTATGTCTGTAGGCTGTATGTCATGAACCGTAATAGGTAGACAGTTTAAATTTTCACAGAGTAGCTATAACAACAAATAATAAAAATTAAACTAAATATAAAAATGAAAGGGGGCCCAATAAATGTGATTTGTTATCAGCGTTTGTTGCTCGACCTTAGCAACCGCTGTATCTCTTGTCTAGTACGATGGTACGGAACCCTTCGTGTGCGATCCCGGTTTTAGTCTTTTAAGTTGAACTATGTTGTGTTGCAAAGTTAGTCAAATAAATGTAGTGAGTTTGAGTTTGAAAGAAAAGGAAAGATATAATTTATCTCTCAGATACTGTTATCTGAAGGTGGATGAACCGGCCCTAACCGCCTGTTTCACAATCGTCAAGTAAAGCTTATCTATCTAATAAATTTTGCCCATTCCCTTTCATAAAAATAGACAGGGTGAGGACTATCATTAACTGTCAGATGAGTTTACTTGTCGATAATGAAACAGGCCCTAAGCCAAATAACCAAATGAAGTCGGTTAAACAGTAAACAAAAGAGAGACGCAGTCAATATATTCCGAGACCTTGTTTTCTTTTAACATGTTTCAATTTAAATACTATTCTATAATGATATCGTGTTGTAATTATTTATTTTTAATCGCTTGCTCACCATCCCGACTGGCCTCGGCTTCTGTTCCGGGAAATGGGCATGAAACGAGCTCCACCAATCATTTTCATCAGTCATGGGATAAATTTAAAACAGCGCGAGAAGTAATTATTCAAATCAGAGGACAGACCCACAGACTATATCGCAAACAGTAACATCACTAAACATATGCAGAAACAAAAGAATATTAACATGGAAAACAAAAGAGGGTAGATGACAGGACACTTTGATAAGACATGACAACTTATAATATGATCGGAATAGGTAGAGTATATTTACCTAAACTTGACGCTTGTTCATTCATGCGTGAGTGAGATGGGAACACATTATTGAATGAACATGCATCAAGTTTAGGTAAATATACTCTACCTATTCCGATCACTGCTTATAAGGCAAAAGAGGCATAAGGCGACCCGGACGAAGTTATTTGAGCAAGTGAAAGAGATTAAGGTCGTATCAGAGTGTTAAGAACCTAGCGAAGAATAGAGAAGAATGGCGGGCACTACACCGAGTACAGGCTTTGTTAAACTATCACTTTCACCATCGTCATATCAGTTGAGACGTCCACTGCTGGACAAAGTATTTCCAAAGACCTCCACGACGGTCAGTTTTGTGCTACACGCTTCCGTCGGTCCTCCGCAGTGTTCACATTTCATTGTGAATTGCAAACACAAGTATCACTATATCATTTTTTATTGATACAAATTCACCTACTCCTAAGATATAAACCTGCTTGTGTGTGAATACAGATTGAGATATAAATACTAGAAAAGTGTCCAAAACTAAAAAAAACTACCTCTTCACACAAACATTCTACCCTAACCGGAGATCTAAAAAAGTGACATATCTGTGTTCCACATGTCTGTGTTAAACACCGAATCGATCTATAAAACAGGATGCACACAATACGAATAATCTAGCCCTCTCACTCTAACTCAGCGAGTAAGACGAGCACAGCGATGTACTACCATTACAAAGGTTCATAAACAAGTAATTGATTCTCTTCGGAAGCATTTAATAGGTGACAAATAGCCGTCGGACCTCAAGTCATATACAAGTCATTTAAGAGCTATAGAGGTTATGTACAAGTCGTTTAAGGGCTATAGAAGTCGCATAAAGGTCGTTTGTTAGTCGTTATGGAGCTTTAGTGATGGCGTGTGGCGCTGGAAAGTGTTTGTGGGTCAGCGATTTGTTAGATAAGATGAATAAATAGTTTAACACGTCGGCAGGATAGAATTTTATGGGGTCACGTTTTTAGGGTTCCGTACCAAAATGGTAAAAAGGAACCCTTATGGTGAGACTTCATTGTCTGTCTGTCTGTCTGTCTGTCTGTATGTCACAGCAGTTTTTCTCAGCAACTACACAAGCTATCTACTTGAAAAATTACCGCCCCCTTATCTCTGAAGTTTATGAACCGAAAAATCTGAAAAATTCCCAACTTATAGATAATTACTTATATTTTACAGAAAATTAAATCAAAGTGTTATAAAATTTATAGTTTTCGAGAAATTTACAAAAAGCTTTAAAGATGTATACGTATTCTTGCAAACAAAGATTATTATTATTATGATTATTAAAATTAGGCAAGTCAAAATGGACCTTTTTGCATACAATTAAAGTACATAAAAAGGTATATTTTTGCAGAAAGGAAATACAGAACCTTCGGTGCGCAAGTTAGACTCGCAGGTTTTTTTTGTAGTAGTTATTTGCTCGCATTGACGTACCAACCAATACACGCCGGGTTCAATACAAAATTATATTGGCAAAGTGTTATATGGCAACAAGCTCACGTAGATACTTATCAGAGTCATTATCAAACTAAAACATTTTAATTTAAATCGTATCTCATAAACGCAAGGCTTAATTTTACTTAATTTGAATAAAATCCCATTTTGAAGTGAGGTCTTATTCGCTTGGCAGTTTTTTATATTCTTTGATCGTGTTGATCGAAGAGCTTCAAGTATACAGGGTGCAACAAAAACTCCGTTGAATAAAACAACCGCTACTAGGGCCACAACACAACACGAATGTAAACTTTGAAAGCGGCATTTTGTTTTGTTTGGAGAAAACGCATTATTGTAAACCTTGTTAACTCGGGAGTAATGGGGTTAATATATATATATTTTTTTTAATCTTAAATAGTTTCGTTTACTTTATTTATTTATCAATGTAATGTTACAATATACAGGTTGTCCCAAGAAATAGAGTCAAGTGGAAGTCCGACGTGGAGCACTTCAAGGGGTATCCAAAACACCCCTTTGTATGTCTCGCGATTTTCTTTTGTTTCAAAGTTATTGGGGAATTTGTGAAATTTTAGCAAAAAGCCAGATTTTTCACAAATTCTGCGATTGAACAAAAACATTTTTCTTCAACAAACTTTTGACAAAAATTAAACAAAAATTTAATTTAAAATTTAAAGCGACGTAGAATATAAAATATCCAGTAACCTTTTCCTGAAAATATTTTCAATTACAACCGTGATTTCTGATAACCGAATCGAATAGCGGATCACTATCTTGGTGTAAAAAAAGAATTTGCGCCTCGCATGCACGAAGAGAAGCCTTGATCAAAACCCTAAGGGAGATCATTGATTCACTGCAATTGTCACAATCACAAATCGATATCGATTCCCTAAAGAAATCAAGCGATTTGAACACTTTCCTTATCTCTCACAATATTATCAAATAACGATTATTAAATACTTGGACCTTTAACGGCTCGCACCTCTAAGTTTTTCGGAGTTTATGTGCGAAATACAATTTATAAATTAACCATGAGCCTTTCGGTGAAGGAAAACATCGTGAGGAAACCTGCACACACCTGCAAAGCAATTTGACGGTGTGTGCGAAGTTCCCAATCTGCACTGGGCCCGCGTGGGAACTATAGCCCAAATCCTATCGTTGTGAGTGGAGGCCTGTGCCCAGCAGTGGGACGTATATAGGCTGGATTATTATTATTAACGGCTCTTAATTGGATAAAAGCTAGTAAAAAATGCCTCTAATTGTAGGGGTCGTCAATACGTCGAGGATTTTAATCTACTTATTTAAAGTTCGACGTTATTTACTTGCTACCTGTTTGAAAAAAAAAACATTACTCTCATTCCGTCACTCAGAACTCCCTAAACCCGCAGGAAAAAATAAATTAGATTCCCTTCGATAAATTCAATTACAGAAGCATTCGAGAACCACAAGCGAAAGCTCCGAGGAAAAAAGCTGTAGGAAAGTTGTGAAGCTCTTTAATCCTATTTAATTTCGCGGAGCGGGGGAAGCTAAACAATAAATACCTAAAGAAAAACTTTCGTATTCATAATTCAACGCAAGTGTAAACGATAAAAAGTCTACTTTACGTGCCGCATTCGGTTTAGGATAGTTACTGGAATGAGTAGTTGTTTAATTGGTTTAGTTAACGTACTGGGCTCGCACAAGTTGTCTATGACCTGGTTGTAGCCTTAATACTGTGAGACGTACTGAGTGAGAAGTGACAAAATACAAGTTGTTTACCGTACAGCCTAAATTTTATTTATTTATTAATATGGTCCGTATTACAAATTTCATTTTGGATTTTGAGTCTTCTTGCTTGCATAACAAGGCTTACCAAGACAAAATTTGACAGTTAACCTATTCATAAACGTATAGAGTAAAAAAACCTCATAATGGCCAATTACTGACATTATTAAATAATTGAATTTAAATTATTCCTATAACTTGAATTTAAAAATTTAAGAGTCGCCTCGTTACTTATTAATAAAAGGGCTCAAGTCAAAACAAGACACTTGTTCCCAATCTTAAGCGCATATTCTTACATAGGATTATCCATTATGATTATTTATGTTTGCACGTAATAAAACAATAAGACAAATTAAAAGTGTCTCTCAATTTGAATACTAAGTATTTATTTTTATATTAATTTCATAGTAAGTAGTGTCAAAATTGCAAGACCACTTATGTGGTCAAACGTACCCACAACTTTAATTAATCAACGCCTATCCTATATCAAACAGCGCTGCTCTGAAAAACCTTAGAATACCTGTATGTAGTTATAGTAACGCCAGTAACTCGCGCCAGTAACTCGTGCAAGCACTACCCCTGTCCCAACACGCTCGCCCGTAAAAGACGTTGTAAAGAACTTTTCGGCCGCCCCGTGACAAATTGCTTAAAGATTACCGCAGCCTCCTCCGCCAGATCCTCCGCTTAATACAAACTCGTCAAATATAAAAAGGAAGCAAGAAATTCTCGCGGAAATGCGTACAAACGAACCGTGTAGGAGTTTTTACGCGTGTTTTTTTGGTTTTGGGGATGCCGCGGGAGTTAGGAAAGCCATGAAGGATTGTTTGCTATAATAGAATATATTAAAGTAAAATAAAATTTATTAAATAAATATCTATGAGCTATGTATAATATACATTCAGTCAACAAAGTATCGGGAATGGATGATTTGTTTATGGTTCCAAATTCAAATTTTTGTTTTTTTTGTTGTTGTTAGATTGGCACAACTGTTTTCTATTTTGGCGCGGAGTTTGAGTTGCATCTGTTATTTATATTAAATACAGTGCTGTTTTTAGTTATATCATATCTAGTGTGTATTGCGAATTTCATAATGGACAAAAACATTGAACAAAAAGTTTGTCTTAAATTTTGCATCGCCAATGGAATTTCGTGTTCGGAGTCACTGAAAATGTTACAGAAGGCTTACGGTGATTCGACTTTATCAAAAACACGTGTTTATGAGTGGTACAAAGCGTTCAAAAGCGGTCGAGATGTGATGGAAGATTTGCCTCGCTCTGGTAGGCCATCAACGTCTGCAACTGAAGTTAACATCGCAAAAGTGAAGGAAATAGTGACTGAAAATCCTCATTCAACTTTGAGAGAGATAGCCGCCGAACTTTCTGTATCTCACGAGTCGATCCGTACTATTTTAACTAATCATTTGGGTATGAAACATGTTACCGCTCGGCTAGTCCCAAAAGACCTGAATTTTCTCCAAAAACTCAATCGCATGAGAGTCGCTGAGGACATGCTAGAACGAGTCAATTCCGACCCAACATTCATGAAACGCATTGTTACTGGTGACGAGACGTGGGTTTACGAGTTTGACATGCAAACTAGTCAACAAGCTTCGGAGTGGCGCTTCGTGGCACCCGTTTTCAATCGGTAGAAGACATAAAGGAGAATTCGCGCCGAGAACTGAATTCAATTCCGGAAACAGCGTTTAAAAAATGTTTTGATGATTGGATTATTCGTTGGCGTAAGTGTATCGTTTCTGAAGGAGCATACTTTGAAGGTGATAAAATAAATTTGGATGATTAACAAACAGTTTGTGTATTATTGATCTTTTCCCGGTACTTTCTTGACAGAGTAGTATGTGTTACACGTAATCGACAACGATTAATTAAATTAAATTAAATATAATATATTCCAGGTATTACAAGTAACCATAGTAAAGTATAAACTATAAGTTAACATGGAAATATTCATACTTTATTGAATAGAGAACATCCGACTCAGGAACAAATACTCAAAAAACTCAAATTAAAAATGTTTTCGACTGTAACAGTATTACTGCGAGCACGGAATATTTTTTCATAATCATCAGATAAATTTATCTGACTAATAAAGTTTATTTACTTAGATAGTGTTATCCGCAGAAAAAACCCGGGCCTTATATATTAACCGTCAAAGGTAAATATTTCCACATCCTTCATCACTACATACAAAATTAAATAAATAAGAAGTAAATAAATTAAACTCACCCAAATGTTTGTCTGGGCTAATATCAAAAAGTACTATGCGGATTTTCATATGGTTTTCACAGATATATAGAAGAATTATCTAGGAACGTTAAAGGCTATAATTTTTTTCAAAATTCACCCGTGCGAAGCCAGGGCGGGGCGCTAGTTATTGTCTAAACCCGGCCAATTCAACACTGAACCCTGCAGAAAAACACCGCTTCGTGCTTACCAATTTATTTTTTTACATTATTAGAGTTAGGAGGTTTTGTTTGCGCATGCGATTTACACGCCCGCCGTCTGTTTGTCAAATGGGCTACGTGTCGTTTGTCAGGTTTTTACTCGACTTTGCAGGCGAGGGTTGTGTTTTTTTGTAAGATTTTGTTTCTGTATAACGTCTGACATTTACATGTGTGAGTATCTTTTCACTTTTGCTTTTTATTTAAATACAAACTATATAAGCCATGATACGAATTTTAAATGCAAATATCAGTAAGTATAAAATGTTGTTGTTGTTTTTAAGTGTTGTTTGTGTAATTGTGACCATTTTTAACTAAAGTCATATTGCATTTACTTTAAAAAAAAAAAATTAATATAGTTAAAATAATTTTTTTTTGAATTATAATTGATGTATTACATTACAATCGTAAGCTGGTAGCCTAAAGGTTTGACCTGCCGACTCTTAAGCAGAGGGTCGTGGGTTCGAACCCGGGCTCACACCTCTAAGTTTTTCGGAATTTATGTGCGAAATGTAATTTGTAAATTTACCATGAGCTTTTCGGTGAAGGAAAACATCGTGAGGAAACCTGCAAAGCAATTTGACGGTGTGTACGAAGTTCCCAATCCGCACTGGGCCCGCGTGGGAACTATAGCCCAAACCCTCTCATTGTGAGTGGAGGCCTGTGCCCAGCAGTGGGACGTATATAGACTGGAATGTTATTATTACAATCGTACAAAATTATTATTTACTTAAAAAATAACAGCGCGCGTTCAACGCAGCATTTTTAATGAACCTACCAACAGAAACGTGTCAAGATTCCATTATCACTTGACACTTTTATAAATATTTTTTATTAAAAATTCAAGATTGTTTTTCATCTAGAACAAATTTAGCTCGACAAGTGTCATTGTCATGACAAGTTGAAATTGAAGAGAGAATACTTAACAGAGGTCAAGTACAAGGGTCAAAGGACACGAAACACGTTTAGTCTATGATAACATTTTTGTCTACGGTTTTACTTATATATTAAAAACTGAAAGGTGTTTTTCAAAAAAATCGTAGAAACTCAATTAAAAACTGTTATTATTCATTTTTGTGAAACTTATTATTGTTACACAAAGGAAAATTTAATTTTTTGATCGAGTTCTTAACATTACATTCTTTACCCCAAGGCGTGTATATTAATTATGCGGGCTTAGCATGCATACTTATTAAGATAACATTTTACACATCTATGTATTCCGATCTGAATACATCTATTCCATATTCTAACGTAAGACTTAACGCTTAAGGTTTAAAATAAAAGTGTCCCATCGTGATAAAATCTCTATAAAAAAGCAAAAGTCACTATAGTCGCTTAGTAACAAAAGGTAATAAAAGTCAGGACAAGATACTTTTATTTTAAACCTTAGGTGTTAAGTCTTACGTTAGAATATGGAATAGATGTATGCATTTCCCTTGCACCTATAAAATTTTATCTCGTCCACGTATGTTAAGCCCGCTGTATATATAGTCCAGTGTTAGGCTGCCTTTCCATAGAAACGGAGACGAGGGGAGCGGAGAGGAGCGGAGCTGTGAAAAGAAATATGTGTTTCCACTGTTGCGGAGACGAGCGGGGGTGAGTGGCGTACTATAAAAAATTGATACAGTCGTCTCCGCTTGACTGTTTCCATTGAAGCGGATCGGAGACGAGATGTGGATTACAACCAATGTGATTGGTCAATTCCCACACGGCTCCTCTCCGCACCGCTCGTCTCCGCTTGACTGTTTCCATTGAAGCGGAGCGGAGACGAGATGTGGACTACAACCAATGTGATTGGTCGATTCCTACACGGCTCCTCTCCGCTCCGCTCGTCTCCGCTTCTATGGAAAGGCAGCCTTAATGAGGTCTATGGGCGGCGTTAATCTACGGCATCGCGTTTTTTTCTATATACAGGTTGATTTGATTGTATCACATTCACAGTATGAGTAGCGAGAAAGTAAACGGTAGGAGTGTTGCACTTTAAAAAAACCGGTCAAGTTCGAGTCAAACTCGTACATTAAATACTTTTTTTACCGTCATAACCATTGGGTAGGCAGGTATAAACAGAAGACAGAAGACACACCGGCTTGGATATATTTAATGAATCTATTAGGCACCAAATAGGCAATTCATAGGAGTGTTTTTAAAGACGGTTTTATTTTTTTATTCGATAAAATGCACAGTTTCCGTAGAAACAGCGATAAAATACTTCTGCAGACGGAGGACAGTCACAGAATAAAAATTAAATAAATTTTTTTTTCACTGAATTTTCTTCATATATATAATATTGCTAACCAAACCTGTTTGGTAAAAATATTCGTATTTTTACGTACAAACGGACTAGCTAAAGTTTAATAGCAGTAAAGTCTAAGATATATTTAGTCTACCCCCTTTATCTGTAAAATAAGACAAATGAAACTACCCTCTTGACTCTCGAAGGGTTGAAGAACTTTCGCGGTTTATAGTTAACTTCGGTGATATCTTTATTTTATTATTAGCTACGAAAGTTCGTAGCACTGCGTAGAGACGCTACAGCGTAGATGCTCGGATCATAACAAGAGGAAAATGTTATTGGATAGAGTACTTAAACTTTGAATGTGAAATAGTGTCTGATAAATAAAATAGGCATTTAAATTTTAAAAGAAATTTAAATATATAAGAAGAAGAAAAGAAGAAAAATATGTCACCTTGAATGATTTTAAAGTATGAAAAAAAATTAGTAATTTAGTAATGTTAACCTTATACGTAACGAATATAATACACCGGGTGGAAAACGAACGGGCATGGCGGCCAGCTACCATAAATATATGTTATTTTACTCGAAGGAGACATTTTTTTTTAAACTTAGTGCCCTTTTATCAGAGATGTGCGAGGTAGATAAAGGGTGAGTAAGGTCAAATTGTCCCGTTTCCACCAGCACTAAGCTAAGCTAAGCTTTAAATATAAGCGATCCTAATTGGTGGATATCAACACATCCTGAGCTGCGCAGCTTAGCACATCTCCAGTGGAAAACCAGCCTTAAGGTCGCCTTTGTCGCGGTGGATGATAAGTGTGTAAACATCCGTCACTCGCGCACCATACTGGTTAGAAAGTCACAGATGCTTTATAAACGTTTATCCATTTGAAAAACACGACCACAATAGGCAGCATACTTATCGCTATGGATACCCGTTAAGTCCAGAGGTCAACTAAGGCTGGTAATACTCCCTGATGACCTCGTTTCAAGATTACCAAAATACAATTGTATTTGTTTCGCAAACATTGTGTTGTGTACCACAAATAAAGCAACAAATTTGTCCGACCCTCGTCACGGCGGCGCTTCGTTTAATAACTCCATTTGTACAATAAATTGAAAATATTTAAAGGTGACGTCTTGATTAATTGCCCCGGCTAATTGTTGATATTTAACATACTTTTTAATATAATTTATTCTATTTATTAAACACTAGCTTTAGTCCAATAGCTTTATACCAAGTTTTATCGAAATTATTTCAGCGGTTTTTTTTTTTAAACAAATAAACAAACTAACTTTCGCACCACTACATATTATTATATTTTTTCGGGCTTATCTCAGACACTACTTGCCTGTTTTTGTGCAATAAAGAGTTTACATACATACATACATACATACTACTGTACGGATTGTCATACGGTTTACATTATTAGAAAGAGGGATTATCTAGGAAGGTTATAGGCTAGAATTTATAGTTTAGTGAGGGTTATGAGCATACGTGTGTTAACTCGGGGCACGAATTCTATAGTTATGTAGCAAAATATTTTAGGACAATAAATTATATCCATATTACTGTCAACATTATATAGATAATATTCAAGAATAAAGAAATATCCTTTATTCTCACTTAATTTTAAAATAAACAATCAACGTGAATTATTTTGAAATAGATGTCAGGAAATTCACTAATCCGGCATGATTATTATGGATTTCGTGGCAATCGTAGCGGGATATTACTTCATGTTACTTATTCTAGCATATTATTATTATTATTAATGGCACTGACAGTAAATTGTCTAACTTTAATTAAAATTACATCCGTATACTTCTATTATCTTAAGAGTTTCGATATCAAACATGATACTGAACCTATTTAAAGTAAACGAAGATTTTTAATGAGCACATGTATAAATATAGTATCGACATCTTATTTATCGATATCAAATCCCTAGAACATGCCCCGAGTTAGCACACGTATGGTAATATGGTTTTTTTAAGGCATGGAATAGGCAAACGAGTATAGGCATCTCCTGGGTGAGCTCGCTACATCGTAGACTGAATCTCCGTCCAAGGGCAAGAGTTAGTCAAGAGCAAAACCATTACCAATAAAAAAAAATGAGGTCAAGCCCCGAGGACTCTGAGCCCCGAATCAAGTCTGCTAATGCGTTACCAACTCTAAAGACCCATGTGTGTTTTTTTAGGGTTCCGTACCTCGTAGAAAAAAACGGAACCCTTATAGGATCACTTTGTTGTCCGTCTGTCTGTGTGTCTGTCAAGATCCTTTTTCTCAGGATCGCGTGGAGGTATCAAGTTGAAATTAATATCAAATACATAAGTCTGCCGTCCCTTGGATCAGTGAAAAAATCAAACATCTAAGTCAACGCAATTAAAAGATACGGCCGTTTATGTCGCATATTGAAGGGAATCTCAAGGGTATCAAAACCTATAGGGAAGTACCCGTTGACTTAGAATCATGAAATTTTGCAAGAAGCTATGTCTTATGCACAAGTAAAGGAAAAAATCCGAAAACCGTTAATTTGTAGTTACATCACATAAAAATGAGCCCAGTATAAGCTGACACTCACTATAAGTACTAAAGTGCATACTTATTGCGTGTCAGTTTATACTGGACTTTGTTTATATTGTATTCCCGTGATTTACGAACTATTTACATGCCTACAAGTTTGTGCGGAACCCTCCTCGGTTCGCGAGTCCGACTCGCACTTGACCGGCTTTTTTACTTTTACTGTCGGTTACGCGCCGTTACGGTCTCACTCTGAGCCCGAACACTGAAGATTCAGATAGATTGTCAGTAAACATTTTTACATGGCATACCCATTCTTATGTAAAAAAAAAAAAAACTAGCACACAAGCTGTATAAGAGCTTATACAGCCGTTATACCTCTAGTTTCAGCATGTTAAGGGCTGTATAAGCTCTTATTCAGCTTGTGTGCTGCTTGGGTAAAATATCCTTACTTTTCATAAAAACAATTTAGAAAATCAACAGGCAATAGGGCATTTTCGCGAGAAGATTATTATTTTCTCACAATTGGTAATTTTTCGGTGATATCGGCTCAGAATCAGAAGTACTTTTGATTAAAATCAGAGAAATCATATGTCCCTAACTGTCCTGTTCCATTTAGTAACTTTGCATACAAAATAGATCTCCGTTTCTAAACGGGACGGTTACATGGGACAGAAAATTATGTGTAAAAAGTATAGGACATGTTTCTTCTTCTATTAAGATCAATACTTCATTGGCAGATATCATCCAAAATTTCCCAAATATGAGAAAAAAAAAAATGGAACGTCTCGCGAAGGTTCCCAATAAACAAATACTCGCAAGGATCTAGTTAACATTTCCATTTTATATCAAACATATCCTTTTCGCTGGTGATTGACCCAAATAGGCAGATGGTGTGAGTCCCTTCGTCAACGCTCGCAGGCCGTAACAAGTGGGAAAATATTTTTATCGCAATATTGGGGAGGCAGGATTTACGGTCGGATCCTGTCGCGTAGGGTTGCCACATTAATAAACTCGAGAGGAACTCCGGAAATTTAATATGTTTATCGTTGTCTGTCATCTAGCGGTTTCCCGCGATCTTTATCAGATCGTCGGTCCACCTTGTGGAAGGCCTGCCGACACTTCGTCTTCCGGTTCGCGGTCGCCACTCTAGAACCTTTCCGCTTCAACGGCCATCGGAAAACCTTGGGGAAGGCCTTTGTCCAGCAGTGGACGTCTTGCGGCTGATAATGATGATGATGATGATCGTTGTCTAGTTGTTAGTTTGGGGATGGAACAAATTTTGTGAGATTGTCCCGTAATATTTTTATTTTTTCTTTTTTTTGTAACATCTTTACAAATATTATCACTACACAGTATAAAACAAAGTCGTTTCCCGCCGTCTGTCCCTCTGTATGTACGCTCAGATCTTTCAAACTACGCAACGTATTTGCAGTTTTCGTCATCAGTTAGATATTTTTTCGCGAAAGGTTTATGTATATAAAAGTACCCGGAGCAAAGCGAGGGCGGGTCGTAAATTATAAATGTGAAATGTGATACAGATATAAATAGCCCAGCAATAGAACAGGAAGCATAAATTCACACTACACAGGATCAACGCCAAAGTCAGACAGTATTTGCCTTTAAAGTTGAGTCTCGCGTTGTTTGTCATTGTCACAGACTGTGAGTCTCGATTTTGATAGTCTGGATGGTGAGAAATTTACCCTCTTATTTATAATTTCACAATAACTAAAGTATGCTCGAAGTATGAGTGGCCTTATCTTTCATTGTGACATTTGAATCTGACAGAAAGTGACAAAGCTTACTTTTACTAAAATAGGTTTGTTGTATGTTTATGAATTATGAATAAGGGGGTAGTATTGTGCTCACAACCCCTCTCGTTGTGAGTGGAGGCCTGTGCCCAGCAGTGGGACGTATATAGGCTGGATTATTATTATTATTATTATTATATTGTGCTTACGTATATAATAGTCAAGGTCATAAATATGTATACACTTTAGATATCATGTTTAAACTGCCATATATGCATGTCACAGCGATTAAAGTGACAAGGTACTAAAATGTATACATATTTATGACCTTGACTGTACCAAAACAATGATGCAACTTGTTCTAGAATTCCTCGTTGTTGTTAAAGAAATCCTCCATTCCTGACACAGATTAAATAACCGGATATTTCCAGAAATGTCTAAACGTGTGGCATCCTTAATCACGTAAAATACAAGAGAAGGAGAATATATGCCAAGGGGGAATTAGGTAAATTTAATTTTCACGCCCGATAGATTTTATGAGTTTATAAGCAGCTCGTTTTTACGGTTATTTGGTTTTCAGGGTTTTGAATTAACTCAATTAATGACAGGGGAAGCGAAATTGGTTCATGTTATATTTATTTTTAATAAACATTAAGGCTCATTCGAGAGGCTCTCGTGTTAAGTGGTATTGCTTCATTATTTTGTCCATAATTTATGTTACGCATAATATTTTCAAGTAATTTAGGACGATCTCAGACAAATTGATCTAGTCCCCAACTCCAGGCTTGTACATACTGCGGGCTTAACATAGGACGAGATAAAATGTGACAGGTGCTAGGGAAATGAATACATATATTCCATATTCTAACGTAAGACTTAACGCTTAAGTTTCAAAATAAAAATGTCGCGTCCTGACTTTTATTACCTTTTATTACTAAGCGGCTATAGCGATTTTTACTTTTTATAGCGATTTTATCAAGAAGGGACACTTGTTTTAAACCTTAAGCGTCAAGTCTTACCTTATAATATATAATATATTATAATATGAAATAGATGTAGGTATTCATTTCCCTAGCATATGTCAAATTTTATCTCGTCCCTGCATGCTAAGCCCACTAAGTAAGACAACGATGTGTATTCTTATATGGAGAAATACTTAAGTAAGTTTGTGCTGTTTTGACTTTAGCTCTTAAGGTATATATTTGTTTAAATAAATAAATAATAAATTATCGAAAATCAAAAGTCCAAACTCAAGGTTTGCCAGAGAGCTATGGATCGCAGTGTACAAGGGACGGATCGAGTCCGGAACACAACCCTTCGCTCCAAAACGGGCATAGCATACGTGGGCAAAAAGACCGCCCCACTAAAGTGGGCCTGGGCCAAGCATGACTGCCGCATGCACCCACAGAGGTGGGCTGATGCGGCAACTTAGTGGGTCAACCAGGACGGCTACAGACGGCGAGGCAGACCCTGAAACAGACAGCGGGACGACTTGGATTGGAGGGAGATTTTTCTTGAGTTGCCGGTGTTCATGGGCGGTGGTGATTACTTCCCATCAGGTAACCCGCATGCTCGTTTGAAAAAAAAAAGATTGCAATAGACAGAGAATTATGGAAATCCAGAGGAAACCTTTGCCCAGCCGTGGGACGCAATAACAGGCTGAAAAAAAAAACTTTTTTTATTATTATTATTATTATTGTACAATAAAGATATAATTACAATTCAAAAAAACACCTCATAAACCACTCAAGGGTTTGTGCGAGGGTAATACGCTCTAAAATACTACCAAATTACATATATGACAAGTACACTTCTATCCACATTATATTACAGCTTATTTATAAAGAAAGATTTAAGTTTATACTTAATATTATTGGGAGTGACGCTATCTCTAAATTTAACATCAAGGTCGTTTATGAGACGAGGATTCAAGTAGACGTTCTCTGCCCATAGACATTGGTATATTGGTTAATTATCTGTTGGAGACTGCTCGAGTGCATTTCATGTTAGATTTTAAGATTAACTACAGATTAAACAGAGACTACGGAGATTTTTTATAATTGAATACATAGAAAATATCCAAGACTCAGAAACAAACGCTCGCGTTCATCACACCAATTCTAGCCATTACTGCGAACCGAACCCGGGACCGCTATGTTTGTAGGCAGGGTCACTACCAACTTGGCTAACCGCGTTGTCTAAATTCTCATTTCAGCCAAAAGACGTCTTTGGCCTTTCTGCAGAATCTCGGATGGTCGGTTTTGGTTCGGTTTCCTTCCATTCATATCTTCTGTCTTATATTTTTATTTTCTTTTATTCAGTTCACATAAGTGCGCGTCATTTTAAAGGTTTACCCCGAAGAAGCCTCAATCCCGTGACAGCGAGATATGCCCGGGGCTCCCCGTCCAGAATAAACAAAGGTAATCCCGCCATCCGTAGTAGGAGACGAGCATCCATCGTCGGCAGAGGGCGCGCGCGCTATTGTGACTCTCGATAGTGTACCGATAATCTAAACTTCACTATTCATAGTAGGTATAAAACAAAGTCGCTTCCCGCCGTCTATCCCCTTGTATGCGCCAACATAGCCCTAAAGTCACCGACATAGCCCTAAGAATTGCTAGACTTAAGTGGCAGTGGGCGGGGCACATCGCTCGCAGAACAGATGGCCGTTGACACCGAAGAGTTCTCGAGTGGCGTCCGCGTACCGGAAGACGCAGCGTGGGCAGACGTCCTATAAAGTGGATCGATGACGTGTTTAATATTACGGGAAACCGACGGATGCAAGCGGCGCAGGACCGGTCCTTGTGGCAAACCTTGGGGGAGGCATATGTCCAACAGTGGACGTCTTTCGGCTGAAATGATGATGATGATTTAAGAGCTTTTAAAGTAGAGGTTCCAATTTTGTCGGGGGTTTATATCTATTTAATAGGTTATATTGCTATAAAAGCCGTGATATAGCCTAATGGTTTGACCTGCCGACTCTTATGCCTGGGCCACACCAGATGCGTTGCGTAGACGTGCACGTGCGCGTTCGCGGTCCACTGCGTTGTATAGTATGAATCCTCACATGAGGATGCAGCTATACAACGCAGTGGAACGCGAACGCGCACGTGCACGTCTACGCAACGCATCCGGTGTGGCCCAGGCTTTAAGCAGAGGGTCGTGGGTTCGAACCCGGGCTCGCACCTCTTAAGTTTTTCGGAATCTATGTGCGAAATATAATTTGTAAATTTACTATGAGCTCTTCGGTGAAGGAAAATATCGTGAGGGAACTTGCACACACCTGCAAATCAATTTGACGGTGTGTGCGAAGTTCCCAATCCGCACTGGGCCCGCGTGGGAACTATAGCCCAAACCCTCTCATTGTGAGTGGAGGCCTGTGCCCAGCAGTGGGACGCATATAGGCTGGATTATTATATTATAAATTATAATAGGTTATATTAATATTAATCTCCAGTCTTGAATTAACCGGAGTCCCCTCCTAGTCACCTCGCTTCTATATGTCTAGGATATCGTTTTTATATCGTCTGCGTGAATCCCGGCGCGCGACCGCGATCGGCAGACAGTAGTAACGGCGCGATATGTCTCCGCAAGCCGCCGTTTGTCCCCTAATCGTGTTACGTCACCCGAGCCTAGCGGAAGATCTGGATCCAACTGGATGGAACTGGAAAAACCGGAGTTATGAATGGTTTTGATGGTTTCTGAGGCTCCGTACCCTAAAGGTAATAAGTCTACACTATATGTTTGTCCGTCCTCTGTCCTATTTATATATGCCTGCGAGCCTAATATGCTTGCACAAGAATAAAGTGCTGGACAAAGGCCTCCCCCAAGGTTTCCATCGGTTTCCCGCAATCTTCACCACGTCGTCGATCCACCTTGTTCGAGGTCTGCCTACGCTGCACCTTCCGGTACGCGGACGCCACTTGAAAACTCTTCGGACCCAACGGCCATCTGTTCTGCGAGCGATGTGCCCCGCCCACTGCCACTTAAGTCCAGCAATTCTTAGGGCTATGTCGGTGACTTTGATTATCGTGTGTATAAAGTGGCAGCATGAATAAAAAGTTGCAAGAGTAATTTAATATCTCGCTCAGATTAGAGCCTGTGCACACTAGCGTTTTTTGCCCTAGACCCCCGGTCAAAAACGCTAGTGTGCAGGTTGTGCACAGGCTCTTAATAGATTTGAACGATTTATTTCATTACTCTAGCAATACCGGATAAATTCGTTTAGGAATAAAAGGTAATAACATTCGAGATGGGACACACCTATTTTAAACCTTAAGTGTTTAGTTTTACATTAGAACATGGAATAATCCAAGGCTATTCAAAACATGCAAAGAGTCTTTGCCAAAGACGTATGTAACCCGCTCAAATAACCAAATTATTCAGCTGGAGCGTTTTGTATGTCTGTGAAAATTTACAACATATTGCAAAGTGACATTAAAAACTTGAAGCTTACGGCCGTACTCAGAGACGTCAATTAATGTTTAAGTTTGATTAAAGTTGCTGCTGGTCACTTTCTTTGTTATAGCAATAGAATAAGACGCAGCAACTTTAATCAAACTTAAAAATTAATTGACGTCTCTGAGTACGGCAGTTAATCTTTTCAAACGGAGACTCAAAAGCTGGTTAACACAAAACTGTTTTTATTCTATTAATCAATTATTTGCCTCTTTCGAGTAGGGAAGCGAGTTTAATTTTATATATTTTTACACCTGACAGCATACGAGTAGATATTTTATGTAATTCACGAGCTGCGCAGGCGTTCGTTAAATCCGCGACGTGTTGACGTGGCGGCCATTATGCCAGAGACGGTGCGATGGAAATCAATTCATTAACTTAATGAGAACATATGGGAATGCGCTGTCATGAAACGTTTAAAAGGCATTTTATCATCCTCATATTTCCCACCGTCAAAGACGGGATGGCAAAGTGGAACACTTTTAAATACAGGGTGTCCCGCGATAAAATGCACAAAGGAATAAGGATGAAACTACATGTGATTTTATCACGGATTTTTTTTTTCCGTGATTAAATCACCAAGTAGTGTCACCCTTTTTCGTTTGTGCACTTTATCGCGGGACATCATGTATATTGCGTTTGCATTACCTATAAATTAATATTTCGATAGTAATTATACAATACTGGAATAAAAAATTCCACGCATTTATTTACATTTCTTTTTATTGCCTAACGCTACCTGCAATACGGATACTATAGTGTGTGCAAGCAAATACAAACAGAACAGATGATAATAGCTATTGACCTTCAATCTCACACAGGCAGAGGGTTTCGAAGATCGAAGTAAATAACGTTAACTTCTTCTCTTTCCCACGATTTAATCACAATTGACGAGTGAAAGGGACGGTGCATCCGAACGTTCAAAATGGGTGTTTCGTCACAGTATAAATATAGCTACAGCAGTTTAAGCAGTTAAGCAGTTTAGTTTCTTTAGAAACTACGAACAAACGTTCGAAATGTCGCACTCAGACAGACGCATGTCTCAACGAGACCCCTAAGCGGACAGGGCAGTGCTGTTAGTGGCGGGTGTCGCGTGGAGAGTGGAGACGAATGGTTCCGTGGTTCTCCACGCTCGCTCGCTTGTTCTTCTGAACTAAATACAAAGCGAAACCATTCGTCTCCACGCGACACCCGCCACTGACAGCACTGCCCTGTCCGCTTAGGGGTCTCGAGACGTGCGTCTGTGTGATAGATAGATAGATAAAACGTTTATTTGGGTACTACAAATCACACAAACACTTGACAGAATAAATCAAAATAATAACACTAAAACACTAAAATTACATATCCGTTGCCAAAAGCATGTGTGCGTTGCAGCAGAGCAAAAGGGCCATGGCTCAGTGTATAGCTTTGCTCGTGTGAACAAAGCACTGGTATTCTGCCACTACCCCGAGGAACGACAGAGCTACAACGAACGAGCAAACATTTTAAAACGAATGAAAAAAATAAGAAAAAGTAGACAAAGAGTTTATATATAATATTGTGATATAATAGTGTGAGAGCGACATTTCGAACGTTTGTTCGTAGTTTCTTTACTGCTTTCGCTATATTTATACTGTGGTTTCGCAGTAACCATCCAGTCTCGTGTGTGCTCTGAACAAAACACAAGCAGTTTTGTGTGTATTCGTTCTGAATTAATGTTGTGTTGGCTTTACTACACACAAAGACCGCAACTGGTTTACATGTCGTCTAATATTTGCTACAACAAAAGCTCGCCGCCATCTTGGTTTCAATCGCGCCGCGGCCATTAGCACAGAGGTGAGCATTGATTGGTGACCGAGTCGGATCGAGTGCTCTCAGGCGATCAAGGCATGAGCGACAGCGATATGGTAATTATATACAATGTATATAATGTTATATGTAATGTATGTAAGTAATGTATCATCAATGGCGTTGAAAAGAAACGGAAATTATATTTGACGACTCGTTTGGCCTAGTTGGTAGTGTCTACCTACAAAGCTTGCGGTCGTGGTTTCGATTTCCGGCTGTGGCAAATATTTGTGTGATGAGCACGAGTATTTGTTCTTGATTCTCGGATGTTTTCTATGTATTTAAATATTTGTCTATAAGTAAGTATAAGTCGTTGCTTAGTACTCATAAAAAGTCTAGAACTTAATTTAAAATAAATTAATTAAAAAATAGGTATTCTTTTTACCCGTAATATTTTGACTGTTTTTTTTTTTAATTTTACAAAATTTTAAAATTCTATATTTTTTTTTAAATTAAACCGGTCCATGCCATGCAGTTGAAGCTAGCGCTAATTTTCAGTTGTCATCGACGTGTAACTGATGGGTGACTTCTTTATTTTACGCGGCCTTGAAAATACCCATATAATGTACCTACAACAAGTGCAAGAAGAGTTCTTAACTAGAGTTAAGTTAAGCTTGTTCGCAATGTTATTCGTATAGCAATCAAAAATCGCTACTGCCTATGTCTCGCGCCGGCTCCATTACGGCAGGATGCATTTGCACTCCTGCGCAAGTGTTCTTTGTGCTAATGGCTGCGTGCACCCGCTAAGCCCCCTCGAGCTATACTACGGCCCAAACTAGCTACATTATATTTGCGTCTCAGTCGGGTTTGTTTAGGTTTCGAATATTTTATTTGGTATATTTCCTACTACATTGCGTGTAATGTCAATTAACCGCTGTGTAGTGAGCGTATCGACCGTGCAATGAATAGACCACGAGTAGACAAAGACTTTTATAGAGCTAAGCCAGCGGTTCTCAAACTTATTTAGCGACGGAACGTTTTTGAAACAGTAAATCTTTTTCGATGCCCCAAATGAGGCAAATCTATGAAGTTGTTTATTAAAAATAAAAAAATAATACTTTATAAAAAAATATTTAGATTTTTTTTGTCATCGGAGCCCTTGCAAAGGCTTTAATTTAATTTACATTATTTTAATTTAATTTTACTATTTTACTGACATTTTATGACTATTTTACTGACATTGTGAATTAAGAATGAATATTGGTTTTATTGATTATTGTTTAATTTAATTTTTATTGCGACATGTATATTTAATTTTTAATTTAATTTTGTATTATTATTTCTGATTTTTGT
Source organism: Tortrix viridana (assembly GCA_963241965.1). NCBI lineage: Eukaryota > Metazoa > Arthropoda > Insecta > Lepidoptera > Tortricidae > Tortrix > Tortrix viridana. Next base: position 12,592,821 of record OY725188.1, on the reverse strand, counting down.
GTATATGTAGATAATTATGAGTCTTGTTACTTGACGTAAATAAATGAATTGAATCGCTTTGAAAGAATAGCTGAGCTGAGCAATAGCGCGGTACAACTCAAGACCAAATCTATTCAGTTGAACCCATACTGAATCTCGGATTGAACCCGGTTCATCCGGTGATCATCTATTCTCCACGAGCGTTCGAAAGCATCTTCAGAGTTTCCACGAAACGTGACATTATGATGAACTACCTACTATTGAAACTCGATCGGACTACAAGAATACAGGGGCTGATTCTTTTGCATAGATTTCCTAATAGTTCCTTCTGATTATTAATATTTGTGTGATGAACGCGAGTATTTGTTCCTTATTTATGGATGTTTTCTGTTTTTAACCGACTTCGTAAAAGGAGGAGGTTCTATGTTCCAAAGTTCGTATTTTTTTTACCGATTTCTCTGTCAATTGTGGACCGATTTTCAAAATTATTTTTTTATTCGAAAGAGTATACTCCTGAGGTGGTCCCATCGTCACCAAGTCAGGATCTGATAATGGAATCCTTGAGGAATAGCCGGAACTCCTCAATAATTATAGGCACGAGGCATAAGATCTAAAGCATTTACATCCTAAAAGCACCACGGGCAAGAATCATGTGTCATTGCAATTGTGTAGATAGCTATACCTACTCGACACCGGCTTGGATATATTTCATGTACCGATTAGGCACTAAATAGGCAATTCCTAGGACTCCTAGGAGGCCGCTTTTTATTTAAGCCTTTTCAGTGGGTTTTTTGAAGACGGTTTTATTTTTTTGTTAATTAATCCCTGTGTATCTGTCTGTAGCATCGTAGCTCCTAAACGGATGGACCTATTTTCATTTAGTTTTTTGTAAGAAAGGTGACTTATTCGAGAGTTATGAGCTTTGAAAATAGAGGTCTCGATTTCGTCGGGATTTTTTTTAACTCGGTTAGGTTATTAAATATGTATTTATCTCTGTAATTCTTCATAGTTTCTTGTGGCGGCTTCTCAACAGTGGTCTCCTCTTGGGAAGCACGGGTAGATTTTGACTAGTAAGAGTAAAGTGTTCGTTATATGGGCCTTGTCGCCCGAAATAAAAATTTCTATTTTATTATATTCCATTGTATTCTATTATATTCCATTATATCCCATTCTATTCCATTATATTCCATTATATTCCATTCTATTCCATTCTGTTCCATTCTATTCCATTCTATTACATTCTACTCCATTATATTCTATTATATGTCATTATATTTCATTATATTCCATTCTATTTCATTCTATTCTATTCTATTCTATTTGCTACCAATTGTAGGGGCGATACAACCCTAACAAGAAGGCACATTGAATATCTACATGGAATTTACTGGCGCGCGAGCAAATCGGGTAAACAGCCCCAAAAGCACTGCGGAGCAACATTTCGCTAGCTAAATATAAAAAGGAATAACTTAAAATGAACTTCAATTCAAATGTAAGCTTAGTAGACCTACGTCAAGACGCATATTGGAATGAAATTTTATTTACAATTGTTTCATTTTGTTTATGAAGGTGAAGGAAACGTGTTCGAAGATCAAAGATCTAACTTTAGGCATATTTATTGATTACCCGCACCAACTGCTTCTAAAACTTCTTAGACCTAATTTTATGGATTATTATAATTATAGCTTTTGCCGGCGACTCCGTCCACGTAGGAGTCGTTTATGCTTTTCCCTTTGGAAGTATACATTTTTTCGGAATAAGAAGTACCGTGTTAATCCAGGATAAGGACTATTTGTGTGCCAAATTTCACTTAAATCTGTGCAGCCCTTTAGCCGCGATTAAAACACAAACGGGCTGCGCTAGCACGGCCACCACTGATGCGGCGCTCGTGCAATTGTTTTTCCAACACCAAGCGTTTTCCTCGCTGCATTGAAGTGAAAAATTGTGTGTTTCACACGGCAGCAACGTTACGCTCAGGATTATATTTTTGAACCACTCGTTAAAAAATAAAACTGCCTCTCGCGCCAAATAACAACTTTGCAGCATTGCATAACAAAAAAAAAGAACAAATTTAAACTGTTTATTTCAATAATAATAAAAAATAATAAAAAAAAAACAAAAGAAAAAAAAAATACCTTATGTGTTAATCCAGGATAAGGCTTAGGTATTTTCACTTAAATCTGTGCAGCCGGGCCCTTTAGCCGCGATCGAAACAAACAACCAAACATCCATACAAACTTTCGCATTTATAATATTAGTTATGCCTTAGGGGAGACCGGGGATGGTTGACTTGACTAACTATCAAAAACTCGTCCGACGCAAAGGCCTTGAACCAACCAATGAGCCCAAAACACAATATATTTGAACGAATATTTATGACTAATTTGATAAAGTAAATAATGTAATCATGCCCATCGACTGCTTTTCGAGTGTTCGCGTGTAATTAAAGCGAGGCGTAATTAAAAATTAATTATTCGAGCAATTATGAGCGCTGCGATGTATTAGCGATATTTGATTGGTTCTTAATTACTTTACTTTTCCTACAGATTTTTGTTAATGGTATGGTAAACTTATTCATATTTATAAGGTAATCTTGACTACAAAGATCTCCATTTCTATATTGCTTGCTTCTACCAAAGATAAATGTTATCAATGCTTCTACTAATACCAAGTTAAAATTTGGCATATTTTGTAGTATCAAGGCCAAATCCAAATTTCGTCGGAGAAGCCACCGGGTGGTGAGTGGTAATCGTTGAAGTCTAAACAATCTCAATGACTATCCTTTTTCTAAAATCAGATAAAAAGAACGTCAAACTTTAGCAATATACGTTAAAATAACATTATTTCACGTCTCGCTTTACGTCTTTCACATTTAAAAAACCAATAACAAACGCGCACACACAACAGACACGAAATACTTTTCATATCCCCAGACTTAAGCAATCAAATTAGCCACAAATCATTGCCCCTGCGCATAAATCAACCGCATGCGAACTCGGCAATGATGTTCCCAAACTCCGGCGCCGTAAAAAGTTTCAGAACATAAATTTCTGGGTACCGACACTGTTTATTTATTTTCGGGCGGAAAGTTGGGATTGGCTATGGTATTTAGACGGTAATTTGAATTGCAGACCCGGAGAGTGGAGTTTATGACAGATTTTCTCTACATTATGTTTTAAACTAACATGATTTTCACACATTAACACTATGAAACGGGACTTATGTCGGATTTCACCAACCACTGAACAGACGATTAGAGTGTTCACAGCTGTCAAAATGTATGAACTAACAGTGGATTAACATTTATCAATTTTATCATCGTTTGGTAAAATTGGTACTTAAACACATTACTTCGACGACGCGTTTAGCCTAGTTGGTAGTGACCCTGCCTACGAAGCTAGCGGTTCCGGGTTCGAAACCCGGTAAGGGTAAATATTTGTGTGATGACTGATGAGCGCGAATATTTGTTCCTGAGTCATGGATGTTTTCTATGTAACTATTTAAGTATGTATTTCTCTAAGTATGCTTATCATTGTCTGGTAGGTACTCATAGTACAAGCCTAGTGCTGAGTTTGGGACTAGGTAGATTAATATGCTACATCTGCACAACTAGGTATATTGTCATGGTGGCACTTCTCTTAGCCATGTTTGCCAAATATTGATCTTACATCTCTTACGTTTGACATACCCAATGAAAAAGACGCAACGTAAATATTTGGCAAATAACAGCCAAGTGAAGGGTACCATTACATATACAAGGCACTTGCAAATTTATTCACCAAATCATTTAGTTACGTGAAACATAAAATTTTAAACAAAACATTTAATATCTAAATAGGTAAAATTTTAAAAAATATTATTATATAATAATTTTAACTTAACCCTCTTTAACTTCCATTTACCCTGAACTAGATCCAACAAAGATCCAACCAATAAAAACGCCAAGAGAAGAATTAAACGAGGTCGTAACCTAGCGGAAAGGATTTCTTCCTTGCAACACTAACCCGGTGATTCGCCGTTAGTGACGTAACCAATCCCGATTTATCGGTTCCGGGAATCCCGCAGCGGAATCTCGCAATCGAATTAGCCATTTTATTATTGCACTTCTACCCTGAATAATGACTTGAAACGGTTTTTAAGCTCAGGAAATGTGAGATGCAATTTTCTCGTACATTTTTGCGGTACCTAATAGGGTATATGGATAGGATCGATTGGAGAAATATAATAATTTATAATCCTGTACTTTACCCTTGAATCACCGACACTCATTTCATAGAATGTTGTATTTCGCCGAATTTTCATTTCATCGACAGGCATTTCCACGTACAGGAGTTGTAATTTTTTGGTGGTCACAGGTCTAACCTAATCTAACCTACGTAACCCATGCTTAAAATAACCTGCAAACAATAAGATTTCAGCAGAAATTAGCTTTCGATGAAATGAAATTCGGTGAAACGACTCATTCGATGAAATGAATGTCAACAAAACAAGGGGCAAGAGATACAATTAATTCCTTTTCGAAATGTCTGGCGAGCTTAAATTGTCTCGTGAGGGCTTTATTTTAGTGTGAGTATTAAAAATGTAATCGATCGAAGTACTCGTAAAGCTCGGCTATAGATACCTATGTTACGTAATGTGTCTATGCCTATGAGCGCGCGGGGCAACTTTAGTTTATGGAATACACTCGTCGAGGCCGAGGTGAATTAATTTAGTAAACTAACTGCCGCACTCAGAGACGTCAATTAATTTTTAAGTTTCATTAATGTTGCTGCGTCTTATTCTATTAGCAAAGAAAATGACAGCAGCAACTTTAATCAAACTTAAAAGTTTGACGTCTCTCAGTGCGGCCGTTACCTATTAGAATTAGATGGTTACCTACTTCGGGCCGTATTTATAAACTAATCTTGACTGAGATGCTGTCTCAAGAAGTGTCAAAAATTACAGTTTTCTACAGACAGGGTGACCTCGAATTGGTAATACAAATTCAAAGTACTACAGAGAGCTTCCCTAAACCAATCGCTTCTACGAGGTCTCACGCTTAATTTTAAAACATAAGTACTTTTTTTTAAGTTTTCTAATTATCCCATTTTTTTTTGCTTAAATTGGTTACCCTACCATTACCTTTAAAATGAAAGAGGTTTAAAGTATTTCAAATGAACACTTTCCTCTTTGGTTCGTTATCTGACACATCATTTATGATAATAGCGTATCTTGATTAGTAAATTGTCACTTGTCTTGTCAAAGAAAGTAAGAATTTTCGTATTTAATTAAGATAGTAATTAAACAAAATGCCCCGAGCTTATCCTTATACGAATATTCGGCGAATGGATATGTTATCTTTTTATTTTACGTCACGAAGTACCGTACGAACTCAAGCATTGTTTCATGAACGACACCCTGACTGCCCAACTCCTACTCGTGTTCTAATAAACTCCATTGTCCAAAACTTAAGAGATTTTGGACAGTTTACTGTCCCAGTGCACGCTCAAGCTCCGGGCCGGCGGCCGCGGTACTCGCAGACGTTTCGGAGACGAGTTCTCGATTATTTTAGCCACCACCCAGAGGCGAGCTCAAGGGACGCTGCCGCAAGATTCGGAACGAGCCAATGGTTTATTTGGCGATTACTGAATGCTGAAGGAAAGTATCCGTTTAAATTCCAAAGGGTGCAGGATATCATATTAGCCGATTATCCTAGAAGAGTGCAATTTTGTCGTTGGCTGCTGCAAAATCTACACTTGAACATTTTATGGACCGACGAGGCAACATTTACAAGAGTAGGCATGTTCAACGTTCACAATGAACACTGGTGGTCTGATCGTGAAGCAAATCCTCACGTAACTCGCAGGGACTCCTACCAGACACGTTTCTCGGTAAATGTTTGGGCAGGAATACTGAACGACTGTTTGATTGGTCCTCATTTCATTGACGGAAATTTAAATGGACCGAAATATGAAGAATTCCTGAGAAATGTGTTACCGGTATTGCTACGAGAGGTGCCGCAGCAAAATTTGGAGGCTCTGTATTACCAGCAGGATGGGGCACCAGCTCATTTTTCCCTGCGTGTGCGAAGCTACTTGGACCAAGAGTTCCCTGGGAGATGGATTGGACGCTGTGGCCCAGTCGCTTGGGCTCCTAGAAGCCCTGATCTCACACCTCTCGACTTCTTTTTGTGGGGCGAAATAAAAAGGAGAGTGTACGCACGGGAAACAGATACTGTGGGTGAACTTCGCCAAAAGATAGTTGAGGCATTTAATAATGTAAAAACCAATGAATTTGTTCTCCACAGATTGAAAGACAATTATAGGCGACGGGCAGAGTTATGTATCCAAGAAGGCGGGGGTCATTTTGAGCACATTTTAAAAGTTGTTTAAGTTTTACAATTTTGTATTTTGTACTGTACGTTATTCAACAATAAATTTTTAATAATTCACTCATTATTCAGTTATTCACTTTATCAGATAATTTATTAGGGTACCTACTTAAAACTAAAGGGTTGGATGGATATCAGCACCTAGTTTATTAATAACATCGAGTGATAGATACAGGAATGGAAATTGAGACACATTTTGTTCCTTGTCGCTTTGGGTGGCAGTGCGTCACGTTGAATGTCCACTGTCATTATTTCCGTCGTTGTTGTGACAGAGTACAAAATGGTGCGAGAATCAATTTCCTTGTCTGTACGACAGATATGCATGACGTCATGTAGGTTAACCACACTTGGGATTTTAAATTATTTTTATTATTTTGTTTTGTTAGAAAATTAACGATAATTAAGGAAAGCTAACTTTAACAACTGAGTTAATGCAATACACTATTAGTGATTAACTGAATCATAATCAAGTATTTTGTATTACCAATTCGAGGTCACCCTGTATAACTTGACATTTACTTTGACGTATCTTGAGACAAGCATCTCACTCAAGATTAATATTAATACGGCCCTTAAATACCTACGTAAAGTAAACCGTCTTCTGATCCTTGTAAAAAATACATTTTATTATAAATTCGCAAGATAAATCGCATGGTTTCGTCCATAAAGCATTTTGTACAGGGATTGTCAAAGACTTACTTAAGGGAATTCTAGTTTCCAATTTAAAATAAACGTGTCTAACCGTTGGAGCGACTTCTAGATTATCTGGCGAATTTCTGCGTCGACGCCTTGAAGTTTAAATAGGAATGGCATAGAATTGTTCAATTTAACGAAAAACTTATCGAAACCAGGGATCCTACATAAGATGCGGGCTTGCCATGCATGGACGAGATAAAATTTGACATTTGCTAGTGAAATCAATACATCTATTCCAAATTCTAACGTAAGACCGCTTAAGGTTTGAAACTAAAGTGTCTCGTCCTGACTTTTATTACCTTTTATTACTAAGCGACTATAGCGATTTTACCAAGACGGGACACTTATTTTATAATACGTTACATGCAGAAGTTTAAAATTGAGAAGTTATACAGTTTTGGAGTCTGATAATGTCCATACAAAATGCGGTAACGTTTTTCTCCCGTAAAATCTAGTCCGATTTTTACGTTTTTGAATATGTTCTAGATATTGTGAAAAAGTATAATAATCATTCATAATTCACATAATAAAGCATAAAATTAAATTTGTACATAGTCTAACCTACACTATAGAATAGAATAGAATATTACTTGGAAAGGAATATTTAAAAAAAAAGAAACGTGTACAGAAGCGGAAGCGGTTTTCATAATAACTACAACACTCAAAAATCGTGTAAATTGGACTTAATTTCGAAAAAAATTGACAGCAACGCGCAATCAGCGTCGCCTCACAATCCTCTTAAAATCTCCGATTTGTACGTCTATTTCACTCTTTCACACACTCTTACTCTAGTCTAACTGACTTTAATCCTATTCCAAAAGACTTTAGCACTGTAAAAATGACGTTTTAATTCAAATTAGTAAACGAAGGGTCAATTATAATTTTGACGGATATTTAAATTAACGACCTCTAGCGAAACCTACGTACAACTGTTTCTCATCAAAGAGACTATACAGAATCTTTACCAGACTGTCCCTAGATGGCGCGGCACATCATAAAATCGAGACCCATACCCTTTCCCTCTTAAATTACTTTTATACTCGTGGAGATCGAGGGTGGAGGACTTTGCCCAACAATGGGACACTCAGCTTAACTATGAAATATATATTTTGATAGCAACAGTACGTAAATTGTGGATTAAAAATACTAAAACTTCAGTGAAACCATTATTGTACAATGTAATCTACTTTAATAACTCCACACTCAAGCCTTGTAGTTATCGGTGTGCTTGTAGTTGATCTTCTTGTCGAGGCCCATCAGCTGCCGGATGAGGAACTCGGGCAGCCTCTTGTGCCGCCAGCGGGTCGGCAGCGGCGTGTGGTTGGCCTTCTGGATCTTCTCTGCTACGTACTGCTCCGCAGAGAATTCGTTGGCTTTCTTGATTAAAGCTAGAAGCTCGTTTTGAAAGATTTTCTCTTTGATTTGTCGACGACGCTGTTTCACCTGTAATGTGAGAAGATAAACATTTATTTTTGAAATTGTTATTTATTGATTTACGACACCAATATGTGGACCTTATAATAAGACTCACAGTCACCTCTTGGTCTTAAATTAATGATATTGTTATCAAATTTGTAACACTATAGTAGCTTTTATTCACTTCATAGTAAAGTTTTTTTTAATTCATTCTTGGTAGGTTTCGACAACAAAACAGGGTTCACTTAAGACTGTTAAACATCCTGAAAGTCAGGTAAATTTTGTATGGAAATCACAATGCAAATGCATTGAATGTGTTAACACTGTGGAAATGGGTTTGTTACTCATGCCATCGTTGCCACTCAAATAGTGATATCGCTGCTTAAATACAAAATCGTCACAAATCAAAAACATGTACAGTTTGATTAAAATTTTTATGTGAATAACCTTCCGGATTTATGACGGACGGACAGACGACACGGTTAGCCTAGTTGGAAGTGACCCTGCCTACAAAGCTAGCGGTCCCAGGTTCGAATCCCAGTATGGGCAAATATTTGTGTGATGAGCGCAAGTATTTGTTCCTGAGTCTTGGATGTTTTTTATGTATTTCTCTATATAAGTATGTTTATCATTGTCTAGTACCTACAGTACAAGCTTAGCTTAGTTTGAGACTAGGTACATTTTTGTGAGATTGGCCCTGATATTTATTTATTTATTTAAATACAACAAAAATTAATTCTACATTGTGTGACTTTTGTATTTAAGGGACAATGTGATCCTATTCTGGTACAAACTATGAAATATTCTTAAATAATACTGATACATCTCTACTTTCATCAAAAACCAACATGTATAAAAAATATACTAGCTTTTTCCCATGACTCCTTCTGCATAAAATTTGTTTACCACTTTTTCTCTTTAGAAAAACAAAATTTTCTGGGATAAAAAGTATTCTGTGAGTCAACCTATCCTACCTAACTATCTATGTGCCAAATTTCAGCTAGGGTATAGGAAAGGTGACCAGGATGCAGGTTAGATTAGGGTATTTTATTTTTCCTTTGCGTCCCCTTTCCTATACCCTGACTAAAAATCTCATTTAAATCCATTCAGCAGTTTAAGTGTGACTACAAATGTTCACATTAATAATATTAGAAGGGTACTAAAAGAAACCATTATTTAAAAATGCTTACCCGGGCCCAACGATGCCTCATCCGCTTCCACAGCTTTCTCCTATGATGTTTCTTCATCTTTTTCCTCCTGATAACAATAAGTCGCGCTGCATGGATCTCCTCTTGCTTGATAGCTGGCAGACCCACCTCATCTTTCCTCCAGTCCTCAATCAGAGGCAGGATGGAGCGAGGATTGATTATAGGGATGTAGGGAATAGGATCCTTCTTTATTCTAGCAACTAAAGGTTTCTCTATGATCTCAACTCCAACTTCCCTAGGAGAAAAGGTTATCACACTCGATAAAACATTACTTTGCCTTGGAACAGGCTTCGCCAACGCAGGTTTACATTCTTGCAGCGTGTTTAAAGCAGTTTTAATGTTAATATGCCGTAAATCTGAAATTGTAAACAGTTTTATGAGTGATGAATTTGGTTAAATACGGATGACATAACCTCAAAGTATACTTACATTTTGCGGCACTTTGCAGTGAGTTCATCATTTTGACGATTTGATTTATATAATTATATTATTAATAGCTAAGACATTATTTTTATTGCAGTAACTGACGGTCTTTCCTTTAACAATACGTCCGTGGCTATTATACTAAGTACTAACTCCTAATTTTTTTTATTTGATTTGACGTTCGTTAGTGACGTTTCGTTTGACAGACAAGTCAGTGTTGCTAGGATTGGGTAGGGCACATCACGCAATGGTCAGGCTCACAGATTATAAGGATAAGGGGTATGTTCAGGCTTGATCCGCCTGACCATTTCCCCGAGACAGTTAAGGGTGATCCACAACGGGCATTTGCACGATAGAGGTACAATAATTTAACTTGGTGTACCTTGTGTGTAACTTTTTATACTCCTAGGCAAAATAATTTAACTTGGTGCCTAACAGATGCAACTACATTCTAACAGATGAAACTACATTTTTTCATAAGGCAACCACTCCATAAAAAAATAAATTTAAAGGCATCGAATTTCAGCTGAGGATTTTAGGTTAAAATTGAATCATGTATGTTGTCCATATGTTGTCAATTTATTTTAGACCAGCGCCCTCATTTTTTTTTTCGCCTCAACAAAGGTCCTTGGTACCTACCTACTGTCTCGACTAATCGGAAGCTGCGATATGACGTCACTCTCGCTACTACCCACCTACTACCATTAACGCCCCCGTGCACTAGGCAGCCTGGCTGCGCGGCGGAAGTCGAACAAATGACGGTGTATGGGAGCCCGCGCACTAGGCGGCTACGAATTTCTGGCGACTAACATATGTTCGGTCTTATGTTTGACTGGCTGCCTAAAATAGCCTGGCAAAAAAGTTGAGCGTGTGGTGACAGCTGGATCTACAATATTTTCAAATGGCAACCAGCACAGGTTAGAGTAAACCTTGGATAATATTGCCAATTTCACCCACCCACATTTTATTGCTCAACTTTTTTGCCAATCTACCTTTAAAACAAAAGTAAATGTAGGTATTATATTTTTAACAGACTTCAAAAAGAGGATGAGGTTCTCAATTAGGTACTCGAAAACTTTTTTTACCAGAGTACACACTTAATTTCTTCATAGGAGAGGGTTTAAAAAATAATAAGTAAAACACATACAACACTTTATTATCAATCACATCACAATTACCTGGTAATATTGCAAAAGTTATTTTGTTAAGCAAGGCTGCAAAGTTGCTATTTGGCGCGAGAGCCAGTATTGAATCCAGAGTTAGCGAAGAACAATATTGAACCACGAATATCAAAAAAAGAAAACTGAGCGTAACGGGGGATTCAAGCCTCGAGACCCAAGTAACTTTGCTGCCGTGCGAAACGCACAATTTTTCACCTCACCGTAGCGAGGAAAACACTTGGTGTTGGAAAAATAATTACATGAGCCGAGCGTCACACAGTTGTGGCCGTCCTCGAGCAGCGCCCCCTCCGCGCACAGCACCACTATTACTTTCCACGCTAGCGGTTAAAGTGGACTTTTGCGCGCACATTTTGACCGACAAAGAAAGCCTTTCCGAGCTGGTGAAGTGAAAAACATTTTTCAGAATTCCTCAAACGGTTCGAGGCGGCAAAGCGTATCCATACAAAATACGACCATTTTTAGGGTTCTGTCGTTAAACTAGGATGTCCATTCGTATATCTGTCTGTAATTCTGTATGTCACACTAACTTTCCAGAAACCGTCAAATCTACTAAGCTGAAATTTTGTACATCTATAGATATTATTACCGCAAACTAAAGATCAACTATTAAATATGGGAAATTGGTAATTCAGGTTGCCCTCCGAACCTAAAGTAAGGGTGAAATTACTTTATTGAAAATTAACGTTGATCGTATTTTGCATGGAGTCCGGACCTATGGCCATTGAGATAAAATCTTATACCAAAGAACACATCAGTTCACAGTTGTGAGGCACCTCCTGTTCGTCTCCCGCCGCCCCCAAAGCCATTTGAGACTCTGAAACAAAACCAGCCAATTACGTTACATCGTCATCATCATCATCAGCCGCAAGACGTCCACTGTTGGACAAAGGCCTTCCCCAAGGTTTTCCACAACGATCGGTCCTCTGCTGCTGTCATGCAGCGGTTTCCCGCAACCTTTATCAGATCGTCGGTCCACCTTGTGGAAGGCCTGCCACTTCGTCTCCCGGTTCGCGGTCGCCACTCTAGAACCTTTCCGCTCCAACGGCCATCGGTTCTACGAGCAATGTGCCCCGCTCACTGCCACTTAAGGTTTGCTATTCGGTGAGCTATATCAGTACTTTAGTTCTCCTGCGGATCTCCTCATTCCTGATTCGGTCTCATAAGGAGACACCCAGCATAGCTCTTTCCATCGCCCTTTGAGCGACCTTGAGCCTTCTTATGAGGCCAAGTACAGTCAGCATCAAATAGATAGGAGCAGCGAAAGTGGCCAAATATATCGCAACACATTTTTATTACTATAGGAATAATAAATGTGTTGCGATATAATGTATGCGAGGAACCCTAAGATAATTAGGTACTTAAGAGGATTGTGAGGCTGAAAATGTCCTTACAAAATGCAGTAACGTTTTGCTTCCTTTTTTTAATATTTGAATACATTATGTTCTTTTTGTTTGGCATAATGCCATAATGATGACAACGAAAATAATTTCTTCACTACCTTTCCTATTCAACAGTTAGGTACTAGCACAGCTTGTTTTTGCTTTTTGAAATTCACTTTTCGGCATGGCATTTATATATCGGCAGTTATATATAACTTACTGGCTCTGCAGGACACTTCTGCAGCGACAGCAAGAACGGCGTTGGCGTTCACTTCGTCCAGCAAAGCGATGGCACTCGCCCCATTGTCTATTTGGAGGGCTTCGTTCGCTTGAAGCGCCAGCCCTTCGCACATCCGCGTACAGTTGCCATCGTTGAGAGCCATGTCCAGTTCTGGAAATAGTTCTAAAGTTAAAAAAGTTGCTGTCAACAATTTCATTTTTGGGCCAAGCTTTCCTCGTCGACTGTACTTTTAGGGTTCCGTAACTCAAAAGGAAAAAATAACCCTTATAAAACACTCGTGTGTCTGTCTGTCTGTCTGTATGACACAGCCAATTTGCTCCGAAACTACTGGACTGGAGTTGAAATTGAAATTGAGTATCGTGACAACGGTAATAAGCGTAAAGTTTGGTACGATTATAGAACAAACCCTATGTATACCAAACAGATACTAAAAAGCGGGTTCCGTACACATTTGGTGTAGGAACCCTCAGTGCGCGAGTCCAACTCGCATTTGACCGGCTTTTTGCATGCGGCGAGCATCCAACTTGCGGAGTTCCTATGGCGACCTTCCGACTGCATCATCAGACCAGCTCCATGGTGCCATATTAATGCATTGTCACTACTTAGGGCCTGCGCAAACCGGCGGAGCGCAGCGCAGATCACTTTAAATTTATCAATGTATATTCTTTTCTATTTTAATTACAATAAGGTATAAATTTAGAGCCGCAGCTGCAGAGTAGAAATCCCTCGTGATGCTCCGAGGTCGGTCTCGTAATTAAAATAGGGAAGATTATACATTGATAAATTTAAAGTGATCTGCGCTGCGCTCCGCCGGTTTGCGCAGGCCCTTAGGTATACCAAATTTGAACACAATCGGACATCGGGAAGTGTTCAAAATTCAGTTGCGAGATTTAACCTAATCCACAACCATTGAAAGTTAATAAAGTTTGTAAAAAGAAAACCGGTTCGCACTTAGCCTCCGCCTGCCGACTTCAATTTGATTGCAGGTGATATTCTTGACGCTCTTCAAGAACCCCGCCGCGCAGAAAGCCGCTGCGCGGGCGCTGGCGGAGGGGGCCTTCACGAGGATACCTGAAAAACAAGTAATTTTCGGGACAAGCTTTTGTTACCGCATCTACTTTTTTTTGATTATCATTTTATCATCTGATTATCATTTTATCGTCTGATTATTAAGACCGAACTAACTTACTCTACTACTGATAGATACGCGTCATATTCGTGAACGGGTGCTGTTTGTGGGGTCCGGTCTGTGTTCACGTCTGCAAGGACTTGTTCAGTTAATTATTCCAGTTATGGCTTTTGACGTAGAGACCTCGTCGTGTTGTTCTCCTAGTCATTACATTTAGTGTAACGTATTTGACCTTACATTTGTAATATTTTCATTTGTGCCAGTTCTAATAATTAATATTTGTTACTTTATTACCTTGTAATGTAACTTACTTTTAAGTATTATTGTATTTTATATTGGAAAAAATGACCTACTGCTGGAGTTTCTTGCGGCGCTTCTTCTCCGCAATGATGGTCTTGTCCGAAGCGCTGGTAGATTCACTCTATATTACTGACGTGTAAAAGAGCCCGTATGTGGCCAATTTACTGAATAAATATTTGACTTTGACTTTGAGGGTCGAAGTGCAGTATCTACGCAGAGATCTGTGACAGAGATCCTGTAGCCACCTTCCGACTCTATTATCAGATCGTATCTTTGAATCGATAATAATATTATTATGATTCTAATCCCGAATGTGACAGGTGCCAGGGAAATTAATACATCTATTCCATATTCTAACGTAAGAATAAACGCTTAAGGTTTAAAATAAGTATCTCGTCCTGACTTTTATTAGGTACCTTTTATTACTAAGCGATTTTATCCGGTATTGCTAGAGTAATGAAATAAATCGTTCAAATCTATTAAGAGCCTGTACACACAAGCGTTTTTGACGTTGTTTTTGAAGGGCTAAAAACGCTATTGTGTACAGGCTCTAAGCTAAGCATGATAGTTAATTAGTAATTACTCTAGCAACTATTCGTGCTGTCATTTGTGACGCATGTTAAAGGCTTATTACACCTTCCTAAATTAGTCACTAACGAGAGGGACGCCGCAATACGTTAGATACGTATGGAGATATCTCCATCTCATTCAATGTATTAAGCCTTTTAGGCTAAAAGGAAGGTTTTTTTAAATAGGTACGTCAAGACAAAACGCGACGTCGCCAGCTCACCTTTTGTTAGATGCCTTTAGTTGTTAGAAAGTCAAGTCAACGCACCAAAAACCCCATTTTCGCAGTACGATATATTGAACGCCTTGAAGTCGGTGTATACGTCCTTAGCGCCGAGGGAGCCGAGAGGCGCTTGCGGCGCGCGGTCGAGCTTGTGTTGACCCCGCTGCATCTCGTCTGTGCCGACCGCCGCTGCGAGCAAGCCGTACGCCAACAGGCAGCTGGCACAACAAAGTATTTATCATTAGTGATCGGCCACCGGTAGCATTTTGTCACTTTGATGACGAAAGTATTACATGGATATGACTATTTAATTTCGTGCACAATTTATATACCTATTAAAAATGTATGATTTTTTTTATCGAGTCTTATTATTAATGGTCGGCGACGGGTAGCAACTTTCCGACTAAAGAATATTATAAATCTAATCAAATTCTGAGTACGATTTTTGAATTATAAATGTACGCATTTTTAACCTTTAAGGCAAAATGTAAAAAAATTACCTAGTTTCTTATCAAATGTGAGGTTTCAATACATAAATCTCGAAAAGAAATGTTGTTCTATAAGAAATGTACCATTATTTTGTGATACAAGTAATAAAAATAGCATAAGAGGCACCGTGATGTCGTTGGTTGTTTTCGTCGTCAAATTTTAGTTTTAATTTTATCTTGTTTACTTATACTTTAATTTAAACCATACCTAACATACCCATACTAATCATTACGTTTGACGTGAAAGTGACATTGCTCCCGTTAGCCGATCTCTAATTATCATCATCATCATAATTATGTTACTGCCATTTCACTGGCATTTGAAGGTGGCCATTAAAGTGCCTTCTTAAGTCAGAAGTTATTGGTTCACGAGCACCGTTGGGGGTCGAACTCTGTACTTTACGATCATGAGTCGACACCTTACACTAGCCCACTGACGCTCAACTGTGCCAATTGTGTATTCAATTTCTTTGTTGTGGACATTTTTTCTGAAATGAATTATCGAATTCAATCACAATCAATTCACTATCAAGTGCCCGATTCCGTTGTAGCACTAGCAGTTCTATAATCTGCCATAGAACCCTGCAAATAGAATATAGGAACTGAAATACGGCTTTATACTTTTAAACCAACTTCCTTCTGCGGTGTTTCCGGCCAGTTATGACATGGGGCCTTCAAGAAAAGAGCGTTCATCTCCCTAAAATGCCGGCAACGTACCGACAACTCTTCTCGAGTCGCCGGTGTTCTAGGGCGGTGGTGATTACTTCCCATCAGGTAACCCGCATGCTGGTTTGCCTCCCTCTTATAAAAAAAAATATAGGCTACGGCAATAAAATAAAGGGTGTATTTTAGGTCCCAGATTCGACCTGCAGGTTTCTATGGCGGATTATAGAACTGCTAACACGGAATTGAGTGAGTCACGGAATTCGATGAGTTACTATACTTCAGGTTCCTGTTCCCGCAGCTAGGGACACCCACGGCGATCCAGGTGTCGGAGCCGGGGCCCATGTCGGAGATCTCGAAGCCGTGCCTCGGGTACGAGACCGCCACAGTGCGCGGCCTCACGGGCCTCTCCTGTTAAAAACACCACGACTGTTGCTTAAAACACTAGCTCCTGTCTAACTGCCGCACTCAGAGACGTCAATTAACTTTTAAGTTTTATTGAAGTTGCTGCTGTCACTTTCTTTGCTATAGCAATAGAGCAAGACTTCGTCCGCATTGACCATTCCACGGGAACATTATTTTTTGGGATAAAAGGTACAAAGTTATTCAGGGTTTAAGCTATTTCCATTCCAAATTTCATCCAAATCCGTCCAGCCGTTTCATCGTGGACGAGTAATAAACATACCTACTAAGTACCTAAAAAAGTAACACAATATATTTTTTACCGTTTTTAGGATACGACAAAAATAAAAATACGTTGAAAAAAAAACGTTTCTTGTATAGATACCCTTTTATTATTTAACTTTCTTATTTTTTTTTATTTGTTAGGAAATCCGCCGTAATACTTAACACATTAAAAAAAAGCCGGTCAAGTGCGAGTCGGACTCGCGCACCGAGGGCTCCGCACAAACTTGTAGGCATGTAAATAGTTCGTAAATCACGGGAATACAATAGAAACATATCCAGTATAAACTGACACGCACTAAGTATGCACTCTCGTACTTAGTGAGTGTCAGTTTATACTGGACTCTTTTTTTGTATGATCTAACTACAAATTAACGGTTTTCGGATTTTTTCCTTTACTTGTGATATAAGACATTGTTTCTTGTCAAATTTCATGATTCTAACTCAAGCGGAATTACCCTATAGGTTTTGATTCCCTTGAGATTTGATTCCTATAATTAATGAATGAAGAAAGGTACAATTATTGAATTAGCATTCTAGGCATAAGGAAAAATATTTTTTTTTTTTAAGAGAAAAAAACTTTGATATTTATTAGTACAGCCGTGGATGGGCACTTACTCGAGTTATTTCAACCTTCTCAGCCATCAATAGCACCTGCTCGAACGGCAGACCAACGCTGGATACGGTACATCCGTCAGATCTGAAGTTCTGCGCAATGAACCAGTTCATTGCGTCGGCGGTCATGTCTTCGCTGAAGGCTGGCTCACAGAACACCGAGTTGGATAAAGGGCCGCCCCAGCACGCCTTCTGGACCAGATCCAAGGCCCTCTGCCTCGGGTGCGATCGTTGCCAGTCAAGTTTGATTTGCGGCTTGCGCAAATCTATCTCGTGCTGCTTGTAACAGCATCTGAAAAATCGATCGATGTGCAGTATTTATGGTTCCGTACCCAAAGGGCGCCCAACGGGACCCTATTAATATGCCTACGCTGTCCGTCTGTCTGTCTATAAAGAGCTGTATCTTTTGAACCGTAATAGACAGCGGATTGATTTTTTTTTCAGAACGTGTTATTACGGCGGCTTAACTAACGAAAAAAAAAAAAATAATAAAGTGAAATAATAAAGGGGGTCCCAATACACGAAACATTTTTTTTTTCAACGTATTTTGTTTTTTGGTGTATTGTAAAAACGGTAAAACATACAAGCGTCAAATTTGGTATGATTATAGAACAAATACTAAAAACCAGCCAAATGCCCAGATACACAGACACACAAAACTTACAACACTCCTGCGGACTTAATATGCATGCACGAGATAAAATTTGACAGATGCCAGGGAAATGAATACATCTATTCCATATTCTAACGTAAGACTTAACACTTAAGGTTTAAAATAAGTGTCTCGTCCTAACTTTTATTACTAAGCCATTTTATCCGGTAGGTAATGCTAAAGTAATGAAATAAATAGTCCAAATCTATTAAGAGCCTGTGCACACTAGCGTTTTTGACCGAGGGTCTAAGGGATAAAAACGCTAGTGTACACAGGCTCTAAGCTAAGCATGATATTTAATTACTCTAGCAACTTTATTCTTGTAATGCATGTAAGGCTCGCTGCTTTGCGTCGAGAGTATCCATAAGGTCTCTTTATATTGAGAACGTCACAAATTACCTGGCAGCGATATCCATGAAGTACGGCTGCACGTCCTCGAACACGCCGGGTGGGCAGCGCATCGTGTACGCGATGCTCTGGCGGTCGTTGTTCACTGTGATGAAACACCCGTTCTTCTGAAGCACCCGCATTTTGCTGACGGAGCCAAGAGTTTATGAGCGACCGTACAACGGTGACAGGTTTTAGTGGGCATCTAGGTGTAAGAGTCATTTCACACTGGTTTCTCTCGTTTGCCATACGCATAAGTTCGGCGAAAGCCTGCGCTGGAGAAGCGTGGGGTGTGCAGAGAACGCGCGCAATAGCCGATACTGCATATTCTGTTGCGGCAGTGCGTAATTGGGTCATACACAGTCACAGAAACAAAATTTGTCTCTCCTGTTCCACAAACTAAAGGACTTTGAAACCAAATTTTTCGGGTTAGGATATATCCGCGTAATGGGAGTCTGGTGTACTCGTAGCTTTGGCCTGTATCGAAATTATATGAGTTAAGCTCCCATCGTTAACTTTTAGGAGCAGAAAGGACAATGTTGAACCTAAATCGTCTTGACTCTGGCTCTAAACAAACGCCATCTATACCTCACTGTGGATCTTCGATGCCGGAGATCACAATCCATCTAAAAGAGGTGCGTAGAGCATTGTTTAGTTTGGACGTGAATAAGGCTAGCGGCCCTGACGGTATCCCAGCGAGAGTTCTTAGGCATTGTGCGCCTGAGTTGTCTCCTGTGCTGACACGCCTGTACCGCCTCTCCCTTAAAAAAGGAATTGTGCCAGAATCCTGGAAGCTTGCAAATGTACAACCGGTCCCTAAAAAGGGAAGTCGTGCGGACCCTGCAAATTATCGACCGATAGCCATTACCTCCATACTCTGCAAGGTTATGGAAAGGGTACTTAACAGCAAGCTGCTGGCATACCTTTAAGAAAATGATCTTCTCAGTGACCGTCAATATGGCTTTCGCCGGGGACGGTCGACTGGGGATCTTCTTGTGTATGTCACGCACTGCTGGGGCGAAGCTATCGAGAAACACGGCGAAGCACTTGCTGTATCGCTGGACATCTCGAAGGCTTTTGACAGGGTCTGGCACGCTTGTTTGTTAAGCAAGCTTCCGGCCTATGGCATCCCCACTGGCTTCTGTAGCTGGACATCAGATTTCTTGAGTGGACGGTCAATCAGAGTGGTCATCGGCGGCTGCTCCTCTGACCTTATGGCTATTGACGCCGGAGTTCCTCAAGGGTCTGTTCTCTCCGCGACCCTTTTCCTGCTACACATTAACGATCTGCTTCAACCGGGTATCGTTGGGTATGCAGATGACAGTACAGTCACGGAGAGATACTTGTCCAGTGCGAAAGCCAGTGCAGTAGAGGTACGTTCTTTGAGAGAGGCTATGGTAGAGCGAACGGATCTGACTTTAAGTCTTGTCTCCCAGTGGGGTGACAAAAATTTAGTCAGTTTCAACGCCACCAAAACACAGGCGTGTCTATTCTCTGCCAAAAGGAGTCAGTTCAGTTTGACCCCTACTTTCCGAAGTACATCTGTGCCTATTACCGACCGTCTCGAGCTTCTCGGCATGGAGTTGACGTCTAATCTCAACTTTGGTGCCATCATTGAGTACAAAGCGCAAACCGCGGCCAAAAATCTGGGCATCCTAAATAGGGTAAAGCGGTTCTTCACGCCTGGACAGCTTTTATCTCTCTACAAAGCTCAGGTCCGATCAGGCATGGAGTACTGCAGTCACCTTTGGGATGGTTCAGCTAAATACCAACTAGCCATACTTGACTCGGTGGAACGCAGAGCTAAGAGACTCATCGGCCACGACTTTCTCGAAAAAGCTAAGCTTCACAGCCTAGCTCACCGACGGAAAGTTGCCTGCTTGTCGGTGTTCTACAGACTGTACTTCGGGGAGTGTGCACAGGAGCTCCACGAGCTAATACCGCCGTCTCCTTTCTACCATCGGACTTCCAGGCGCACCGCGGGATGCCATCCGTACTTGATTCAAATTCCGCCTTTTCGAACGAAGCGCTTTGCATCATCTTTCATAATGCGTACTGCAAAGGAGTGGAATGCGCTTCCGGCGTCTGTATTTCCGAGTGCATACAATCTGAACCTATTTAAAGCTAGGGTGAATAGGCATCTTCTGGGTGAGCTCGCTACATCGTAGACTGAATCTTCGTCCTCCAAGGGCGGGAGTTGGTCAAGAGCAAACCCATTATCAATAAAAAAAAAAAAAATCTGTGTACGTATGACCCAATTGTGCCAGTGTGTGACAACCCTTGTATTTTTTCTACCTAACTACTCAATTTTCCGGGATAAAAAGTATCCTATATGTTGATCCATGGTATAAGCTATCTCCATTCCAAATGTCATCCAAATCCGTCCAGCCGTTGCAGCGTGAAAGAGTAACAAACTAACACACTAACTTTCGCATTTATAATATTAGTAGGGTAAATTACTCGTACATTATTTACAAGTGAATGATCGTCGGCAAGAAGCTTTTTAAAATTCTCATAACACGTAAACAAATCCGTCAACATGACAATGTACTTATCCTAATTAACCATAACCCTGCATCGTGGCTAGCTCAAATGTTCCCATTATACCAGCTGCATTGCCGCGCTGGATTGCAACAGGAACCTGCCTGAACCAGCCACGGCCCAGAACGAGGATCACCGAGAACGAGGATGTCTCCCAGACACTCCCAACTCTTTAAAATTTCCTATTAGTTTCTGAACCGCAAATTCCTGATGCCTGTGTTTAGCGACTGCATCCCTGTGGATGATGATTGATGACTGAGTAAAGAAAACGAAATTATATTTAGTCCGTCAGTTAGATTATCAAAAAATATTGGACACGCACGTATTTTTTCATTTGTCAATCAAACAAAAAATTACAAAGATAAAGCGCGTCAAAGTTCGGGAGTGGGGGCTCGTGACGTCACGTACATTCACATTCTTAGTTAGTAACGTAATTTTTTGATTATGTGAAATAAGAAAACTACGTGTCCAATATTTTTTGATAATCTACCCGATCGACAAAGAAAAAGAAATCAGTCATCATCCCTACTGCGACAAAGTCATACGCCAGCTCCAAGGCAAAGTACTTCGAGTAACTTCACGGTGGCTTGCAATTGTTAGGTACTGTGAAACTCTATCTCGAAGCTATCATCGGGATGAAGATGTACTACCTGAAGGGGCTATAGCCGCAACCTGAGCAGCCGGAGCAATTCCGAAGGAAGTGGGACACGCCACGCGTGGAGTCAAACTCGTAGCGGGAGCCGGCCTGAAACACAAGCCTTCACCAGACTGAGTGCCACCAACTGTAGTTGAACCAGTTCCGTCAATGGCTTATTATTCTTTTGGATTGTCAACTAACTTTAAAAAAGGAAGGGGTTCTCAATACGACTGTTTTTAGGGTTCCGTACCCAACGGAACCCTATTTCTAAGCCTCCGCTGTCCGTACGTCTGTCAGCGAGTTATTTCTTATGAACCGTAACAGTTGAAATTTTCAGTGTGTATTTTTATTGCCGCTATAACAATAAATAATAAAAATTTAAAAAAGCCGTGGTAGCCTAATGGTTTGACCTGCCGACTCTCAAGCAGAGGGTCGTGGGTTCGAACCCGGGCTCGCACCTCTAAGTTTTTCGGAATTTATGTGCGAAATATAATTTGTAATTTACCATGAGCTTTTCGGTGAAGGAAAACATCGTGAGGAAACCTGCACACACCTGCAAAGCAATTTGACGGTGTGTGCGAAGTTCCCACTCCGCACTGGGCCCGCGTGGGAACTATAGCCCAAACCCTCTCATTGTGAGTGGAGGCCTGTGCCCAGCAGTGGGACGTATATAGGCTGGATTATTAAAGTTAAAATTAGAACCTACGACCTAGTACGATTTTTAGGGTTCCGTACCTCAAATGAAAAAAAACGGAACCCTTATAGGATCACTTTGTTGTCCGTCTGTCTGTCTGTCTGTCTGTGTGTCTGTCAAGACCCTTTTTCTCAGGTACGCGCGAAGGTATCCAGTTGAAATTCATATCAAATACTAAGGTCTGCAATCCCTTGGATCAGTAAAAAAATCAGACATCTAAGTCAACGCGATTAAAAGATACGGCCGTTTATGTCGTATATTGAAGGGAATCTCAAGGGAATCAAAACCTATAGGATACTTCCCGTTGACTTAGAATCATGAAATTTGGCAAGAAGCAATGTCTTATAGCACTAGTAAAGGAATAAATCCGAAAACCGTTAATTTGTAGTTACATCACATAAAAAATAAGCCCAGTATAAACTGACACTCACTAAGTACGAAAGTGCATACTAATTGCGTGTCAGTTTATACTGGATTTTTTTTCTATTGTATTCCCGTGATTTACGAACTATTTACATGCCTCCAAGTTTGTGCGGAACCCTCGTAGCGCGAGTCCGACTCGCACTTGACCGGCTTTTTTTTATAATAGAGGGAGGCAAACGAGCAATCGTGTTACCAGATGGGATGTAATCACCACTGCCTATGAACACCGGCAACTCAAGAGTTGTCGGTACGTTGCCGGCCTTTTAGGGAGATGAACGCTTTTTCTTGAAGGCACCATAATATGGTACGGAACTCTCGGTGTGCGAGTCTGACTCGCACTTGGCCGGATTTTTAAGTATTCGTTTCTCTTTAAGAATTAATGTACCCATAGTACAAACCTTTGTGAAAGGGAAGGTTGTGGTCCTGATAATTTATTTATTTACCTGAAACATGATAGTACAAGCGCCCATCTGATTGTCCCCGGCTTTGGCTGAAGCCACTCTGATTCCGTTCAGCAAAGTGGTCCTCTGAACTTCTTTTGGCCCATATTCACTCTTGGGCCAGAAACCTCTCCGGGGCACGCAGCTCGTTGAGAAATATCGGATATAACGGGAAATTGGTATCGTGTTCATTGTTAATTGTGATATCGATTGAATGACAGCGTTCTGTCATGTTCTGTCACGAATTATTCATGATAGAATAATAAATATTTTGATTTGATTTGATTTGTATTATTGACATAAGAAAGACATGCCTAAGACACTCTGAGACACTCGAGGCGCTTCTTCTCAGCAGTGGTCTCCTCTTGGGAAGCGCTGGCAGATTTTGACTTGTAAAAGTGCCCGTGTGGCACTTACTGAATAAATATCTTTTATCTTTTTATATCTGCGTACTGTTTACTTATAGGTATTTTCTTGCTGACTAAATGACAATATTTTGCAAACCTTTGAAATGACAGCCTTATTATTAATAACATTAACCCCTATTTGATAATTGGATATATGTAACTTCAAAGCTGTTGTCGTCGTGGTGTTTTGGACGGCAACACTGGCAACACCGAGTGTGACGTGTATCCGGGACTGTCAAGCTGAAGGGTTTAAAAAGCAGCCAGCAGGCGCTGGGAGCTTTTTTTTTGCCTTCACTAGACAACAAGGACGACCGACAGCATTCTGTATTGTCCCGTGTCCCTATTTCATTTGATTTGTGGTGTAGTATCACTCCCTTATTAAATTACTGTCCCAATCTAGTAAAAACGTAGTAGTACTGTAGTTAAAACAAATGCATATCAAGTGCACTTGCACTTGATATAATCTCCGTAGTTCATGATTAGATTTTATGTTTCTCTATTTTCTCATGTGTGTAAATAGGGTGTGAATCAATAATAAATGTATTAATGTTGTATGGTTGTTTTTGTTATCAGAAGTGTAAGTAATCACGTCCACGCCATGCCACGTGCCCGAAAGCGGAGAAAGATGCAGCGGCGTGAGAGGGAGCGCTCGAGCAGCTCCAGTGCGTCCGCGTCGCCAAGCAGCTCGTCCAGCGCGAGCAGTACCAGTGACCAAAGATCTAGGAAATGGAAACGTGGCCGTAAGGGATCGCCAACTGTGAGTCAAAATGTGATATTATCCTCAGTGATTCCTGAATATGACCCATTAATAGATAATATAGATATGTGGCTAAATGTGGTTCAAGCGAATGCCCGTGCATTCGGCTGGTCGGATAATATGGTAAAATATCAAGCGTTGCAAAAGTTGCGTAATTCTGCCAAAACGTGGCTTGACTCCTTACAAAAAAATGAGACCAGGTGGACCACGTGGAGGTGGCGGCAATGGAGGAATACGTTATCAGATACGTTTCAAACTAAGCGCTGTATGTACAATTTAATCAAGCAGTTAGTAGATTCGAAGCCGCTTCCCAATCAATCGTTGTACGAATTTTTTTTTCAACAGAAAGGAAAAATTGACAGGTTACAATTAGGATTCACTGAAAGAGATATTATTTCGATAATTGTCGGTTCGATTGGTGATAGTAATATCAGTACAGCAGTTGAAGCGGGTAACTTTAGATACTGTGATGATTTAGCAGCGTTTTTGCACGGTAAAACTCAGCCGTCAGCGGATAATGTACCCATCAGTCACAAAAATTACGCTGCTCCTAAGTATTTACATCGCCAAGGACAATCGAATCAATATAGCAATGAAAAATCTAATTTAAATACTAGATCCGAGTCGTCCTCAAATACTATTAATAGTTCACAATTAAGTAACTTGATTTGTTATCGTTGCGGAGAAAGTGGGCATAAAAGAAATAACTGTCTGGTTAAAGACACTGTTCGATGCAATTTGTGTAACAAAGTAGGGCATTTGGAAGCTGCTTGCAGGTCTAAATTAAAGGTTAAACCAGAAAAAGAAGTAGAAGTAAAAATGATTTCAGAGTCTCAATCAAAACAGAAGTTTTATAAGGGGGTAGATTTGAATAATACTAAATGTATGGCGTTTTTTGATATGGGGAGTGATTGCTCATTAATTACGAAAGATTTGGTTAACATTTTAGAGCTGCAGACTTTTAGTTTAAAAGAACCAATTAATTTAGTAGGGTTTACAAATGATTCCTCGGTCCAGGTGACTGAAGCTATAGCTACTAATTTAAGAGTAGACAGTGTACAACTTTTTATAACCTTATATATTGTAGACACATTGTCAAGTTGTGAACTATTAATAGGTCGCAATTTCACAGAAGATAGAACTATAATGTATTCTCGTGTAGGTGATGTTCTAACTTTTGAGTCTG
Organism: Tortrix viridana; assembly: GCA_963241965.1. Taxonomy (NCBI): domain Eukaryota; kingdom Metazoa; phylum Arthropoda; class Insecta; order Lepidoptera; family Tortricidae; genus Tortrix; species Tortrix viridana. The sequence continues at coordinate 12,567,135 of OY725188.1, read as the reverse complement.
TTCAAGAGTTGAGCGTCAATATAATTGACGGTACGTCAATTATCGGTATTTCTAACGAACATCGGGTATTATTAGACAAGTTACTTTTAAAGTACCCTCAAGTTATTTCGCAAAATTTATCTACTTTAGGTAAGACCACTTGTGTGGAACTTTCGATTGAGTTAACGTCAAATAAGCCTGTTTTTCAGCGGCCGTACAGAATGTCAGAACCTGAAAAAATTATAACTCGTGAACTAGTGGACGAACTTTTAAGAAATGGAATCATTCGCAATAGCTGTTCTGCTTACGCTAGCCCGGCCCTCTTAATTGATAAATCGTCCGGAACAAAGCGTTTGTGTATAGATTATCGGCAATTAAATAAAATCACAGTCAAAGAAAAATATCCAATGCCAGTTATAGAGGACCTCATAGACAGATTACGTGGTTGTAAATATTATACCTCTTTAGATTTAAAAAGTGGGTATTACCAAATTGAAATTAAGCCTGAAGATAGACACAAAACCGCATTCATCACACCCGATGGCCATTTTGAATTTGTACGAATGCCCTTTGGGCTTTGTAATGGTCCATCTGTGTTTCAAAGGTTAATGAATACTGTTTTGGGCAATCTACGTTTTGGAAGGGTAATATGTTATATGGACGATATATTAATAGCCACGGAAACTTTGCAAGAAAATGTAGCTTGTTTAGAGATGGTTTTAGAGCTGTTATCAACGAATGGATTAACTATAAATTTGGATAAGTGCGTTTTTTTATGGGTAATATTACATTCCTAGGGTATGAGATATCTGAACATGGGATACGCCCAAGCTCAAAAAAACTGAAAGCTGTGGCTGAATATCCTACTCCTAAATCGGTTCATCAGTTACGTCAATTTTTAGGACTTATTAACTATTTTCGAAAATTCATAAAAAACTGTGCTATTCTTTGTAAGCCATTAACTGATTTGCTAAAAAAAGGAGCTATTTGGCGCTGGTGCCCAGAACTTGATAAAACTGTAGCTAATCTAAAACGAGAACTTTTTGACAATGCAGTACTCGACATTTTCGATCCTAGATTGCCGATTAATTTATATACGGACGCTAGTCGGGACGGGGTAGCGTGTATATTGATGCAGTTAACCGAAAAAGGTGAAAAGCCTGTTTATTTTTACAGCCGTCAGACTACTGTAGATGAAAAAAAGTTCCATTCATTCGAACTCGAGTTGTTAGCGATAGTCGTGGGTTTGCAGAAATTCCGGCATTATTTAATAGGTATGCAGTTTAAGATCACTACAGATTGCAATGCCGTGAAACATGCATTAAGCAAGCAACAAATAGTACCACGAATAAGTAGATGGGTACTGTATACTCAAGAGTTCACGTTTGAAGTGGTTCATAGGGCAGGGTGTCAAATGCAACATGTAGACGCGTTAAGCAGGAACCCTTTAAGAGAAAGCACTTAGGCTGAGTCTGTCATGTCTATAACAGAAGGTGATTGGTTATTAGCTGTTCAATTGCAAGATTCGTGTATTTGTAGTATCCGTGAAATCTTATTGTCAGGCGAGGCCGAGTCAAACAAACGAATTTTTAACGAATACGAGGTTCTAGGTAACAAAGTGTATAGACGTACGGAATACGGGAGACGTTGGTTAGTTCCTAAACGTTGTATTTGGCAAGTGATACGAGCAAATCATGACGACGTAGGTCATTTCGCTACGGATAAAACTGTAGAAAGGATTCGGTCGAAATACTGGTTTCCCCATTTAAAAAAAACAGTCACAAAATATATTAAAAATTGTCTGAACTGTATATATTTTAAAAATATTCATGGTAAAAAACAAGGTAAACTGTTCCCGATTCCAAAGTACGCCAGGCCATTCCACACTCTCCACGTCGATCACCTCGGCCCTTTTGTAAAAACTACCCGACAAAATAGTTATTTATTAGTACTTGTAGACTCGTTCACAAAGTTTGTGTTTATTTCGGCAGTAAAAAACACAAAAAGTACAGTGGTTATTAATGAACTGCAGAAAATATTTAAAGTATTTGGAAATCCTAAACGGATAATTTGCGATGCCGGTAGTGCATTTACATCCAAATTATTCACAGAATTTTGCAACGCTAGAAATATCAGAGGTCATATTATCGCGACAGCCGTACCACGCTCGAATGGGCAAGTCGAGCGCTATAACCAGACCATATTAGAAGCCTTGCGAAGCATGGGTGCTGATACCGACAACGATAAATGGGACCTGCACATAACTGCTATTCAGCAAGGGATCAACAGCACGATAAACAAAACCACAGCCGCGGTACCCAGCGAGGTGTTTTTTGGGTACAGGCTTCGGATGAATAACGATGCCATAGCTGATGAGAGTGCTAGTGAGCAAGTTATTGATGTCACAGCGCTAAGAAATGCTGTTGATAGTAATATTAAGAAGGGCGCGGAACGTCAAAAGTCTTATTTCGATGGGAAAAGAAAAGAAGCGATTCAGTATAAAGTGGGTGATTTAGTGGTGTTAAAAATTCCTAGTCAATCAAATGATGGCAGTAGCACCAAATTATTGCCCTTATACAAAGGCCCTTTTCAAGTCACGGAGATCTTAGGCCACGATAGATACAAAGTAGCCGATTTACGAGGTGCTGAGAGAAGTTCCAAAAGATATGACGGCACGGCCTGCATTGAAAACATGAAGCCATGGATTCACATTGCAGAATAATAAGTATACCACTATACATCGGATGTTGTCGAATACATTGAGGTACTTATTATTATGCCTATATTTTATAACTAACTAAATAAAGTAAATGCAGTAACATGTTTAGGTATATGTGTAATATTTTATGAGATACTTAAAATTTGAATATTTAATGATAACTGTGTTAACTGGCCTAATGCTTTCAGCTCCGAACATTCCATGAACTGTGAATTGTCAGATAACAGTAATAGGAATCTGTATGAACGCTATTACTAAGAGTTAATTGGTGATGCACGGCTAGAGTAATATTGAACATTACTTTGTTGAAACCAAGATACTCCAGGACAACTCACATGGACTGGAAGCTGAAGCATTCTTTATTATTAGCAAAGAATAAAAATGTGTTATTTATGTTCGTAGCTGGCCGCATCATGCCCGGACGACGCTCGAGGACGAGGCCGTTCCCAGGATGGTCGGATGTTGTCGTCGTGGTGTTTTGGACGGCAACACTGGCAACACCGAGTGTGACGTGTATCCGGGACTGTCAAGCTGAAGGGTTTAAAAAGCAGCCAGCAGGCGCTGGGAGCTTTTTTTTTGCCTTCACTAGACAACAAGGACGACCGACAGCATTCTGTATTGTCCCGTGTCCCTATTTCATTTGATTTGTGGTGTAGTATCACTCCCTTATTAAATTACTGTCCCAATCTAGTAAAAACGTAGTAGTACTGTAGTTAAAACAAATGCATATCAAGTGCACTTGCACTTGATATAATCTCCGTAGTTCATGATTAGATTTTATGTTTCTCTATTTTCTCATGTGTGTAAATAGGGTGTGAATCAATAATAAATGTATTAATGTTGTATGGTTGTTTCTGTTAAAGCCGTTTACAAAACGTTTACACAATTATATTCCTCGTTGTAAAGGAAGCGTTTATAAGTCTAAAACAAATCTAGATACGTTTATTGCTCGACTTAGTGCCGAGTGCCGGCCTTGGCAGTGAGTTTAGCTTTATATCGAAGGTTACAGGATGAGGTACATTGCTAATTTGGCAAAATAAGTTTTTTACAAAAATTTCATTTTTGGGACAAGCTTTTGTTGCAGACTTTTTTTTTACACTCTGTAGTCTACTTATCAAGACAAATCAAACAAGCCCAAACTCGATACTATGCATTGTTTTAGTAGGTTACAAAACTGAGAAAGTTGCCGTTTCTTCACTTAGTTAAGTCCTTAACAGTCCGTACACTTTTTTTGAACTTCACCCACATATTTGTGGTCGCTAAGGTAAGTGAACCACCTATCACTTTTATGACATATGTAATTACGCGCTTATTTCCTCGTTGTTTTCGCGAAGAAAACGTAATGTAGCCACAAATACGGTGCGAATTAGGACGGGGTCTATTTCGCCTGCCTGAAGGAATTAAAACCTGCTTAATTCAAGGCAGTGGAATTCAGGGCTCGTTTATTTCTGTAACTTTTTATACCTGGAACTTGATAGTGTGGATCGTGTAAGCAAGTGACTGGATTAGAAACTGACATTTTCCAACTGTAATAAGATGATTTAGTTTTACGATCATACAATCCAAGATCACATTAGGTAATATAATGAATAAATTATGACATGTATTATTTTTATAACGAAGAATGGCGGGCGAGCCTAGTTTTTATAATGTTGATGATGACAATTTTTTTTAAACTCAACTAAGCTGATAAGTAAAATTTGCATAATTGTATTAAAATCACTTACTTAGATATAATCACATAGGTAAGAATCTGGTCTACCCGCTAAATTGTTAAATCTAGTTACTGAGTGCAGAATGGGGCACACTGAAAACCAGCGCTGCGAAGCTCGAGCACTCGCGCGCGCTCGCAGCACGTGCTGAGTCTGTGCCTTTTGTCACACGGTTTCTATAATTATATTTTTTCTCTTTTGTTTTGTACTTTTTCTGGTGTGTGGCAATAAATATTTCTATTCTTATTCTTTTAACGCTCATTTGCAAAGTGTACATTTCAGTCAATTTTCCCATAAAAACAAACTAGTTCCTTTTACGTTTAGTAAACTACTAATTGGCCTCAATTTTCTTAGACTGACCCATATGCCCTATTCGGTAACAAAGGCATTATGGTAAACTCCTTAGAGAGTTGATAAACCGCTGTGATGACCTTGACGAGGCTTGCTATCGTGCGACACGCCTCGACGCCGCTTAAAATTATAATTTATTTTGTAATTAATGCAAAGTAAAAACTGTTATGCGTAGATCTGGATTGTTTTTTGCGATTAAGCTGTTTTTCAGTTTGGAATGAATAAGACACAACTTCTCGTACCAAATATTGTAATTGTATTACGCCGTTTTGAGCCAAACTTAGTGTTTTTTTTTAATAACTTTTAGTACATAGTTTCAAGGGATAAAGGCTACATCTCAGTTAACCTCAAAATCGTAATGTTTATTTGCTACTGAGTGGAAAGTTGAGATGAGTCAGTAACGTGATGTCCTTGTAAGGAGTGATTTGTTCTGGAATAAACAGGAAACCTATTCGCATCGCGCCCTAGGGATCTTATGTTATGGTCGACAATTACAGCTTATTGGAAAAAAATACAGACTGAAGACAAAAAAATATGCTTATGCTTATGCTGTACCAAATTTCACGACGATCGGTTGCGCGCTGAACAGTAACTAAAGAAGAAACAAAAAACAAACTCGCTTTCGCATTTATAATATTTAGAAAGGATTATTTACTATTTGTCCGCAATCGTTCCAACGTTTGGTCACTGTCTATAAGATCGCGTCACTAAAATTTCAGACGTTTCGTTGTAAACGCTACGCTGCATAGATCGTAAGGTAGGACCACGTTGTTGTACAAAATAACCCGTGTTGAATTATAGTATTTAATTAAGGAGGTATTTATTTATAATATTACGATGATGATAATTTAAGTAACCGCACACTTAATTCATAGGTAATCACAACTGAGATCAAACTTATACAAAAAGTTTCGCTTATTTCGAGTATAGTCTCATTACAGTCAGCAAACTGATACATTTCTAACAAAAACGCTGCGTTTCTGCAGCACGTCTGTAACGCAATAGCGTCAATGATAATCATCAAGATAACTTCGTCGAACTTTATCCCAGTTTATGCGATTCTCGGTCATTGTCAATACCCGCCAATATAATTTAGCAAACATTATAAATGACGGGAACCATTTAAGGCCGCGCTGTGCTGCTGTAGCCTCAGAAACATTTCAGCGTCACCGCTAGTAGGTTTCTGTGATGGACAAGCTAAAATTTGAAGCCGGGCCTGAGTTCCCAAAGTCTTTGGATAACAATGATCGACTGGGGCATTTCAGGCAGCGATTTTACATCAAAGAAGGAATGATATACATGTGCGGCAACTCTCTCGGTCTAGCTTCAAAGGATGCCGAGGAAACTTTGCAAATCGCCATGGAGAAATGGAAGAAAGAGGGAATTAAAATATGGAACATAGAAGACAGCAAGTACTTTTTATACTCAAGATATTTATCGAAGCTCATGGCACCATTGATTGGTGTAGATGATGATGAAATAGCTGTGACTGGTTCCACGACGAATACCATACATCAAACCATTAGCACGTTCTACAAACCCACAAAAGATCGGTATAAAATTCTTGTGGATGATCTTAACTTTCCAACCGACCGCTATGTCGTAGACAGTCAAGTTAGACTCAAAGGTTTAGACCCAAAAGACGCAGTAAAAGTAGTCAAAAGTAAAGATGGAAAGTTCTTAGACGAAGATAAAATCATTGAAGCTATGACAGATGATGTTGCTGTAGTTCTTCTGCCAACAGTTTTGTATAGAAGCGCCCAAGTGCTCGATATGAAGAAAGTAAGCAATGCAGCGAAGGAGCGCAATATCATCATAGGCTGGGACTTATGCCATGCCATTGGATCAGTGGAGATGGATTTGAAATCTTTAGACATCGATTTTGCCATGTGGTGCACTTACAAGTACTTGAATGGAGGTCCGGGGTCGTGTGCCGCGTTGTACATAAACAGGAAACATTTTAAAATGTTGCCAGGCATGACTGGGTGGTATGGCAACAGGCCCGAGACACAATTCTTGCTGCGCCAGGAGTTTGAACACCAGCAAGATGCAAGCGGCTGGCAGATGGGTTCCCCCACAGTTCTATCCATGGCACCGATAGAAGGTGCCTTAAAGATGTTCCTTGAAGCCGGAATGTCAAATATTAGACACAAATCCTTGCACATAACAGCATACCTGATGTTCCTGATCGAAAACAAACTTTCTTCCTTTGGTTTTTCGATAGGGAATCTACGAGAAGATTCTAGAAGGGGTGGTCACGTGTGTTTGGAGCATGATGAAGCTTACAGAATTAGCATGGCATTAAAATCGAGAGGTGTAGTTCCTGATTTTAGGGAGCCCAATGTGATCAGATTGGCTCCAATTCCGTTGTACACAAGTTACGAGGAAGTATATGATATGGTAGAAATCCTAGTGGAAATAATGGAACGGGGAGTTTATAAGGAATTGAATGCGAAGAGGAACTTCGTGGTATGATTTATATAGCCCTAAATGGTAAAGCCAAAAAGTGAAGCTAAGTAGATGATGGACTACATTAATAATATTCACTGTCCTTTTTGTAACAGCTAACAGTTGATCCCAGATGTTGAAACCTTTTTTTGTAATCCAAGGGCTATTGATGAAACAGCATCATGATGGTCGTGTTTATCGATATGGATTAGCGTGGATAAAACATCCATCACTCTCTGACTAGTATGTAAGTGCGAGGGTGACGGATGCCCCCGCGATCAAGGCGACCGTAATAAGTTTTTTTTTAATGGCAAGTAAAAAGCAAACGCTCGTGGTTTTTCGTGGCTATTCAAACCGGCACCATTTTACACGACTGCCAAAAAAAGGGAATCTAATGCTTTCAGAGCTTAAAACATGTAACTTCTAAATACTTGAACCGATTTAGAATAGGTACAGTATTGTTAGTATGTTTGTCATCGCTGGTTGCACATTGGGTCAAAATGACAAAACAGATTTACCCTTGAATCACCGACTCATTTCATAGAATGTTTTACTTTGCCGAATTTTCTTTTCATCGACAGGCATTTCGACGTTCGGGAGTTATATTTGTTTGGTGGTCATAGATCTAACCTAACCTACGTAACCCATGCTTAAAATAACCTGAAAAAAATAAGGTTTCAGCAGAAATTAGCTTTCGATGACACGAATTTCGTGAAACGACACATTCGATAAAATGAGCGTCTGCAAAACAAGGGGACACCGACAAAACAATCTACGGTGTCGTAACGTCAACATTATGATACAATATCGAAACAAGGTGGGCTATCCAAAAGTAGAATTAAATACATAAGAGCCCTGTATAACATCTGAAGTCAACGAGTTCTAAGACTGTTTACAAAGGACAGTGAATGTCAGAACCCCCAATGTTATGTTAACATAAGTAAATATAATCCAATACTATACTAAATCCATGGTATCATTTAATAAAAGTTTTTTATAATCCTACTAAGTACGTACTTATATTTGGATGTTTTTTACTGAATCACGCAAAATGGCTGAACAGATTTGGATGAAATTTTGCACACAGGTAGTTTATTACCTAAATTAACACAGGATACATTAACCCGGAAAAAATTAAGGGTTTCTACGGGAGTAGGGCTACTAATGTTAGCTTACATTTTCGGTATCACATAAGTATTGACCCATTACAAAAATAACTTTAACTTCAAGATGAAATGAGACAGGGCAGGCCGCCTCTGCCGAGCGACAAGCCAAGATATCCATATATTGGAAGCCCCGTAACTCCAGACTGAAAGACGGCAGATTTCCTGGAACCTGTAAAAATAGCAGGACGCCTCTGGCCAGCGAGGGGACAGAACACCATCATCATAATCAGCTGCAAGACGTCCACTGCTGGACAAAGGCCTTCGCCAAGGTTTTCCACAACGATCGGTCCAATGCTGCTGTCATCCAACGGTTTCTCGCGACTTTTATCAGATCGTCGGTCCACCTAGTGGAAGGCTTGCCGACACTTCGTCTTCCGGTTCGCGGTCGCCACTCTAGAACCTTTCCGCTCCAACGGCCATCGGTTCTACGAGCAATGGACAGAACAGGTTCGCAATAATCATCAACTTACGTAATTACGCATGATTTTTTTTTGCTTTAATAAAAAATCATTCATGTAAGAAACAGTTGAGAAAAATATTTTTCAAATAACTAACTAAAATATAAGCCATCAAAGATTTGTTTCTATCTGTTTCTAGCAAAACAGATGGAGTTTATATGGCCGGGGTGAACGCTAATGTCACATTCCATTCTCTAATTAGTAGTTTAAATTAAAATGCTTATATCATCCGTATTTTTGGCTGATTTAAATTTTAGTTTCACTTTCTGTCATCTCTTTTACGGTATTTTCATATTTTGTTAAGAAATGCGAAAAAAAAAAAGTATGCATATTCCCTATTGTTACGCAGGGGAGACTGCCATATCGACAGGTCTCTGACTCAACCTCGTATATGAAATTTTACGAGGTTGAGTCAGAGACCCGTCGATATTGTTGGCACCCCACCGATTATTGGGAACATCATCATTTCAGCCGAAAGACGTCCACTGCTGGACATAGGCCTCCCCCAAGGTTTCCTCCCACAAGGATCGCTCCTGCGCCTTGCATCCATCGGTTTCCTGCAATCTTAATCTTTTCAACGCCATTGACGGATATATCCGCACCACTGGTTCAACGCCATTGAAGGATATATCCGCACCACTGGTTCAACGCCAACGACAGATATATCCTCACCACTGGTTCAACGCCAACGACGGATATATCAGCACCACTGATTCAACGCCAATGACGGATATATCCGCACCACCGGTGCAGCGCCATTGACGGATATATCCGCACCACTGGTTCAACGCCATTGACGGATATATCCGCATATATAGACGGAAATATCCGTCCTGGTTGACAGTGTAAAATATATCTAAGGGTGACATTAGTTCTGGTTTCTAGCTGTTATTGGTGTGTGACGATTTTTTATGGCATTTAAAAGGTTAATCCATGGTTAATCGTTTAAAAAAATTGCAATATCAATCTGCAAAGTTTTAGTGACAGTTTTTCCAATACACGACGTCCCGCCCGACGACTTAATAATACACCGATGCAAGCGCGCAACTCCTATTTGAGTGGAGGGGCGAGTTAACGTTAATTGAAAATACTATAACTTGCAAATATTTTGATTAATTAATTATGAAGCAAAAGGTATTCAAATAATACGCACAAATTGTATTCTTTATATTTTAATTTGAAAATAGGCTTAAAACTATTCAATCCGAGCTGCAATGTGATCGCCACCTTTTAAATTTGCTGAATCACGTTATATCTGGCCTCACAACACAATCGCACCACAAGTTTAACTATAAATTAAAAAATAACTATGTATAGTATAAGAAAATAACAAATGTCAAAACGTGAATTTCTCAGTATTGCCGGTTAAGTTTTTAGCATTTCCGTACTTACAACTTAGTTGGACACTAAACCTTAATAATTATTAAAAAAACGTTCTATTTTATTTACAATAATTTACATCACAAGTAGTCGCGTGGTGGGAGGCGACGTAATAAAATTTCCAACTATTTAATAATATAACATAACCCGTCCGCGCGCGACGCACTGCCGTGACGCACCGGGTGCGTCGAGCGCGCGAGTGCGTCGCGCTAGGACTAGCCGCAACAAGGAACTACGCGTAAGATCACTGTAAAGGGTCGTTTACACTCACAAAACACTTTTCGATGTCGTCTGAAAAAGGGATGCATTAGATGCATCATTGGAGGATGTTGTACAAATTCTTGCAAATTAAACTTATTAAGATGTTTTAAAATCCCTTATTTTATCCAATTGTGAGTTTTAGTCGCATTTTCAGCTGAAAAACCTTGTAGAAGGCTGTAATTACAGTCTTATGGCCTGGCCGCAAGTTTCAGCGGCGGCGGCGGCGAACGAATCTTCTCTTCATTGCTCGACCGAGACACTCACCGCACAGCGGTTAATTGACGTTACACGCAATGTATTAAAAAATTCGCTTGCCGCTCAGCCTGTCGTGCAGTCTTGGCCAGACCCTAAGGTGGTTAAATTATTGGCTTCCTAGTTTGACTGAAAAGATATTTTAGAAAAAAAAGTGCTTTTCGCAAACTTTTAGAGTACCTAATCTTTTGATACAATGGAATATTTTTAAACTTGAACGTATTACATAAATTTTTCATCGAACTAGTGTTTACGAGTTTTTGCGAATATAAATTAAATTGAGGCCACAAATCAATAAAATATTACTGTGATTTTAATTTATTCGCCACCTAATAAAGTAATTATAGTATGTCCAAATATAAAATCCATTACGTGATTATACAATTTTGAACTAAAACACAGTAATATAAATCAGCCGGCACGCCTAAAAATGCTATCTGGAAATCTACGAGACTACATAACAGTTTATTTGTAGCAAGCGTGTAAACTGCAATTCAATCATTCGACTGTTAAGGGTAAGTCTGTATTGCGGATATATCCGTCACTATTGGTTAAAAGGTTCACATTTAAATACTAATAGTGATAGGAAGTTCGTTTTCTTATCGCCGTGAAAACGTAACAAATATGACGTAAATGATGGCCGCGCCTCTATTTTGCTATTGTATTTAGAATTATATTTTTTGACAGGCCAAGGAATCAAATTCAAATATTGTGTGGTCACCAATAATATGCGCTTAAAAATATCTGATACGCCCTTATGCCTCTAGTAATACAGACGTGTCAGATATTGTGAGACCAATGTTGGAAAAGATGAATTTGCTTGGGGTCGTAGTAGATTTTTTTTTAAGTTTATAAGGCCTACCATTACAAGATTATTTAAAGTTTTTCTACTTTATATTTGACAAATTTTTACCTGCCCTTCGCATTTCTAATCACCGTTATATTCTCATTATTTTCTTATTTCGGCGGTCGTTAACGATCGCAGAATGCATCTTGATAAGGCCTGCAGATATGCATTCAAGTCTGTTAAGTTCGTTACCTGGCCTTTTTAAAACATTAGTCAATTATGGTAATTATAAGTGCAAGCGACGAGCGTAAGCCATGAAAAGGTTAAAATATGTAATCGAATAATTTATAAACTAATTTGCAAGTTTACACGCACGCTCAGCATAATTACTATGATTTATTGTACTTCGACAACTAATTTAATCTATTGAGTTAAATTATCTTCGCAACGAACAAAGTCGCACACATGACATGCAACTCAAAGTCGCTAAGTTTTCGTTGAATTATAAAAAATAAACAGTATGTATCGTGCAGTCAGAACGCTTGCCAGTAAAGATAACAGGTTAAAAAAAAATAGAAGATTTGGTTAAAACATGAACACAGAAAAAACGAAAAATATCTTTATTTTAACCTTTTAACCGAAAGGGGCGACTCAATTATTTTCGACTTCAAAATAATCCCTTCAAGTATGGCCGGAAATAGCGATCAAAAGGTACTTTTTAATGATTTTTTTTGGACATAAAACATTTTTATTTTATTTTACTGCAGTTGCGACCTCTACCGGTCGTGGGGGGAGATTAACTGGCGGCTGTCAATGTCAAATCTTACAACGTTGTTCGTTGCCCGGGAGGTGAGAGCAGTATGCGCCTCCAGACAAGTCTGGTAACGTATCCTTCGCTAGTTTGCCGCACAAGACTGTTCGGCGGTCGCGTCTTCTTTCTGTTGATAAAGAAAATAGATATTAATATCGGAATAACATCCAATTTGTAATAAAACAATGATAAAAATATTTGACCATTACATTCTACTTACTATCTTACAGCAAGATCTCAATAACGTGATTTCTACTCAGATTACTTTGCGTCTATAAAATTCTAAGAAATATATTCTTATTTAATGTCATGTCATGTCACTAACATATATCATTTGTCTTGAATTGCTTGTTATGGCGGTCAAAAGGTTACCGTAGTAGTTTATGAAATTTGAACAATAACTTAAAAACGTTTGACGGAAATATTTAAAATAAGATACAACTACATAGTACTACTACAAAACGCGATACCGATATCTATTTAAATGTACATTAAACACGAAGTTAAAATGGAATTTTGATATAAAATTTAGCTCAATATATCAACTTTAAGGCAAATGTACATATTGATTTCATTTTCCAAGTTACTAACGGTTCTTAGAAAGTACATCCGTTTTGAGATTGTGTCCAGACGCAGGGATTACCAATTTCAGCCTGCAAGTAAAGGTAAGGTAAGGTAAGGTGGTTTAACCTTTTGACCATTATACAAATTGTCCGCACTGAAAGACGCCATTAATAAAATAAATAACTTGACCAATGTACATATCATGTATGTTATTGAAGGCCCTTCGTAGGTATGTTAAGTGTAAGGGCTCGTGTAGACGACGCCACCCGCGCGCTTTACGTACACAGCGCAGGGGGCGGCGGCGGCGCGCTGGCGGGCTTCACGCGTCTCGTATACACAGCGCAGTGTACAGTCGAGGACAGAAAGATGTTTACACTTTTTCACCTTATTCCATTGTAATAAGGTCCAAAAGTGCCATCTTTCTGTCCTCGACTGTACACGAGGCCTACATGTTAGGATAATTTCCACTGCAAGCGTCGTCACAACCGACTGAGTATACAGGTGAAAAGGTTAAAATTATTGAATTATTAAAGTATTGAATTCGTAGTATACAACGTTAGATATGCTTTTTTCGTTAGCGGTGTAAAAACCAAATGAACGTATATAATTTTTATCATTTTACAGGAGAGCAAAAAAACGTTTTTTTAGACAGGAGCATAATTATGAACCAATTTATGCAAAAAAAAAAAGATTTTTGAATTTTTTGTAGTTACATTCGTCTGGTTTTTACACACTATCTGCACGAAAACGCTTATATCATCCTCATAATATTGAGCGAGAATCAAAGTTATCGATATAGTTAGCTCGTGGAATCAGCACGTTTTTGAAGTGGAAGCCAGTAGTTATGTCTGCACGCGGATACACAGGGTGTCCCACAAGTCGCACGTCACGATAACACCGGAGATAGACCAGCCTAACATGACCTCAGGAAAAGACGCATGATTTTCAAAATTTGCTAGTTTAAAGTTTTAAACTGGAAATATCTTGAAAACTAGGTGAGGTGATGTGAGGCTGGTTCGGTGCGGGTATGTCCCCGTCGGGAGCTGGCGTACCTCGGGCCAGGGGTGGCGCGCTCGGCGCGGCGGCGCGCGGCGCGAGCGGTGCGGCGGCTCGGCGCGCAGCACGCAGCCCTCGTCGATCTGCACGGCGCCGATGTCCGACCCGGGGATCTCGAACATCACTTCCAGCAGGAGGTTCTCCTGCGAATGCATACCGCCATCATTGCGCTGTGACGCCGCTTCACTGTTACTGCGACTCGACGTTTTTAACCCTTTAACCACCACTGTTTATTATTTAGTATCTAACGTATCTTAATTCGAACGCTTAATACCGCTGGAGCTAAGAAAGTAAGAACACTAGTTAATACACGTGTAGGCGTGTAACACGTGTATCGGGAGCTCGACGTTAGTTTATCACCACAAAAAACACTAACCATTATGGAACATTAAAGTTTAATACAAATATAACAACAATAACCATGATGGATCATTACTGTTTTTCACAAACAACACTGACCATGATGGACTATTAAAGTTGATCACAAACAACGCTGACCATGATGGACTATTAAAGTTGATCACAAACAACGCTGATCATGATGGACTATTAAAGTTGATCTCAAACAACACTGACCATGATGGATTATTAAAGTTGATCACAAGCAACGCTGACCATGATGGACTATTAAAGTTGATCACAAACAACACTGACCATGATGCGACTATTAAAGTTGATCACAAACAACACTGACCATGATGGATTATTAAAGTTGATCACAAGCAACGCTGACCATGATGGACTATTAAAGTTGATCACAAGCAACACTGACCATGATGGACTATTAAAGTTGATCACAAACAACACTGACCATGATGGATTATTAAAGTTGATCACAAGCAACGCTGACCATGATGGACTATTAAAGTTGATCACAAGCAACACTGACCATGATGGACTATTAAAGTTGATCACAAACAACACTGACCATGATGGACTATTAAAGTTGATCACAAACAACACTGACCATGAAGGACTATTAAAGTTGATCACAAGCAACACTGACCATGATGGCCCGGAGCCCGCGCGCGCCGGTCTTGCGCTCCATGGCGAGCGCGGCCACGGCGCGCAGCGCCTCGTCGCTGAACGACAGCTCGCACTTGTCCATCGCGAACAGGAGCTTGTATTGGGACACCTAGAAAAAAATTTGATATGATTCACGGCTCTTTTCACGGTCATGTCAAGGCAAAGCTAAGGTCATTATTCAAAAGTAGGGTGAAATAGTATTATTAATGTTAAAGTAACTCTTGTCTGTTTGTTACGCTTTCACGGCTAAACTGCTGAAC
The DNA here is from genome assembly GCA_963241965.1 of Tortrix viridana. Lineage (NCBI taxonomy): Eukaryota > Metazoa > Arthropoda > Insecta > Lepidoptera > Tortricidae > Tortrix > Tortrix viridana. The sequence continues at coordinate 12,551,905 of OY725188.1, read as the reverse complement.
CGATTTCGATGAAATTTGGCATGGAGATAGTTCGAGTTCCGGGGAAGGACATAGAATACTTTTTATCCCGAAAAAATTTAGTTCCCGGGGGGATAACGATAAACGACTTAAACGGTTAATTTAAACATCGGTAACCATTTTATACATGACGTGACGACGGATTTTCGTGCCGTGAATTGCTCTACGCTCCATACATTTTGTGTCGGCATATGACGAGCAGTCGACCGTGACCGTTTAATAGGTCGATGTGACAAATGTACTCTTAAGTTTTATAATTAACGCCACCACAGTAATGACATAAGTAATAACAAAAATGACAGTAGTTATGTAGAAAACGACCAGAGTAATCTTCCTCTACAATAATTTTTAGAATGGAGTGGAATGGAGATAGCTTATACCCTGGATTAACATATAGCGATAAACGACTTCTACGCAGACGGGGTCGCGGGCTTTTGCCCTAAATCATAAAATAAAACAGTCTAGTATAGTCTATCATAAATTAAATTGGCTTTGGTTGTTATCTACAAAACTACGGTCATATGGGATTTATTACTAATATTTTGCGAAAAATCGGCAAATCGTTTTTGGGCTTGGCACAATGATGACGTGCACTCACCATAGCGTTCTTCGGCTCGGTGAGTATCCGCACGAGCAGCTCCTGGTTGAGCGAGTGGAACGGGACCAGCACCGGGAAGCGGCCGACGAACTCCTGCGAACAACCATAATACGGGTTAGAACTACAGTTAACATAAATTATTTCACAGAAACCACGAAATAAATCGCTCGGAAGGGGGAATTTCAGGGCATTTCAACCGCCGTCATTAGTGTCACCAAATATATTGACGAAATCAATGACACTACAGCAACTTCTGATACTGACAGAAACTACATCCCCGGTTCTGCTTCTGTTTACATCAGGAGTTGCTGGTAGGTGTCATTGATTTCGTCAATATTATTTGGTGACACTAATGACGGCGGTTGAAACGCCCTGAAATAGATCGAAAGCCTAAAACCCAAGGCCGGGACAAATAACTATAGAGCAGGAAATTCATCATTAGCATGGCGTGACGTCACTATTCGCTATTTCATACATATTTCTATAATATAATTCGGTCTATATAGGATAATCCCTTTGACAGCTGTATTTCGTAATTTCAAAGCAAGACATAAAAAAAAGAGGCGATTATTCTGTTTAGTGCGTGGTGGTTCTACTTTGCTTTCTAAAATACAACTTTATTGCCATATTTTTTAAGTGAAACTTCTTTCGCGGCTTAAAATTTGAAGGACGCGTCACGTTTAGGCACATTTCGTTACATGAGAGTGAAAATATGACGTAGAGAGAAAGAGAGCTGTATATTCCGAGGCCACGGAAGTGTTTGAAGATATGTTTTCCATATGAGGTGGAGGTTTGTCAGGTAGTTACCGGGATCATGCCGAAGTCGATGAGGTCCCGGGCCTGCACCTTGCGCAGCCAGGCGTCGCGCTCCTCGTTCTCCAGCTGCGCCGAGTCCAGCGGCGACGCGTCGGCCGCCGCCGCCTGCGCACACGCAACAACAAACAACAAATCAGTCAATGTCATTTTTACAAGGGTACGCGAGATCGTGTCGATGTGTGTGAAATCGAGCGCTCAAAACTTTCATCCGAAAATGGAATGAAACTTTAGTCATTTTTATCCTTCTTCTCCTTGTCAGCGAAAGTTGACCAAGTCCCAAACTAAGCTCTAGGCTTCTACTATGGGGACCAGGCAACAATATACATACTTTTATAGAGAAAAACATAGTTAATATATATAGAAAACATCCATGACTCATGAACAAATCCTCGCGCTCATCACACACCCATACCGGGATTCAAAATCAAAATATTTATTCAGTAAATTGGCCACATACGGGCTCTTTTACACGTCGGTAATATAGAGTGAATCTACCAGCGCTTCGGACAAGACCATCATTGCGGAGAAGAAGCGCCGCAAGAAACTCCAGCAGAAGGTCATTTTTTCAAATATAAAATACAATAATACTTAAAAGTAAGTTACATTACAATGTAATAAAATAACAAATATTAATTATTAGAACTAGCACAAATAAAAACATAACAAATGTAAGGTCAAATACATTAAACTAAATATAATGACTAGGAGAACAACACGACGAGGTCTCTTCGTCAAAAGCCATAACTGGAATAATTAACTGAACAAGTCCTTGCAGACGTGAACAGACCGGACCCCACAAAGCACCCGTTCACGAGTATGACGCGTATCTCAGCCATTCAAACCCGGGACCGTAAAAAGTCGGGTAAAAAGGAATGTAGGAACGAGAACCCAGTCTGAGTAACTTGTGCTAGCCGTACAAGACGAACGGCCGAGGTACCTGCAAGGCGGCGCGGCGGCCGGAGCGCGCGTCCCACGCGCCGAACCCGAGGTACTTCTCGTTGTTCCGCCGCTGCACTAGCCTGGGAACAAAACAGTTTTACACTCAGAGTACTGGCATTTGCCGCGTACAAGTCTTTTTATCGCAGCTCCCTCGGGAACTGCCTAATTTTAAAACCTTCCGCATGAATCATTCCGTCCATTGGTGATAACCGTATGAAAATCTGTTCAGTACTTTTAGAATTTATCGCGTTCAGACAGACAGACAGATACAGCAGAGGACTTTGCTTTATAATTAGTGATCGGCCACCGGTAGCATTTTAAATATGTCACTTTGATGACGAAAGTATTACATGGATATGACTCTATTTAATTTCGTGCATAAATTCATCATCACAACAGCCGCAAGACGTCCACTGCTGGACAAAGGCCTTCCCCAAGGTTTTCCACAACGATCGGTCCTCTGCTGCTGTCATCCAGCGGTTTCCCGCGATCTTTATCAGATCGTCGGTCCACCTTGTGGAAGGCCTGCCGACACTCCGTCTCCCGGTTCGCGGTCGCCACTCTAGAACCTTTCCACTCCAACGGCCATCGGTTCTACGAGCGATGTGCCCCGCCCACTGCCACTTAAGGTTTGCTATTCGGTGAGCTATATCAGTTACTTTAGTTCTCCTGCGGATCTCCTCATTCCTGATTCGATCTCGCAAGGAGACACCTAGCATAGCTCTTTCCATCGCCCTTTGAGTGACCTTGAGCCTAAATGAGCCGTGCATAAATTATACATATATTAATAATGTATGATTTTTTATCGAGTCTTATTATTAGTGGTCGGCGACAGGTAGCAACTTTCCGACTAAAGAATATTATTATATATATGATTCTAATCGAATTCTGAGTACGATTTTTGAATTATAAATGTACGCATTTTTAACTTTCAAGGCAAAATGTAAAAATGTACCTAGTTTCTCGTCAAATGTGAGGTTTAAATGCATAAATCTCTAAAAGAAATGTTGTTCTATAAGAAATGTACAATTATTTTGTGATACAAGTAAGAAAAAAAACATAAGAGGCACCGTGATGTCGTTGGTTGTTTTCGTAGTCGAGTTTTAGTTTTAATTTTTAACCGACTTCAAAAAAAAAAGGAGGTTCTCAGTTTGACCTGTATGTTTGTATGTATGTATGTATGTTTGTCCACGATTATCTCGCGTTTGGCTGAACCGATTTAGATGCGGTTTTCAGCAAAGTATTTGTTACATTCTGGAGAAGGTTTTGGTATACAAGAATAATGGATACCACGTGACGTCATCCGCATGGATCCGTTATTAAGCGATATATTAGTTCAATCGACCGATTTTGTGTTGACGCGATTTTTTTAGTGATAGTTATACTCGTATCACTAAAAAGCGAAAAAAAAATGTAATAAAAAAAGACGAAAAAAATTTTTTAATAAAAAATAGAACCGTCTTCAAAAAAAACCCACTAAACAAGACTAAATAATGACCGGTTTCCTAGGAATTGCCTATTTGATGGGTGCCTAATAGGTACATGGAATATATCGAAGTCGGTGGCAAGAATCATGTGACATTGCTATTGTGTAAACCTACTTGACACCGGCTTAGATATATTCCATGTACCTATTAGGCACCCATCAAATAGGCAATTCCTAGGAAACCGGTCATTATTTAGTCTTGTTTAGTGGGTTTTTTTTGAAGACGGTTCTATTTTTTATATTGTTTACTTATACTTTAATTCAAACCATACCTAACATATCCATACTAGTCATTACGTTTGACGTGAAAGTGACATAAATTGCTCCCGTCAGCCTATCTATATTTATAATATGCAGCGATTATTAAAAAAAACATTACAACCTCTGGGAGACGACTGGTTAAATATATAGCAAACATCCAAGACTCAGGGACAAATACTCGCGCTCATCACACAAATATTTGCCCCGGGATTCGAACCCGGGACCGCTAGCTTCGTAGCCAGGGTCGCAACGAACTAGGCTAACATGGTCACATTTATATATAGCTACTGACCTGTCGAGCCCGTTGTACGCGCCGCTAGCCACGAACAGGATGTTCGTGGTGTCCACCTGGACCGCATCACCGCGCAGCTTGCGCGAGTTCCTCTCGGGCACGGACACTACTGCGCCTTCCAACATCTTGAGCATTCCCTGCTGCACTCCCTCGCCTGGAAAAACCATAAAAACATTTATTTCAATTATTACTCTTCCTGAAGGTGCAAACAAACCTTATAAAAAGTAACATAATATTTACCTCCTTAATTTTTGAATACGGTACGGTAATAAGGTTTTGTCAAAAAATAAATTAATATAAGTTTTTGTTGCCGACTGTACGTTTCTTTGACAGTCATCATCTGGCTATCGAAACCAAACTATAACCGTAATAAAACAAAATCAGGACAACAACGAATTCCTATATCAACACCAGCATATTATGATCTAACCTCAACGTAACGTACAGTCCATTGTGAAACATTGCCATTTCCTCATGACTTTGAAATATCATTCAAATCTTGCAACACGCTGTCAAACTCCTGTGGTTTCACCTGATGGTTCCAACGGAAGAACAGCGCTGGCTTTAATGTCGGCATTACGCTGAGTTTGGACCATTTCGCGACTTCGCATTTTCTTTTGCGGCACTAAAACTTTCCTGGTGACTTATGATTAATAATAATTTATGAATATTAAAATCAGACCATCAAATTTACAGATCCCACATGTTAGACACCTCAAATATTTCTTAATTTTCGGAAAACCCTGGTAACTCAGGGGAAAATGCACATTTTTCATACAAAACCTGGGGACAACATCGTCCCCTGCGTTACCAACTATATTATTTTTTAAAATTGTACAATTTTAGAACAACACTTTTTAAATGTTAGCCTATATGTCTGATTTTATAAATGTGTTAGCCGCGACGTTAGCAAATAAATAGCTTTTCTATAAAAATAATAATTGTGAAACATCTCGAGAAATGGGGAGTACCTTAAAAGTTGATTCACCCATTTGTCACGAATAAATGTTTTTCTTTGTTTCATAAACTAGTGTATCGGATAAGTGTCTCACCGCCGACGTCCCGGAGCTGGTGGATGCCGGGCACGGCGCCGATCTTGTCCACCTCGTCCAGGAACACGATGCCGGTCTGCGCGCGCTCCACGCTGCGCACACACACACACACACCGTTAAACACCGTACGCCGTTAGTTATAAACATTCGATCAACAATCAACTAGATAACCGATCACAGAACAAAAAACGGCCGAGCGAATAACACCTCACTTCAAATTGGGATCTTATTTTAAGTAAAAGCCTTGCGTTTATAAGATACTATTTAAATTAAAAGGTTTTAATAAAAATAAATAAATAATAATAATAAATATCAGGGACAATATCACACAAATTTACCTAGTCCCAAACTAAGCTCTAGGTTTGCACTATGACTACCACCCGCCATTTCATTCCCTTAGGAGTAGCTGTCCAAAAAAGTAGTTTTTATTATTTGTTAATAGTACCAGGCAACGATATACATACTTATATATAGAAAACATCCATGACTCAGGAACAAATATTCGCGCTCATCACACAAATATTTGCCCATACCGAGATTCGAACCCGGGACCGCTAGCTTCGTAGGCAGGGTCACCACCAACTAGGCTAACGTCGTCGTTTTAGTATAACAATGACTCTAATAAGCATCTAAGTTTGTATAGGTTGCCCTAGGACACTTCTAATATAATTTTGTATTGAACCCGTCTATTGGTTGGTACGTCAACATTATAAACGCAAGAGCGTCCAACCCATACTTACTTGAAGTTAGCATCCTGTAGCAATTTCGCGATGACGCTCTCTATGTCTTCGCCGACGTAGCCCGCCTGTGTCAGAGTAGTGCAGTCGCAGATCGCGAACGGGACGTCCAGGCACTGCGCTATCGTTTGAGCGAGGAGCGTTTTACCTGGGGACAAATTAACGGGTCGATCAACATTTTGTTGTTATTCTTCTGTTTCGTAAGCCAGGAGACACCAGTGATAGTGTTTTTTAGAAAGATCTTTATAACATATATATAATATTAACATGCTTAGAAGAAAGGGCTTTTGACTGCCACAAAAACATGTTAGATAGATGTATATACTTTAAAATCATAGTTTTAAAGAGTGACCCACGAGGCGTAACCATGGCAACCAGGTACAAAGAAAATCTGATTGACCCTAATACATTAATATGCATGTTTTTTTTTTGCTTTATTAAAAAGTCATTCATGTAACAAGATATTTTTTTTTTTTGATCTATAAAAATAATCAAGATATGGGTGGTTCCACGAGCGTTTCAACCGCCATCAGTCCCTTGATCGCATTAAAGCCAAAATTTCTGTAGCTTTGGATTGGCGATTTTATAGAGTGCCCCGACTTCTAAGGTACCCTTCCTTTTTTACCATTTTGATACGGAACCCTAATAGAGATTGGACCAAAAAACGCGATAGAAAAGGTATTTTGCACTCAATTTGGTAGTAATTAACATCTAAATTCGAGTAGGTTTTTACTTACATTTTAAAGAACAACTTAGTAAATCAATATATCGAATAGGATGTCAAGGTGGATTAAAATGGTGACCTTGTTACGAGTTCTGACCAAGGTAGATTGCTCAATAGAGTTGCGAATCTATTAATAAAATCAATATTTTATTTCCGAAAGAGGGATTTGAAAATTTTTTTTTTATATTAAAAAAACCTGAACCTTAAATATGAACACATTAAATTAATTGCTTCTGGAATATCGCCTTTTTGTTTCAATGCTACGGAATTTTTGGGTTAATTACATACATAAACCTTTTAACTTACACGAATTTGCCCAGTAACGCAGGAGACAAGCGCTATTATGTATTATCTTATAATTTGTTTAACACTTTTTTTCCTTACTATTCCTTTTATGAACAATTTAGAATCGCAATGGCATTCGAAAAAAACACGGGCTTTACAAAGCCACGACTCTCATCATAACACACCGACCGACTCCCTCCGACTCTCCTCATATCATTTGTGTTATGATGAGAGTCAATCTTTAAAAGTAACGCAGGAGACATGTCGTGGGTCGAAAACGTGATTTACAACTCAACGTACAAATACAGAGTTTAGAATATATTAGTTTATCGGTAACCATTGTATTAGGCACATAAGTAAGAGGTTTTTTCCTTGTGTGATTACCACAGACATCCCGTAGACGTCGAAAAACATTGTTAACAGCCTCAGAGCTCATGACTTCGAAACGGGTCCATTTTGTATGATAATTGTAAAACCTAGTACCGAGGGACATAAAGATTTTTCTAAATTATTCTTAACACGTATAAGATATGCAACGTTTTGGACAAAAATAGCCATTATAAATTGAGATGCGAACACGCATCCCATACAAAGTTTTGTTTATTCGCGTGTTGCCAGGTTTTTGGGTAATGCACGTGTGAAGATTTTTGGCAAGATAAGTGTTAGACATAATAATGTGTGGAAATAGAATAATCGTGCGATTTTGTTTCAGATTTCGAACGAATCTGTGTTGTAATTATAAAAAAAAAAAAAACAAATTTAATATTATTCAGGAACGATCTTCCTCAAGAATTGAAAATGCTGGAGGGACATCAATATAAGCTAAAACTAAAGAAAATGTTTTTTATAATTTAAATGATTTTTTTATGTACAGTGTCAATCATAAATAGTCACTCCATTATGTATGAGTTCATTCATAACGTTTAGCTGTAAGCCTTAATTATATTGTATGCCTGGAACGGGCAACTGTTGGAAGTTGTAACTATTGTGTTTGTTGTTGTACACAGTTCACAATAAATATTTTCTTATTCTTATTCTTATGTCCTACATGTTTGGAACCCTAAGTACTTCCGCACACTGCGAGTGCATTCACGAGCACAACCTCATCCAAACTGTATTTTTTTCCTTTTTTATTAGTGTCTAATCAAATGAAAATGATGGCGCCCGAAAGCTAGAATAGGCACCAATGGCAAAAACTGGAAGAGGCCTTTGTCGCAGGACAACTTAATCCATCAGCATCTGTTGATGTTACTTTATATAACATGTAACTGTTCTTTTTATTTTTTATGGAATATGATGGCACATGATGGTTATAAGTGATCACCGTGACCCATAATAACCCGCAATACCAGAGGAATCGCAAATGCGCTCCCGGCCTTTGAGAAAAGAGAAGGCTCGTCGCACTCACCGCATCCAGTGGGTCCGAGCAGCAGCACGTTGCTCTTGTCGAGCCGGAGCTCGTGGTGCTGCCTCTCGAGGATGTCCGCGCCGTTGCCGCTGTTGTTGCCGTGGCTCAGGTGGAGGAGATCTGCAAACAGACAGACAGAGTTAACATTAGATTCCTATTTCATATCAAGGAGAAGGCAAACTAGCTTGTTCAACTGTTTGGTGGTGAAGCGAGTAAGGCGGTGGTAACGAACTGGACCTCTCCCGCTGCCTTTATCGATGTGGATAAACGTGGGTGAAACATCTGTTACTTTCTGACCCGTGTGTAAGTGCGAGTGTGACGGATGCTTTATCCAAAGCTATTATAAAGCGACCATAATATGGAATGATAGAAATATCTGCTCGACAGGTTTCATAATTTTGCGAGATGTTTCCTGCAACCAGATGATTCCCGCGTACTTCACCAGGTCATCAGTTCGCTTTTTCGGCCTATTCACAGGTTTACAGACATTACCATCCTTTTCAAGGAGTCCTTTCATTCATACATCTATTTTCGTTTTATGTGCAAAGTGTAAAAATATTCATCACGCCGATTAATTGAAAATTTTAAACACTAATAGTGATACCTCTATTTTGATTGCTTTTTGGTATGAAGTAGTCTATCTATCTTCTATCTTCTACATATAAAAGAAGAAACTGACTTACACAATGATTATTGTCTTACTTTCTGTTTGTAATCTTTGACTATGATTTGAAATTTCGGGAGCTTAATTTAAGCAGAGATGCGGTAACCGATGTTCTTACGAAGCGCAGAAAACAATTACGCGAATATATTAAAAATCAGTACACGCATCTTTAGATCACGAATAAGCTGCCACACAGGGTGTTACGAATCTAACGGGCAACCGTTTGCACGACAGAGCATACTAAAAAGCTTTTTTCTGTTGTGGAAAAACCGATTTACTTTGGGCTCGGAACAGTGAAAAGGTGAGAGTGTGACTAATCGATTTAACGCAGGTGACCTCCGATTCAAATATGCCTAGTTCTAAATAAGGTATGCAATTGCAACAGAAATAGAAGAGAAGAACCTTTATTCGATATGTTAAAATTGCCAAAAAAAACCTCTGGTTTTATTCTTCGTCTCCCTTTGACAAAACAAGAGTATGATTTTTAAATAAACGGAATCGTGTTTACACAGTCAAATAAAAGCAGAGAAAATACGGAAATAATTAAATAACAAGCTGAAAACAAAACACCCCGTTATAAGTTGCAGCCATATTCAATTCAAATAATATACCATGAATGAGCAACTGAAGTTGAAGATGAGCACTGGGCAACAAAATAATCGAAGGGAGTGCAATGAAGGGACCTCAGGGTAGTCATGAGGTACTAACAGTTATGGCCAGTGTTGTTTACTAAACTCTGCGAGAGATATGGCGGCTGGTTAGCGGTCGCGTTGTTTATAAGCTTGGAGCGGTTACACACTGCAACAGAAAGCACTTTCTTTGCATATTGTAGTGGTAGATGTGTAAACATGTAAGGGGTACACACATTAACAGAACACAATAACGTATAGTCACCATATACTTATTCAATTAGTAATCATTCGATCACAACGTACACGCGTAACGACAGTCGACCGGATTCATTAGCAACAGACATCATCTTATCATTTTAAAGGTGAACAAGGTAGAGCCAGGGCCGGCGTGCTCCGCACTTTAGGCTTCAAGCAGGCTGCGTGTGAATAAACACAAATCATACGATAGAAAGGGAAAAACCGAGAAGACACGTTCAACCTATATAAATATGCTGTTTTGTTAGAAAAAGTGCCTTCTGTACTTGTACTATTATATAAATGTGACGTTCTCAATATAAAGGGACCTTATGGAGGAAGGTAGTTACGCTCTTCTTGTTCTTGTAGCTATACGAATACTATGGTAACAGTTAAAACGGCGTAACCGCCTGCCTCCATAAGGTCCCTTTATATTGAGAACGCCACAAATTATGTGGAAGAGGGACTATAAGTCGGTCAGATGGCCACCGTATAAGGCAATAGTGTTAGCATAAAGTCGGTCGAAACCGTTTGCAACTGACGCGACCGCCGTATGCCGCCGACCGCCGTAAGGCGGCTGGACTAGTGTAAATGAGCGATTATTTACTTGCCTCTATGCGTGTGGTGTAAGGGATGGTGCGCGTCATTCGACGATCCGCTGGTGACGTTGTTGTAAATACGCTTGTAGTGGTTGTATACTGCGACGGATAGCACTTTCTTCGCATATTCCTGCCCTACGACGTGTTTGTTAAGGTATTCAAAGATCTTCTTTGGAGGCGGCGGCGGTTTTCTGTAACGGATGATGCGATGTTATTTTATTAAAATCACCTTTTTAACAACATTAATGAGCTATGTGCGAATTGTAATAATTTGAAATATCCGTATGAAATATGTTTATCGCTGTCAAAAAATAAATATTCCGGGATGAAAAGTCTAAGACCTAAAACTATTACGTGTCTGGTCACCTCGCCTCCCCCAACTTTTTTTAACTAATACTTACAGTCGAACTATCCCTGTTCAAAAACTTATATCAATCCAATGCACCGTTTTGAACAGATAAACGGACAATATACTTATAATTGAATTGAACACTAAAGATAAACGTTATTTTGGGCAAAAAGATGGGCCGATTTACAAAAAGTACATAGTTAAAGTCTCAATTAAAAAACCGCTAGCTTTTTCCGTCGCGTAACGAAAATTATTCATATAAATCATATGGTTAACTTTCGTTACGCAATTGAGACCTTAACTACGTATTTTTTTTGATAACGGTCCAGATATGATGATATTATAACTAAATGTTAGCTTCTAAAACGGAAAATGCCGAAATTTTGCGTTGAAGCAAACATCACTTCAATCTCTCAAGTTTAAAACGAATTCATTTGCAATATGCGTGAGGTAAAGTAATTACAGTAAAAGGAAGATAAGAAGTCAATCCAGACACATGCCTTTCCGGTACCTAGCCATAAATAGGTTATAAAATGTACTGCGATATCTGCCTTTTACTGTAATTAATTTAATAGTACATTCGTTGCAACAGAGGCGTCATAAACTTATATTATTGATACGAATCTGTTTACGATTACTTTCACGTCCTACGTTTCACAACAAGTTTAACTGATTATCTTGCGTTTTATGGACCAGTATTGCGCTACTTAAATAAAATTAACTGTATCATGAATTTTGCACAGTATGAGTTAGCAATAAAAAGTCTATTGAATTACAGGTTGCCTTAATAAGGATGAAAGTGTTTTATTTTATCATGACGCATCATTGCAAGAATTACCAAATAAACACACACACTTTACCAAATAATATTAATTACTTCAGATAAAATAAAAATCAGATTCAACCCTAAGCAGCAAATAATAAAACCGTAAATGTATTGTCGTTTAAAGATACAAATTTATTTTTAATGCACTTCATTCACATATGAATTAATATTGGGTTGGTAGAAAATTCACTGTTCAATAACTAAACATATTTAAAATCAAATACTGTTAACCAAATTTAGGGTAGGTAATACCTACCCTAAATTTTACTTCGCAGTCGGGTAAAAAGATGTGTCCTTTTAAAAAACTTTTATTTAAATTCACAAGTTAGTTTAGTGCCAGTCAATTATGAATGATAGTCATTTAAAGTTATATCCAGCGTGAGTAAGGAATTATGAAGGTAAATATTTTATCTAACAACAGTATGTATTTTCGCCTAATATTTCTACGTTTTCAAAACAATAAATACAAAACTGCTTAATAACAATCGAAAAACAACCTAATTGGATTGCCAATACGATTCTAAACTATAAAACAACTAGTTATAATGTCAGTGATCTACAACGAAGGTCAACGAGTCAACTGTGACGTCACAAAACGTCAGTCTATTAGTGGACTAGAGTTGATAATCGTATGAAAGTGATAAATGTCAACGTGTGAGTATAGACCATAATGTGATAGGATAGAGTTGATAATCGTTTGATGAAGAAATGCAGTGTTGCATTAAAACGTGACGCCTGCACGTGGACATATGGCATGATTTAGTTTTTGTTCAAACGGGATGGTATTATTATCGTAGCTTTTTAATAGAAATAGAATATATTTATTTCGTTAAAATTGTCAACATTTATTTTACATTTACGATTTTTAAACATTTATTTGTTTTTTAACTTTGTATTACAAAGTAAATGTACTTTAAAGTTAGTTTTTTTATTTTATTTTACACACCTCTTGAAATATTGAACATGAGAAAAACTGGTTGTTTTCCTGTCAATAAAAATACATTTCTTAATTCGTAGCAATTTCGTAACGCAGGGGACAGTGCTTGAAGTGATTTAGTCTGCTGCGTTACCTGAATTTTTCAATGATTTTTAAATACCTAAATTTTATAAACACGAAAATATGGCCATTAAGTAATTTTACCAACCAGATAGATTCAGCTATTTTAATTATCTATGAAACTGAAGGGACTGCCAATTGGATTGACCCAATTACGCGTGTCATTGGTTTAATATTCATTACTGAATTTGTTGTCTTCATCACTACTGCTTCTTTATACTAACTTTGACTCGTCTACGCGTGCAAATAATAATTCAATTATCGCTTACTTCTTAAATTAGACAGAGTTCTCAATTTCAACCCACAATTTCGATATGTTACCATGAATCCAAGGGCGTAAACGTAACGAGTTGGTCGATTAACTCAACATGTACCTACCCTTTACCTTAAAAAACTATCGTCAAGGCGCCCCGGTCAAGTACCTCCGCAATCTCCTATCATGACAACTACGAACCGATAACCATTCATTGTTTAGCAAATTCGCAGATACAACGACCTCTAAGAAATCGTAACGCAATCTTTGTATTATGCTATAAGGGCATTGATCTTTATGAGTTAAGTGATGTATCACGAATATTTTTCATTACGGTTCAATATCGTAAGCAATATAAGCATTCCGTGTTATTTGATGGTTGTAAATTATATATCTCGTAACAAAGTATAATGTAACAAATGACAAAAACAACAACATCAAGCAACAAGCTTTTGCCCGCGACTCCGTCCGCTCGGAAACTATTAAATTTTCCGAGATAAATAGTGTCAATCCAGGAAAGGACAATCTGTGCACCAAATTCCATCCAAATCCATCCAGCCGTTAAGGCGTGATGGAAACACAAACATCCAAATATTCATACAAACTTTCACAATTTATGATATTAGTAGGACAAAGAGCAATATAACATTTAACATATTTTTTATTGTTGCTAGCCAAACAATTAATGCGTCGTTATAACTTTTACTTTGATTAAAGTTTAGTCCGTCTTGTAATTTTTAAACTTAAAACGGCGTAAACTATGATCTGCCAGTTTGTTATTCTTATATTTTGCTAAGTGCGAATAAATCACAAAAAAACATTTATGTTCATTGAGTTGCTGTGTTCACTCCTTCTTAATTCTACCCTTCAGTCTTTCCACTATCTAAATTTGACAAAAGTAAGTTAACCTTTCACCCTCTTACATATCCTCCCTCGGATAACATGTTCCTACTCAATGTAGAAGAGAGAAGTTTCACATTCGCAACGTTGAGTTTACGCAACATTTTATTTAAATAAAAAACTCATTTGTTTGTATTGCGAATCTCGCTGTAATGATAAATTTGCATAACTTTTGTTTATTTTTAGCATTTAAACAGTGGGAATAGAAAAGGCTTATTTTATAACCTGTTTTCGAGACATTATTTAAGGTTGCATCTTTAATTTGGCACGTGGAAGGTGAAAGAGCCGTCCTGTTTGTAAGAGCACTCTAAAGCTCATGGATATTTACAATCTCTAGATTCGAAATGAGTTGCCAACCTTAAGGACAATGCCAAGGAAGGTAATGAAGGTAGTTAATGCCTCATTGCTAGTAATCTCTGCAAAATCTAGGCTCCAGGATGCCGAAAACCGATCAGGTTTCACTTTGAGGGACTATACGTTCTTTTAGAACTTTACCCTTCTTCTTTCAACGTGCTTTTTCAACCAGTTAAAGTTGGTAGTCAGTTTTATCAATTTCCTCTTTATTCGCTAGACTTAACGTTTTCAATTTCTTTATTTCAATCCATTGCCATCTGCAACATTGCCAAAAAAAGATACTATCTACGTTTCCAATATTCAAAACCTATACACCGAAACAAATTCAGCTTCAAGCATCATACTGCTTTTATATCAAGATTCAGTGTTAAATCTCGCAAATATTTTTGGACAACTGCTTCGACAAAACTCACAGCTACACTTCTAATCGTGATCTGCAGCCGACCTTGACCAGGTCGTTAAACCAGCCAAACTTGTTGCCTAAACTTGAGACCCTAAATCCTATTACTTAAATGGCCTTTTGCATTCACCGTAGAGCGGATAACAATGCAAACACAATAGGCAATAAAAATTCCAACCCATAATATTAAGTTATTCGTATTACTTTGTCAAAGTCAAACACCTAAAAATATCAAAATAAGGCATTTTATTACATTGTTAACATTGCAGCGTCAAGAAGTACTATTTCTAAAATATTATGTACAAAATTGCACAGTCTTCAATGTGTCCAATTGTGAAAAGGTGGTTTTGATCACGATTTTCCAAGTAAAACAACAAAGACAACTCACGATTTCGCTGTAATGGCACAGAAGCTTTCAAAAACAGTGACTTGCATACAAAATGTGAGTCATTTTGTCAAGTTCATAAAGAGGACGAAACAAACATGTCAAAATTTTTAGTACACATTGTAGACGATGTAGACGAGTGGTTAGAATAGTCACCAAAGGACGTGACATATATAGAATATAATTAACTTAAATCGTTTGTCATATATTATTACGTCCTGTATAGTTTGACCATTTGTATTTTTTACGTCAAGCAAAATCTGATTCCCAAGTAAATAACTTAATAAAATGCCAAGATAAAGTTAACTAGCATAAAACATTTTCCTGTCACTCTCGTCCAGATAATTACATGTAAACATCAACACCGTTAATCAAGTTGCATCAAGTATGTTTTTACCATACAAGGAGGAACTATTGGGGTAAAAGTGTAATAAATAACGGTGCTGTAATAAATAAAGACATGAACATTAACGTTGCGCAACGCGAAAGCGAAAGGTTTATACTGGCTCCCGAAAGAAAAAGGCAGTAAATGAGAACAAAGTCCGTATACTGATACTGCCTTTTTGCTTTAGGCTGTGGTATAAACGAGAGAGCGGCGATGTTGCAGATTCGGCTGTAATCACCGTACCGGATGCATTTGCTTATTGTTATATGGTAAGATTGATACCAGCCATATCCTAACATTAACATGTTTGGTTCTTGGGTTGATCTTCACACGGCGCAATGTATTTACGTGTTTTTGCACAGAGGATCATAAGGGCTGTTTTTATCGTTGATAAGTTTAACTGTCTAGTACAGTGGTAAATATCTTTATACGAGGATGAAATCACGGGAAAATATCATTATAGAGGGAAAGTATGTTCTTTGGCTCTTATTTCACGACAAAAACCCGGTATGTTTCGAGTATCGGAAAGTTTCACCCGAGGAAGTAGGAAAAAACGAACTCTTCGAAGACGAAATCGAGTTTGTGGCTTCAAATAATCACAAAAAAATTTACACTGTCACTAATCTGTCCATTTATTTCTTAGATTTTTATATCGTAGACAATTTAAGATGTTTTAAGGATATTAATAGTAAAAGTGTGTATGGTACTGTAGTACTATTTTCGTGTTAATGTCACAGTATGAGGCTCGTAAGAAATCGTAATCAAGAATAATCCATAACTCACCTGTAGAATCCAGACTTGTTCTCAGCGTTGTCCTTGATGCTCTTCTTGGTGTCCACCTCGCTGAGCACTACGAAGAAGTGGTGGCACTTGTCGCACTTGACGAAGCGGGTGGAGCTGACGAATGTCTCCACGTGGGTGCACGGGTCGCCGCACTTGGGGCACGTGAGCACGCCAGAGCCGGAGCCTTTCTTGCCGCCTGAAGTGCCTGTTGACAATACGTATACTACATATGGCTTCACTCTCACAATTCAACATTACGTAGTCTGCCGAGAGGCATATACCCAACAGTGAGCGTTAAAATAAAATGCTGCAGAAGTCTGCCGAAAAATTCAATGCAAGTAACTCGTTTTGACTGGTCTTGGCGGGAAGGAAGATCGAGGCAATAGGTCTTAGCAAGTACTTAACTAGTGAATAGACACATTTAAACAGCGTGTATTGATGGATATTTGGTGGTTTCAAAACCTTTTTCCTTCACACTTTGGGCGAATGATTCGATCGATACTAATGACCGGACCAAGGGCAACCATATATTCAAATGAAGATAATTATATCGTAGTAATTCACCAAGGGCAAGGTAACTGACCCAAACTGGTCGTTCAATAGTTGTGTAGTACATAATTTGACCTCTATTTTATGACAGAGGAGGTTCTTATGTAATAGATGAATACGAATTGGATGATATTGTCTGATCGGTGAACAGTTGATTATCTTTCAAAGAAAATGGTCTTAAATTGTTGAGTTTAAGACCATTGGTATATGATTCAGATTCAGTTTTTATATTACTCACTCAATATAATATCACATTATAAATTGCACAGCAAGTGAAACTGTAAGTAATTACATTGAGGTCGTCAGAAACAGAAAATAATAACAAACTACACTAACTCACCGACTTTATTTAATACAAGCGACCCGCCCTCGCTTCGCTTCGGTTAATATAAGTTAAAATAGCCGATGTCAACCCTGAAAGTCCAATTGGTGAAAGAATTTCTGAAATCGGATGAGTATTTTCGACTGTCCGTTTTGTTACCGAGAAATGTATTGGGAACAAAAAACTACATACCTTTTGTTTTTTGTCTTAAGTATACAGAATTCTGGTACCTGGTCGTATTTTTTTGAAACCGTCCGTCTAGATAGAGTCCTTGAAAAGCGTTATGAACTTATAATCATGACATGTGCCTTCCAACTATTATCACCTTAGCAACAATAATAATTACTTACTGAATAAATGTCTTTTTTTTTTTTTTCAACAGTAACAGAATGTTTGTTTTATTACTTGTGAGTCAGAGATGGAAAAACTTCAGGCGTGTACCTAAATTAGAAAAGATAATGATCGAGACATTCACTTGTTTATACCTACTAGCTTCTGCCCGCGTCTTGGTGATAATGGCAGCATTCAACCAATTCATTTTAGTGGGAATAGTAGTAAATAATAGTGCCCTATGCGAAAATTAGAAATTTCTTAAATATTGAACAATTAATTTATAGCATAAATGCTTTAAGATTTAAAAATGAACGTGACTTTTAAATAAAGAAAATGTTATGTGTTTTATTAGCAGTAATTAAAATAGCCATTGTTAGAGACATGGATTTTAAAACCCCAATCCAAGTCATTCGACGTCTATATTTTTTTACAAACGATAGGCACCTTCGGATAGGTTTCATGACGTTTTTACTGCAATTGAGCTCTATAATGTGAAATATATGTGTCGATTTGAGTATTTCGCAAAATAAAAGTCCAGTTAAAGAATAGTTAATGAGCGTCACGAAACTGTAAGTAAATGTGCGCATACTTTCTCGTAACGAAATTGGAAGTTAAACACGTTGATTGAAACTGACACTTAAATGCCGCCTTTATATAAACTTATTTTGACATATGACAAAGAAGAGGAGTCAAGTTTTAACCTACTACTAATTATACCTGGGAATTGGAAAGATCGGCTCTTTATTTATTTATTCAATATTGACTTACCATCACCAGGACCGACGGCCTCCTTGGGCGTGTGCGGAGGCCCCGGAGGCTGCTCTGTGGGACTCTTGCATAGCACCGTGCATGTGCTCAGTGCGCGGGCGCTCGAGCGACGCAGCGTGCGGCATGACTGGACACCTGCTGCAGATGGAAAACCAGATATGAGCTGTTTGAGATGAGAACTACTGGCCAAAAGAAGCGAGTATATTTTTAATGTAGTTCGCATTTAAATGTCGAAATGTGATTCGGTACTGGGTCAGTAAATCATAATCAGTCTTATCGGACGCAATATAGCTTTTATAATAAACTAGCGACCCGCCCTCGCTTCGCTCCGGCAAGAATAATATGCATGAACCTTCCGTGATAAATTATCTAACTGATGGTGAAAACCGCATTAAAATCCGATGCGTAGTTTGAAAGATCTAAGCGTAAGTACATACAGGGGGACAGACGGCGGAAAGCGACTTTTTATACTACGATTATGTAGTGAAGCTATTTTACGGATGAAAAATTCGCACGTGTTCATGAGGTGAGGTATCCAAAAGCAAAAAGATAAATTTGCTTGAATTGTAAATCATCGAAAGTCGACAACACAAGTTCCTTTGAAAGTTAATTCGTTATTATGTACTATTTAAATAATTCCTTATTCCTACTAAGTGTTTCGTTTTCCTCAACGTAAACACCTTCATCATGTGAATGATTCGTGGAAGCCTAAAACGCTACTTGCGAAAAAATACCGGTCAAATACACTCAATTGGCACTTACTAGGAGCTTGGAGTATCTTTAAAGGGGTGAAAATGGAAACAAATGGATACAACCCGAATTAAACGCTTTAGGTAATTTTATTTTTCATCCAGGCGATATATGGTTGAAATTGCATCAGATTTTTTTCGATTTAGGCCCGTCTGCTTCTTTTGTCAAGACTTTCGCACTCCGGAATCACTCATTGTCAGTCCACAATGGAGACGTTTAGAACAATGAGGTTTATGCGTTTACAAATAACGATAAGCGATTGAGCTGACGGCTGTTTGTTCTGTAATTTGCAGCTTTCTTCTGTTTATAAACACTTGGGTAATCATACTAATAAAGCACTTGGGCTCGTAATGAACTAAGGTGGATATACAAAGTTTAAATTAGTGTTTTTCGATTTGTAAAACAAAAAACTGATAAGATTTTACTCTAATTTATTTCAGGTCCAAAATTAAATCAGTTCGATGTGTTAATTTTTTTTATTCACTGAAACAATGTGGTATTAACGCAGGAGAAATGTATAGACGTCGATGTCCACTGTGTTACCTAGTTTTAATACTGTTTACTGTTACTGTAGGAGTCTTGGATGTGTACGGTCTTACTTTTTGGTAAATTCTTGTTAATGTAGCAATGACAGCACGGCTAGCAAGATTTTTAATGCTCTAATTGAATGTGCTGACATTATATTCTATTAATTCTCGCCCCATGCCAAACATCCTTTAACCACATAATACCTTATCCTACCATGGTGCCAGATTTAATGCAAAATGGATCCATTATCCATGGTACCTTGGAGCTTAACCTATTAACCCATTAAGCGCCCATAATCGGAATTTGTATGGATTCACGATACACCGCGTGCGCCACGGGCCGTGAGTTAACTGACGAGATTGACCAGTTTCTTTAACAGTGTGTCAAGGCGAGACGAGTGTCAAGGCGAAAGATATACATCGCGTCAGGTGAGTGAGAGCGGAGATAATAGGATAATAAGACAACATAATTTAGAAATTATAAACAAACGGTATAAAACACACACCAACTCCAAATTCGGTGGCATCTCTAAACATCTAGTTCTAAGAAGTCACGACTCCCATGGTGAAAATATATTGATGCTATTGTTCTAATGATTCTAAAAGTATCCCAAACCATAACTGGAAATAAGTTGCATAGACACTTCGTCATTGACATAGCTTTATCAACATTCATTGTCTTCTTTTCTAATCATTTTATTTAATGGCGTAGGCAATTGTCATGCATTAGTCATTAAAATGTCCGTGGTAACTAGATCTACCTCTTCCTATCTATTTAATAAATATGGCAGCGTTAGTAACCGCTTACGTAAATTTCGATAAGTATAGAATTGTAGGTTATAGGATAAGATGGTGGAACCAATCTGAAGAAATCTGGACGGCCCCCGTCGGTACAATGTTAGTTTAACCACTAATAAAAAAATTTTTAGCCACAACACGCTTAACTTACTTACTTTTTTTTTCAGACTAGAGGTGATGACATTTTTTTTTCATTGTCTATTATCAAAAAGTATTGGACACGTATTTTTTCTTTTTTCAGTTGCGAGTTGAAATGTCGCATGACGTCTCGTCTTGGTACAATTTTTACATAGAAGTGACGTCACGAGCCCCCACTCCCGAACATTGACATGCTATATCTTTGTCATTTTTAGTTCGATTGACCAAAGAAAAAATACGTGTCCAATATTTTTTGATAATCTAACTGACGGACTAAAAGAATTTCGTTTTTTTTTTTACGAAATCATTATACCTATTGCTTGGCTTACTAACTAATCAGAATTTGTTAACAGCTCATCCAAAATTCCTCGGTCTAAGGGCTTGAAAAATCAAAAGCAGAACAGCATATGTAACAGGATATGTAAGCGTTACCCGCCTGAGAAGCCAAAAGGGTAATTAAGGGGATTTTAACACTCTATGTACATATGTATGTGACATAAAATCGGATGTTTCACTTAAGCTCTTAAAATATTAGACAGATTTTATAAAATGGGGTGGATACGACAAAACCGGGCAAGAGCGTACATATATAGTAATGGTAATATATATGTATGTACTATACTCTTAAGTCAAAGGTCAAAGTTATCTTAGCCGACTTTCGGTAGGTATAAACATTTTAGTCGCCTGTAACTCAAGAACCAATGATGTCTACTTATTTGTGATAGTTTTCGCTTTAAATTCGTTATATGCGCTTTCATTAAAGATATTTTTCAGACTTTATTGTATTTGTAGTTTTGTCTGTGTTAGGTTAGGGTTACTTGACTCTAATAACAGCTTTCTAGTAGGTACTAAGTCTCTGAGCTAAGCTGCGGACGGACGGACAGACGGACGGACATGACGAAACTATAAGTTTGCCTACGGAACCCTAAAAACGTGGGTGTCAAAGGCTATATAAAACGGCAAAATACCTAATAACTGTAGGGTCTACAGTTAATATTTTGCCGGAGTTAAGGTGTCAAATGAGTGTAGACTGTAGTGGCTAAATAGGATAATTAAATAGGTACCTATCAGGGGACTGTCATAAACGACCTAGTTCCAAGCCAACCCAAAATCCAAAAATTGTAAATAGGCCCTTACATCAATTTGACTAGGGTTTTTTTTGTGAGCACCTCTTATAGTGAGGATTATTTATGCAGTCTCAACATCCTAATTGTGACAGTTTTTGACTTGGTGGAGGAACGCTTATGGTGAAACTTCGTTGTCTGTCTGTCTGTCTTTATGTCACAGCAGTTTTTCTCAGCAACTACACAAGCTATCAACTTGAAATTTGGCATAGTTGTATAACTTGCTTGTCTGCATCTTGTTTTAGTAAAAAAATATAAAATTAATTTTATTATAATATTTTATTAATTTTATATAATTGAAAAGGGGTCTAGAATGGGGTTTTTTTTTTTTTTTTTATTGATAATGGGTTTGCTCTTGACCAACTCCCGCCCTTGGAGGACGAAGATTGAAAAATGAAAGTGATTTGATTACAGCAAGTGGGGTATCATATTATTATAAAAGGGCTCAATCTGCAAATTTCAAAGCTATTTTTTTTTATAATTTTCCGTGACTTCATTTTTGATTAATAGCCAAAAATTTTAAAATAATGACCGTTCCCCCCTTATCTCCGAAATTTATGAACCGAAAAATCTGAAAAAACTTAAAGATACTTATATTTTACGGGAAAAATAAAACGAAGTGTTCACAATTTATAGTTTTAGAGAAATTTACAAAAAACTTTAAAGATCTGAACTAAAATTTAGGCAAGTAAAAATGGACCTTATTGCAAACAATTAAAGTACATAAAAAGGCATATTTTTGAAGTACGGACTTAAATACGGAACCCACGGTACGCGAGTCCGACTCGGACTTGACAGCTTTTTTTTAATATAATAGGTACATGAAATATATCCAAGCCGGTGTCAAGTAGGTATACACAAGAGCATGACACCATGATTCTTGCCACTGACTTCGATATATTTGATGTAAGTACCTATTAGGTAATAAATAGGCAATTCCTAGGACTCCTAGGAGGCCGGTCTATATTTAACCTTTTTTAGTGGGTTTTTGAAAACAGTTTTATTTTTTTGTTAAAAATATTTTTTTTTCGCTTTTTAGTAATGCACATAATATTATTATGTAATAAAGCACATAAAAATCATGTTAAGAAACAATAGCCTTATACCAATTTCTCATCACCCTTAACAAAATATCGCTGTCCAAGATGCAGGGCCGTTAATCATTGAGGAGGTCTCCCGGTACTTCACCATCAGTTGCACTTCACCACATGCATTATAATGGATATAAAAGTCTTCATGTTCTTAATTAAGAAATGTCATTGTGAGTCAATCACTTACGAATAAGGAGTTCCGGTGGTCATCTCTGGTCTTCATCATCAGTTCCTCTTCACCAAGAGGTGCTTTTGTAATGCAATTTCATAAGGTCTTGGAGGTAATACCAAAATAGCTGTACGAGTGCCTATAACTTTTGAGGATTTTCCTCGATTTCTCATGGATCTCAACCTCAGATTCTGATTTTGTAATAATGGGACCACCTCAGGAGTATACTCTTTCGAATAATAAAATAATTTTGAAAATCGGTCCACAATTGACAGAGAAATTGGTAAAAATACATTAAAAAAAACACGAACAGTGGAACATAGAACCTCCTCCTTTTTTGAAGTCGGTTAAAAAGATCATATACACATTTTCCAGTATATTATTTAGAATGTTAGGCAGCATGTACTCCCAGGTTCTCTTACCATATACATTTATATATTTAGGGCATACATATCTAGGTTGGTTAATTAGGTTAATACAAATACAAATACAAATACAAATATTAATATCAATTGTTTGTCTACATTTAGTTACCAATAGTTTTATTTTATCATACTCATCGAGGACTATTAACATATTTATTTTATCATAAATCAACAGTACTTTACAGTATTTAAAAACACTGCATTCGTCTTCGACTTAGCAATGTTTAGGTAGTATAGTTTTAAGTTATACTTAGTTGTAGCTTGTAAATGTGACCTATATTAATTTTATGTGTACATTAGTAGCTACTTAATCCGTACCTAATTATTGAGTCAGCTAGAGAAAGGTACAGTAATCTCAATGTATTATAGGGTAATTTATATTTAAGTATTTAAATTACCCTATAATATGTAAATGCTGGTCTACAAGCTAGAGTGGCTCGCACGCGCATAATGCAGGCTGGTCAAGCAGGGAAGTATGCATATGCGCAATTATTTCCGGGTTGTCACTTTTCAGATAATCTACTACGTTTGCATTTATAACCAAATCCACATTGTGCACCCATTTGCATAGGATATCAAAATTACGATGCAACACCTCAAATCATCAGATGAAATTGGTATACAGAGCCCTCCGTGAAGTGGCACATATCATTAACATTTATACCAGGTATTCGGTCAGATCTAAAAATGATCCTTGAGACATGCCTCTTTGTTTGGGTTTAGGGTCTGAACTGAAGTGTAAATACGTCAACATAGTCTCTGGAGTGAGTACTCAGTATCTTTGTTTACTCCTGTCCTACTATATCATACAATTCTTATCAAGCCTTAATTAAACACTACAGTGATTTAATAGGTAGCAATTGAAGTCTAAAGTTTTCATAGGGCAGTGTCAAGCACTTTGATAATGACCTCGCATCCATCCTCCATCCCATGTCAATAAGATTCACTTGTACGAGTAAGAATTAATTAGAGTAGAAAACAACAGTTCAGCGTGAGTGTCGTAACAAAAGCGTGTGTCAAACGACACGGCGCACACCAGCGATTTATTTATACAAAGATCATTCAAGTGACGGTCTGTTATCAAACATCAATGAGATGCAGTTTAGCGCGTGAACATGTTCGCAAGAAAGCAGACTGCGCCATAAATCTTTGGAACGCTGCCAACAAAAAGAAAACAAAACCAAATACGAAAATGTTTTAGTTTGTAGTTTACACTTACCTGATGTCAACTTGCAATTTCGCCCGACGGCGAGTCTTCCCACAGAGAGCAGACTCAGCCTCACACTACTCATTGCTCGTGTGTCGATCTCACGCGGTCCACAATAAACATCAGCCCCCAACACTTGACGGCGACGATCAATCGAAACGCGTACCAAATGCTACGACACTCGCCGTAATTCGCTATTCGCAATTTTGTATTTGTTTGTCAGTGAGAGAATCACGATTCTGTCATGACGCAACACTTTTTATTAGTCAACACCGACACTGTTCGTTAAAGATACAACTATTCGGTGTAAGTACGAAAACTGCACTTTCCTATTTTTTTTGAATGATTTTACAAAAACAATTTATTTTCTACTTGTATGAGCGGCCATACTGATGTTCACAGCTGATTTTGATGTGAAAGAAGATGGAATTTTCTTGTACCACGTTGTTTCGAAACTTGTGCTCTCTAGCGACGATAGAGGTAAACTGCGATACTGTTTTATCATAGGAGTAGTTTCTTTACGATAAATAAAAATAGATGGCGCTGAGTAATGTAGCCAGGAAATGGACAATGAAATAATTTTTAAAACACTCAATTAAATAAAAAATTATTAAAACGTAAGCACAAAATCTTGTGGTAAAGTTAATTTACTAAATCTTAAATTCATGATTTAAATTAAATACACTTTCCTTCAAATACTAATTGTGCGTTGAATGCATCTTTACCCGTGTTGTGCAATGTAGCCAACACAACACCAAAAAACGTCAGTCGTCCAACCAAAATGGCTGAGACAGAAACTGATAATAACAGTATTATTAGGCCTGAAAGGAATAATAAAGTGACGACGGTTACTAATGGGCCCCGTCGTGTTACTATCTGTAAAACTGACACTGGGTTTGGATTCAATGTGCGGGGGCAGGTGTCCGAGGGTGGGCAGTTGAGGTCGATAAATGGAGAGCTATATGCTCCTCTGCAGCATGTAAGTGCAGTGTTGGAGCAGGGGGCAGCAGAGCAGGCTGGCATCAGGAAGGGTGACAGAATCCTAGAAGTGTAAGTACCTAGACTTAGTAGTCAACGACTTGGCAGTGGGTGGTACGGGCTGGGAACCTCCCATGATAGTTCTCAGTATTGTTTGGCAATTCCAAGCCTAGCAACGCCTTTCGACGCCGGTAGGCTGGCTCTCGCACTTTCTTAAACTCTAATTTAATTACCTACTCAATTCGTACAAATTGTTGCAAAGTATTCGCAACTTAAAAGTTATGAAAATCCCTTTTGAAATTAACTTTTCAGACTTTTTAAATTTCAAACTGATTCTTTATAATGTCGTAACATTTCTGAGATGGTAATTTGCTTGTAACTTTGTCCTCGTGTGGATTGTTAGAAATCTTAAAACAGCAATTATTTTTTAGTAGCCTAGCTTGCATGAATGACTCATACTGAAACAGGTTTGTTTAGTGAATGCAAGTCAGTGAGGTATAAAATTGGCATAGCTTTAAACATACAGAAACATACAATTTAGTCATGTTGTTTCCAGGCAATTATTTCTTTATGACAATGAGCATATTTTTTAGATATTGTGTGAGCTATTTTTTTCAATGGTATTGTTACATTATTGTCATACTTAAAGTATTGCATGTTATTATTATTTTTTTTAGTTTAATTTGTTATTTTGTTGTTATATTAAATTATTTGTATTAGTTACTCTACAGACACAACACAGTGGTAACTCTAAATTTAAATTTAGTGTTTTCTTGAGGATAATTTGCAAACCTGTCTTAATTTAGGTATTTTTTAGACTTATAAAAAGTTACAAATTCAATAACAACATAATATTGTGGTGCTAATGATATGGTACTTTAATTTACATCTAACCCTGCGCTGGCCATTTGCAAAAATCAAAAATAAATTAAACAGATCCCGCATAATATATCCTGATATTTTGATTTTTGCTTTACTCGCTTCACAGGGATTAGGTAAGCCCCCAATCCCCCATTTGCACCCCGACTTTCAGGCTTTGCCACTAATCCAACAATCTTTTTATCACATTTACGACTACTGGGTATACCAAGCTTCGTTACTCTGTCCTGTGCTAGAGGCATATGTGTGTCTAAGTATGTGCAACATAGCAAGTAAGTAGTCTGTGAGATGTTATAAATAAACAAGAGGCTTGCCCGTGTTTATACCTACAATGTACAATGATTCACAATTTTGATGCTGGTTGGTAGAATTACCGTAAAGGTATATTTTCTTAACTTTCACTTTTTTTTTGCTTGATTTGGTGTTTTTATGTTGTCTAATGTACAGTCAAGGTCATAAATATACACTTTAGTACCTTGTTACTTTAATCACCCTGACATTCATATATGGCAGATTAAACATGACATTAAATAGACAAGGTACTAAAGTGTATACATATTAATGACCTTGACTGTACTTAACATTTTATTAGGCTTTGTTACAAAATACCTAGTATAAATTGTGTGAAATAATACATTGTTTAAATGAGCCTTTAATAATATAATCTTAAACTAAAGTGTAAAGATTATATTTACTATTAGGGCAATTCTTGAAGTGTATCAATCGCCGTCATTCCCGTGACCGCATTGATGTCGAAATTCTTGTAGCTTTGGAAGCATTTTCAGTTAAATTTTGTAGAAGTCAGGGCACTCTACAATATAACCGAACATAACATCCAAAGCTACAGGAATTTCGACGTTAATGCGGCCACGGGAATGACGGCGGTTGAAACGCTCGAAGAATTACCCATTAACCAATAATGTTGAATTTGTAAATTTTTATTGATGTTAAAGCTGTAGCTTATCTTGTTATTTTTCTCTGTTTTCATTGATATTATAGCTCTATTAGCTATTAGACTTTCCAAAGTAAATGAACTGAATTCTATCATAAATATATTCTTTCACAAACTACACTGGTGAAATCACTAAATCATCATACCGCTAAGACTACACCCCAAAACAGCTTCAGCTGAAAATTTACAACACGCAAAATGGGCAAACAATAAAAATGTACATATGCAAATGTACATTATGACAAATGTACAGTACGCAGAATGTAGTTACGGTAAAAGCACATAACGCCAAATTTGTACAAAGAAAAATTGTACACTTCGCGAAAATGCATAACTTGCAAAATGTAATAAACGCAAAATCATCAATCGCCAAACGTACAAAACGTAAAACGTACAAGAAGCAAAATTAATAATAATGCTCAGTACAGATAGGTAATATTGAGTAAGTATCTGTCAAGCATAAAAACTATTTTGCGTATTGTTATTTTTCGTATTGTACCTACATTTTGCGTATTGCTCATTCTAACTTTGCACATTTCGCCACTATCGCGTGGAGTACATTTTGCACATTGTACAATTTGCATTTATGTACATTTTAATACATTGTACATTTTGCGTACTGTACATTTGTCATAATGTACATTTTACGTATGTACATATTGATTGTTTGTAAATTTTCAGCTGAAGCCCCCAAATTTCTGTTTGGCCTTTCGGTTGACTGGTAGCTAATGCCTTAAGGCATTAAGTCTGCCATTTGTAATTTATTTTTATCATGCAATAAAGTTTAAATAAAGAAATAAACTAAATACAATTAGCTACATATTTAATATAACTGACAAAATTGAGAATAATGTATAATTGCTTATCTTGTTTACTAACCAAGATAAAGAGTAAACAAGTATGCAAACCAAATATACAAACAAATTGACAGACAGTTCCATTTATTGACTGAGTGTGAATACTTTTGTGCCATGTTTATAAGGCTTCTTAAGAAAACCTTACAACTTCTTGATGGACTGTCTTGACATTATGTTTTAAAAGCATTAATTCTGTTTCTTATCTATTTTCTGTTTACTTTCTGAATGTCTATTCATGTTTATTGCAAAATTTCCAATTAAAATAGTTGATAGACTAGTGACCATTCTGCAATTTAAAAGTTACACAAAACGACCAGCTAAGTGCGTAGGTGAATCGGTATGATCATTTTAATGATAGACACAAAAAAAAACCAGTCCAGTGATAGTAGAATTTGAGCACCGAGGGTCCCGCGTCACGCCATACATATTTTATTTGTTTCAATTATAAAGCTTCCAATCCAATTATAATGATTTTTAATGTAATGCAATGAATCTATGTTATTCGACTTTAATAAATGAATGAATAAAAACCTATTGAAGTTCTTAACCACCACACGGAACATAACACTCGCTCTTTTAAAGAATCAGAAGCAGTAAGTAAATTTTGGAAATTATACATTCGATCAAAAATAATCGGCCTAACGGCACGGACCCACAAGAAGTATACTTATAAATTATTGAAAACGGTTGTATACCACGGATGCTTTTTGCATGTTACACCTACATCTAAGGGTACCAGACACAAAAGGTACCAATTGTTCTACATATCAGTGCAACAAAGGGATATGACGCCATTTATCGCGTTAGAATGGGAGCATTGGCCAATACAAAGTACAAACAAGCTAGGGCCTACAAAAAGCGCAATTGTGCAACTCTGATACGTCTATTGACGTCTATAGACTACCTAGTTATTGAATTGTGATATTCGGGGCAAAGTCAAATTTCGTTGTTTTAAGTTTTTTATCGTCCAAAAACGATTGAATTTTCTAGTGTACTCGTAATAAGTTTTTGCCATAAATTACACTTTAGAGCTACATAAGCTTTCGCTTGCCAATCGCGACCATTCGTCTGGAGTTCATCGTCATACCTACTAGCTCTTAGAAACTATTATAATATAGTCTATTCCAATTACGGGAAATGGTTCAAAAGTTACTTGCGAAATTTGAACTAAACAATGAACAATGACAAGTAAACAAACACTTGAAGTTAAGTATACTCTGAGATGACATTACAAATAAACACATTTTCGCATTCATAATATTTCTAGCGATCCGTCTCAGCATCGTTCGAGTGAAATATTTATGACTAGGTATGTTTCTTATTGGATTATCACACCAAACTATCGATCACAAGATTGATAAGATTGGTCGACGTCGATCTACGCCATTGATCGAGGCGACGATCGATCGGATAATCGACCCTTATTGCTCTATCTTTATCGAGAAATAGTCTAAATTATGGCGAGAGCTGCATCGAAACGCACGCCTTTAATTATTTCCGAGATCACGGCGATGTTCGCGCATACAGACCTGAAAAAGATGTATAAACTGTGAAGAGTGATATGAGAAATAAGGGAGTCAATATTGATATGACGGCTGATATAGGGATGTTTAGAATGAAATGACAAAATGATGCGCCGACATCAAATGATTGGGATAAGGGCAAGGAGATGATAATAATTCGTTGATTTTCAATACTATATGTAGTATGATATCTTTATTTTCTTCCTGATCTTATCCTGTCACCTCTTCGCGGGGATTAACGTTTGCGTGTTTAACTGCACAGTAATTAAATAATGTATCAACAACACTCCATTTATTTTATCTTAAGTACTGAATAACAATATTAATTTATTTTTCTTGACACAATTTCGAGTGCTGTTCAAAACACAGCAGCTTGGGTTCTCTGGTTAAAGAAATAGAGTTTTGTTCGTCAGTGTATTCTGTCTGTGAGTGTGAAGAATTAGTTTATTTTGGTGTCCTTATGAAGGGTCTCATAATCACGACGTGTTATAAATTAAAGTCCCTCGCCGCGCCGAGTTTCTGTTTGTTCGGGCTAATCTCAGATATTTCTGCACGGATTTTCATACGGTTTTCACCAATAGAAAGAGGAATAATCTAGGAAAAAAAAAATTATTCGAAGGGTCGCTAGTTAGGCATAAAATAGGAAGCTATGTCAGAAAAAAATCTAGACATCGCAATCTTTTACATTTAAGAGGATTGTGAGTTGAATGCTTTCCATACAAACGGCGCGTTTTCTACCCCATAAATATTAACCGATTTCGACCAACTTTTGATAACTGATCACACTCGGAACAAAAACCATGTCCGTACGTTTCGTTAGAATGAAACTCAAATTAATAATAATAATTAAGTCGTGTTAAATTTATAATATTAGTATGTTATAATTATAACTTTTTTTACGGAACTCTAGAAGCATCGGTTGCGAAATATAATGTAGCTTCCAGTGCAGTGTAGTTGTTGTGCAATGTGATATTTGCAACAGAGTCGTCCCTATACTGCAACTATCGACCGAGTACCGATATATCAAATCGATTAAATCATATTGTTTGGTTTTAAACTTTAGTTCGAGTTTTAATTAAGCTTGTTAATTATCAGTGATGTGACAGTTTTCGCAAGATAGTGATAGTGATATGAAATAAGTAGATTGGGAATGTGTGATTTCTATTCAGTTGATAAATTATGTTTATGTTATGTGTTTTTTTTTTGTATTTAAGTTTCAGTTTCATTATTCAATCATTTTAATGATTATTTTATAGAGATTTACCATCTAAAATTAATTTATATGCAGATGTACTGAATCGAGATCGTTTTTGGTCGGAAAAGCTCTTATTTATTTTGCTTTCTCAGTCGGCTTCAGTATCCATCGATAGCTAATTGAGAAAGCAAGATGAATTCGAAGTTATACGATGTCGTATGCTTATTAACTATTGAGTAATTATACATGTTTGAGCGAATGAATATGAACCTATTATTGATAAGTATAATTACTTACAATTTCTTTACAAAATAAGCAAACGATGCATGGCAATAGGAATGATAATTTTAAAAAAGAAAAACAAAACGTAACTAAAATCTCCAATATCGCTGTAACTAATATGGTTTTCTAAATACTTGGTCAATTTCACGTTTCTTTAATATTTATATATGCTTAACCGAAAAGGAGACATTACGAAATAACTATGTCACCCACCAAAAATGTACATACCATGTTGTAAGTTTAAGTGAAAGGATAAAACCGGAACCGGTCAGAACTATACCGTTTCGATCATTTTGAATCGAACATTCATGTGGTTTGTTTTGAAGTGAGTGACATGTTAAGAGAAAAAAACTAGTTTTACGAATTGATTATTACTACATATTAATAACAACGGCTTATTGACTATTATTCTGCCCTGCTAAGCAAAATGGCGCTATCTCAGACAAAACTCCTGTAGCAATTGTAACCTCATTATTAACAGGGGAGGACTGAATCTGCTGTGGCTATTGTTTTTGAGATACTGCTTTTTAGCTTAGGAGGGCAGTATTAGTCCGGAAGACCTGACGCCGCAAAACAGGAGTGTTACAAGTTTAACCTTTTCAACGTCATTGACGGAAATATCCGTCGTGGTTGACAATGCAAAATAAACCTGAGTATGTATGAATTAACGTTGACATTAGCTCTAGTTTTTATTTGACATGGCATTGAAAAGTTTAACGTGTGTATTTGTGTCTGTCTGTGGCATCGTAGCTCCTAAACGGATGGACCGATTTTGATTTAGTTTAATTTAGTAGAAAGGTGACTTAATCGAGAGTGTTCTAAGCTAGGTTTGATAAAAATCCGTTTAGCCATATAAGAGTTATGAACTCTAAAAGTAGGGGTGATAATTTTGTCGGGGGTTTTTGTCCATTTAATTCATCAGTGTTTTGTTTTGAAGAATAACTTCCAACTGAAATCACCCGACATCAGCGCCTAAGAAAACTTCTTACCAATGGGCAATAACTTCAACGAGCTCCGAGCACGTACATTTTCACTGGAGTGACGAAGTCCACTAGAAGATTTCTAGTAATGAAAAACTCCCGACAAAATCGGGATCAGAGCTCATTACTTTTAAACGGTTTAACGGATTTTCATCAAACCAAGCTAAGAAAGCCGTGGTAACCTAATGGTTTGACCTGCCGACTCTTAAGCAGAGGGTCATGGGTTCGAACCCCCGGGCTCGCACCTCGTAAGTTTTCGGAATTTTTGTGCGAAATATAATTTGTAAATTTACCATGGGCTTTTCGGTGAAGGAAAACATCGCGAGGAAACCTGCACACAACTGCAAAGCAATTTGACGGTGTGTGCGAAGTTCCCAATCCGCACTGGGCCCGCGTGGGAACTATAGTCCAAACCCTCTCATTGTGAGTGGAGACCTGTGCCCAGCAGTGGGGTATATAGGCTGGATTATTATTATTATTAAGCTAAGAGTGCTCGATTAAGTCACCTTTCTAACAAAAAACAACTCAATCAAAATCGGTCCTTCCGTTTGGGAGCTACGATGCCACAGACAGATGCACAGATACACAGATACACACCTCTTTTATTGCGTTGGGGGTTAAAAAGTCAGTCAGTAGGCATATCCCGTGGAACCAGCTTATTGCGACGGTATTCCCGGAACTCTACAACTTAAGCAGCGATCACACCACCCTTTTCCTAACCCTAAACGAGAGGGACACCGCAATACGTTGGAATGAGATGGAGATATCTCTATACGTATCTAACGGGTACACTACATAACTCCGAAAAGTCATAATTCCGAATTGATTGAAATCCCGAATTTTCATAATTCCGAATGCAATTTTTTAATGAAGACTTTATTTTTTGATATCGCACTTAAATTAAACCTAACCTAACCTACTCATAGCGATTCAAATATGTTTTTAATTTTAAATAGCTCTAGCGTAACATAGATTTCGGAAAAATTAAAATTCGGACAAATGAATATTCGGAAAAAAATATTTCGGAATATTTGGGTGTTCCCGTCCCTCTCGTTAGGGTAGGGAAAAAGTGGTGTAATAGGGCTATTTTAACTTACTTTTAAGTATTATTGTATTTTATATTTGAAAAAATGACCTTCTGCTGGAGTTTCTTGCGGCGCTTCTTCTCCGCAATGATGGTCTTGTCCGAAGCGCTGGTAAATTCACTCTATATTACCGACGTGTAAAAGAGCCCGTATGTGGCCAATTTACTGAATAAATATTTTGACTTTGACTTTGACATTAGGGACCGTCAAGAGACGAGCATTGGTAATCTCTTGTCAAGGGCCGGCAACGTACTGCGATTCCTCTCCTGGTGCTGCAGATGTTCATAAGGGGCAGCGATTACTTTTCTTTGGTTGACGTTTGCCTGCTCGTACTTAAAAAAGTTTATCTACACACATATCATAAGTCCTCTATAATGCGTTCAGAATCCGTAGGAAATGACCAGCATTACAACAATCAATTTTACTATGATAATTTTCTTATCTGTTGCAGTAACATAATGTTCTTATAACGATATAAGATTTGATAAAGTTATGAGTTTCAAATTTCGAACATCTTTGAAAAACAAAACAATTTTATTTGACCTCAATTCTACTATCACTCGAGATGACATTTAATTCGAAATGAAATGTCAATTGCATACAATTTTGACAAATCTCGTATGTTACTTGATAATTTGATATCGAACGATATGTTAGTAGAGGCCGACTATAGATTGTCTCTGAATTAAAAAAAAAACTACGGTTGCCGCCATTTTTGACGTTGTAATAATTGATCAATGCCGGCTATGCCGGTCGTAACATGCGGTTCCTGAACACATCATAGAGAGCTTATAATATGTATGTAGATAAAATAGTGTATGTAACTGTACATAATTAGGCATTAAAACACTCGTGTAATGCTATTATGAAACTCGCCTGTCGGCTCGTTTCATAAACACACACTCGTGATTTAATGCCTCATTATGCAGCAGTCACATAAACTACTATTAAAACGTATCTAGCGGTTCCTGATTAATAATAAGTTAATAAGTAATACGTCGTTGTTATTTATAACAATTGATTGTAAAAAGTGCAATAAATATACGTTATCATTTGAACGACACGTAGGTTGTTACTTGTTAATAAATATAAACAGTAAATAGAGTTATTTGTCTTTAGTGTTGTGATAGTTGTGAATATGTTCAATAATATGTATTCTTTGTATGAGTGTGGTGTGCAGTGTAAAAATTTGGACGTGGAATGTGCTTTGCTGGATAATGGGTATGCATTTTTTTTTTACCGCTGTAATATGCTAAGTACTATAAGTGTTGGTATTGCTCCCTCAAGGTTGTCCGACGAACTGGTAATGATGGCGTAAGGTAATGGACAGACAAACCCTCGTGGAGATCCTTTGGCAAGGCCTATGTCCAGCAGTGGACGTATTTTAGCTGATAATTATGTGATAAACCTATAATATAAGGGGATGTAACTAGTAAAATGTAGTGGCGATCATTAGAGAAAGCGTGGGTCCAGAATACAGTTGCCCGCGATTTCGTCTGCATAGAACTCGCTTATAAATGTTTAAGAAAAAAAAATCGTGAGGAACAGCTGTGTCTCGTAATTTAGGATTAATTTGGAATATACGTACATTAGGTATGTGTGTTTTTTTACCTAAATCCGTCCAGCCTGTTCAGCCATATAAGTAGTCGTATAAATATTCCTCCTATTCATTACAATAACATTTGATTTTTTTAAATCCTTATTGCAAACAAATTAAATAAAATAAATAAATAAATATCAGGGGACAATCTCACACAAATTGACCTAGTCCCAAACTAAGCTCTAGGCTTGTACTATGGCTATGGCTCTGTGCTATTACTCATTTTATAGATAAAGATACGATCTTAAGTGCTCCTTTTATGCGTTTTCCTTTTACAGGCCTTAAACGTAACGACTGATGTAAAAATTGTGCCCTGCTGACATTAAACCTAATGCCGTCTCGTCGTTAACTAGATAGACAGCTAAATCGCTTAAGCTTGGCGTTCCCATTCGTGTTTAAACAGATGACAATCACAACTGAATATTATTCCCACACCAGCGCCTTGTGTGTGTGTGCGTCAATTTTGTTATTAATCCTTGTTGTGTTAGCTTTACTACTACATCCGTAGATGGCATCTCTTAAATGATTTACCTTTACTTATACAAGGCCTAATAACCTATTTTTGTTATCAAGAATGTTATTCTAGCTATTGTTACTGCATTTTTATCTGTGTTTGGATTACGGGTTACAATAATGTGTGTAGGTTCATAAACACGTCAGCCATTTTCGTTGTTCGTGATGTGCCTCAAAGTATTTTACATACGTCTAACAAAAAGACACAAGAAAAATTAACAAACAAAACAGAAACAAAAAAACTGTCTGAACTAGTGCCAGATGATGCAAATGGACCACGCTTAGCACACTGATGAGCTAACTGTTGTTGAAAAACTTGAAAGATTATTAACATAAAGAACAAAGAGAATAAAACCGTTAAGAATTGACGCTTGGACCATAGCAAAATACGAACGAGATGTTTCATACTAATACAATGGTGTTGCTCGCACTGTTTCATCAAGAAAAAATAACATTGAAAATCTGTGCCGCTTGACTAGATGTCAGACAGAGTACAGGCAGTTCGTTGGTCTTGCTGCCTGGTCTAAATATGATAATCCTCGTGAACAAAAACCAAGTAGCAAATTACTTGTGGTGTCATCTCTTCAGACTGACAGACCGTCAAATAACAATTAAAATTGTATTATTCCATGCGTTAACCTAATCTCATCCTATAACAAATGAAACATCATTCATATAATCGACTTGTTGTGTCATTCGTAAACTTTATAGCGTAATGGGAACCAATAAAGATCAATCATCTCGATCATCGACGCGGGCGGCAATTTTCTTCAGAAACAAATTGATTGATCTTGTTACATAAGATAAGATAATAGAAATCGCAAAGCTATTTTAAGGTGCGTCAACTATAGTTTTCAAAATAATACGTTATAGTCAAATTATCTTTCCTTTATTTAATCACTTTTTGACTGTTCAATGTTCGATCCTGTATTTGTTCATATTTCGTGTGGATTAGATAGAGTCGAATTCTCAGTCGTTAACGCGACGTCGTAGGCTCATATCACATCCATAATTAGACATTATGCAGTTATAGTGCATCGTTATCATTTACGACGCCACTACTGTTCTGTTGCTCTTCAAGAGTGCACATTAAATTATAGTATTGCTTCTTTAATTAACTATGAAGTATTATTCGTAACTTTGTTTCTATTCGATCCATGTTCGATGGATTAGGAATAACAGTGGACCAAGTATCGAACCCTGAGTGACGCTTTATATTTTTTCAAGTGAATAGTAAGAGAGTGATTGTTTTGTGTCAATGGTCAGCAACGTATACGCTAGATTGTTGGAAACATGTCGGTTCAGAGGGGCGGGAGAGGGAACTTCCACTATAGGTTCTACTATTGCGCTGGCATCGGCTTCGAGGTATACGATTTGGAGACAGCAGAAGAGGCGAAAGCGTTGGCTGCTTCGGAAGTCGCTGGGTTGGTTCAAAGATATTGATTTTCATTGGGGATCGTTTGCATTTCAAATTTCTAGTGCATTTCGTATTTGAAGCAACGAGTTATTTGTAAAATAATCCTGGCAATAGCATGTCGGAACATGCTCAGTGTAGGGTTCCGTAGCTATTACTACAAACAAACACAAACAACAATCTGAAAGAAAAACCATAATTATTAGTTATTTTAGCAGATTTTCGGTAGGCATAAACATTTTAGTCGTCTGTAACTCAAGAACCAATAAAGTCTACTTAGTCGGTATAGTTTTACTTGTAAGTTTGTTATATGTGACGTTCTCAATATAAAGGGACCGAATGGAGGAAGGCGGTTACGCCGTTTTTAGAACTGTTACCATAGTATTCGTATAGTTACAAGAATAAGAAGAGCTTAACTGCCTTCCTCCATAAGGTCCCTTTACATTGAGAACGTCACATATGTGCGGTCATTTAAGAAATGTTTAAATTTTTTATTACTTATAGTTTTGGCTATACGCGCAACTCTAACGAAAATGTCACTTTTCGAGTTCAATATTTCCTAAACGGTCCTCCAAATGTATAAATAGATAATCTAAATAAATATATAAAACAAAATCGGGGTAGTAACACCATTTATACGTAACTCAAGAACAGCTCGACCGATTTTTATGAAATTTGTCACAGATCGCTTATTACCTGGATTAACATTAAAAAAAGCCGGTCAAGTGCGAGTCGGACTCGCGCACCGAGGGTTCCGCACGTTCTTGTAGGTATGTAAATAGTTCGTAAATCACGGTAATACAATATACCTAAACAAAGGCCACTAGAAACTGACACGCAATAAGTATGCTATAGTACTTAGTGAGTGTCAGTTTATACTGGACTTATTTTTTAGGTGATGTAACTACAAATTAACGGTTATCGGATTTTTTCCTTTACTTGAGCTATAAGACATTGCTTCTTGCCAAATTTCATGATTCTAAGTCAACGGGGAGTACCCTATAGGTTTTGATTCCCTTAAATATGCGGCATAAACGGCCGTATCTTTTGATTGCGTTGACTTAGATGTTTGATTTTTTCACTGATCCAAGGGATTGCAGACTTATATATTTGATATGAATTTCAACTTGATACCTTCACGCGTTCCTGAGAAAAGGGGTCTCGACAGACACACAGACAGACAGACAGACGGACAACAAAGTGATCCTATAAGGGTTCCGTTTACTTTTCATTTGAGGTACGGAACCCTAAAAACGGACGGAGTCGCGGGGAAAAGCTAGTAACATATACATAATGATTGTGTTATAATGTAAAAAAAATACCTTTGCTTCACACCATTGGGAGGTAGGTACCCGATTTTTCTTTTCAAAATTTTATTTTACACTTTGTCGGTGTAATTTAAATGTATTTACAGCCAAATTACAGCTTCGTAGTACCAAGAGTCCCTGAATTAAACCGCGGACAGACAGACGGACGGACAGACGAACATAGCGAAACTATAAGGGCCTGCGCAAACCGGCGGAGCGCAGAGCAGATCACTTTAAATTTATCAATGTTTATTCTTCCCTATTTTAATTACAATAAGGTATAAATTTAGAGCTGCAGCCGCAGAGTAGAAATCCCCCGTGATTCTCCGAGGTCGGTCTCAGAGCATTCAAATTTATACCTTATTGAAATTAAAATAGGGAAGAATATACATTGATAAATTTAAAGTGATCTGCTCTGCGCTCCGCCGGTTTGCGCAGGCCCTAAGGGTGACTACAGAAGCTTAAAAAAGTGCGTCATGTCATTCATACATCTTTCTACCGAAAACATCTAATTGAGTTATTTTAATTGGTAGTAAGAGTTGTAAATATAAGCTGATTAATAACGCCTGTGGTGCTGTGGTTTTCTATCAGGGCCGCCTGTATCTCTTTGTCTTTGGCAATAATAACCTAACCGAGTAAAAAAACCCGCGACAGAGTCCGCTTTCAGAGCTCATGACGCTTTTTTCATCAAACCAAGGTAAGAAATATCTCGATTAAGTCACCTTTCTAACAAAAAAAACTAAATCAAAATAGGTCCATCCGTTTAGGAGCTACGATGCCACATACAGATACACGCGTTAAACCTATAACACCCCTCTTTTTGCGTCGGGGGTTAAAAATGAAGATCATAAAAATATTTCTTTTGTAAGATTTGCTTATTTCCAAGCTGGTTATTTCTGTGTTATGTATCAATGTATTTATTTCTTTGTTCAAGATTGTTTTTTCTTTATTCTTATCTTCGCATTCGCATTCATCATCCTTTAAAAATATTAATAAAATAATTTAGTAATATATCATAGTTTATGTCCTTTTCTTATCTCTCTAATTATACACGTGGACACCGATGCGCATATCGTCGACCCTTTGTACCTTATGAAACAATCGATTATTATTGCATAAGCTTATTATTATGCCTTTAGGATCAAGGATAGCGTTATACGACGTCCTGTAAACAAAATAACTTGAATTACATACTTTATTTATAAATAATAACCTAACCGAGTTAAAAACCCCCGATATCAGCGCCTAAAAACCCTCTGAGCAATTAGCAAAACCTTTAACGGGCTCCAAGGACGTACATTTTACTGGAGGAACTTCGTCACTAGAAGATTTCAAGAAATAAAAAATCAGATCCCCTCATCAATTAGAAAAGAGCTGATGATTTTCAAACGGCTGAACAGATTTTCATGAAACATGGCTAAGAACACTCGGGATAAAATTATCTATGACAGAAAAAAAACTAAACGAAAATCGGTCCATCCGTTTTGGAGCTACGATACCACAGACATGTACACAGACAGGCACGTTAAACTTATAACACCCCTCTCTTTTTGCGTCGGGGGTTAAAAATAAATTGCCGCATGTATGATCGATCATCACTTGAGAACTGGGTTGGCTTTTTTTTGTTTTTTGTTGTGTTCGTAATTGTCAGTACAAGGTATGTTTGAATTATTTTTTTTTGGAAAATTACACCCATGCGAATCCGGTGTTGGCAACACTGCCATCATCAAGTTTTTATTACTGATTTTATGCGCATCTTTTCTAATGCTTTATCTGTGGTAAAAATGCCTCTCTCTCTCTATGGTCGCAATCCGAACCTGCACGTTGTGTCCGCTCTCCTTTTTCTATAATTAATTACAGTATAATATTAAACCAGTTTTTCTATTCAGCAACAGTCCACTAACTGTTCCTACCCCAAACCTCAACAGCCGGGCGGGTGGCTAGTTTGATATTAAACCTAATTTTCTAATCACTTTGTCAGAACATTTTGTAAAGCCCGGTCGCCAATTTCCGTATTTTTTCTTACCTCATAAATATGTTTGTTGTTATCTTTACTTAAAACTCAATTGTTACTGCGCTTTTATCAGATCTCTTTCATTTGACGATTGAGAAAGCGGATCGATGGTCGAGCCATCGCTCGCTCGTTTTCCGTCGTGTATTATCTTCATTTTCTTTGTCTTATTTTCTTTAAAGGTTTAATTGTATTTTTTCCATTTAGAACAATTTTACGCGGCATTCTTTTATATAATTGACATTACCAGGTTCTTGATTTCGATACAAATTTTAACCAAGAGCATTGAAAGTACAGTCAAGGTCATAAATATGTATACACTTTACCCAATAAATGGTCTTTCAATTTTGGCACAACTTCCTGTGAAATTAAAATGTCACTTAAGTCGGTCCTTCAACTGACAAACGCGTCTTATCAACCTTATTACTTTATGATGTCCAAATAGATTTAAATAGATAGGGTGGAAGCCCTCATATTTGGTCGACTGTACCTTGTCACTTTAATCGCTGTGACATTCATATATTGCAGTTTAAACATGACATTAAATAGACAAGGTATTAAAATGTATACATATTTATGACCTTGACTGTACATATTTCTACGTAGTTATTGGAAAAATATCTACTACTGTAACATTTTAAATTACTTATTTAGATTAATGTCGCTGTAGAATTTTACCTGACTGCCGAAGAAAGAGGGTAATGTTATTGACCTGTATCCTCCTAACGCCCCTTGTACAATATAATGTACATAATACGGCCGTTGGAATTAAGATCCATTGCAAAGGATATAGAGTGGAATTTCTTTCATTTTAATGACTGACAATAAAATTAGAAAATAGATTCTATTGTATTCAGACTAGGTTCATATTCCATTGGCAAATTTCATTGTATGGTATGTATGTTTGTACGGTTCTTTCTCTCGTAGAGGCTGAACGGATGGCCTGGTTTCGTCTTAGCGTCGTGTCACTGGCATTAATTAAAAAAAATTCCAAAAATATACACTCGGCGGCAAAAATATCCGCCCACCCGTCCTTTGCTCATACAAGTGTTAACATATGTTACTTCTTAACCCAGACAGTGACGTCAAGAATACTTAGCCAATTTAATTGCGGTTTGTAGTGTTTCGCAGCTAATTACCCAAGGTGCAAAATTGCTTACAAATAATAATCCTAACAGTTGCAGTATTTTTCAAAATGACACTTTAAATTCATATCGCGTAAAATGCAATAATTTACTACGAACAGGTGATTTACGGATCTTTTGGGCTTCTTTAGGAGAAGTTAGGACCTTTTAAATGATTTTATACACAATTTTGGACCTAAGGTAATTAGCTGCAAAATACTACAAACCTCATTCAAATTGGTTAAGTATTCTTGACGCTACTGTCTGGTGTAAGAAGTAACATTTGTTAACACTTGTATGAGCAAAAGACGGGTGGGCGGATATTTATGCCGCTGAGTGTATTAAGTTTTTAATATACACAGACTACAGTATCAAAATATGCAATCAGGTATTCGAAGCTTGTTTTTTATTAATTATAACTGGTTAGAATAGACATTTTTCCCTTAGCTACTGTGTAGTTAATATGCCAAAAACCCTTTGTTATTCATATGATCAATTCGTTACGCCGATACTCTGTGCTGGCCTCGCTCTTTAGTTCAGTTGTACATAAACTCGATATCTTTGATCAATATCCTCCTATATTTAGATTATTGGTGTTAGTAGCCCAGATAATAATGCTCTTTGTATAGGTTTAGGAGAGATAATGAAGTTCTTTTTATACATTCGCTTTTGAAGTGGGATGTGTCAAAATATAAAATGTTCTAAATATTTATGGATAACTATTCATATTTTACGGGAGAAATAGAACGAATTCTTCAAAATAGTTTTTGAGAAATTAACAAAAAATCTTTGAAATTTCTCGTTAAGATTTAAATAAAATGAAGTAAAAATTTAGAGCGTTTGCGCACTGTGTCCGAATACGAATCCGAGAAATGTCGGTCTGAGGTAGCGATAGTACTGTTTGTATGAGAAGTTGCGCACTAGATCCGAAGTCCGTCATCCGATTTCTCATTCAAATTGTACGTATTACTGCTACGAACATTTCTCGGATTCAGATTCGGATCGTACGCAGTGCTCAAACGTTCTCAAAGCATCTCATTGAACCTGATTCTGATGTTCAATCTTAAATACGGAATTCTCGGCGCGCGAAACCCCACTTGCACTTGACGGGTTTTGACCGGTTATTAAACTTCTTCTCTTTTGTTCTAGAAATGGTGTGAACGTTGAAGGATCGACCCACAAGCAAGTGGTGGACCTGATCAAATCTGGAGGCGACTGTCTCACTCTAACAGTCATCTCTGTCACACCTAAAGTAAGTCCTCTATTATTTCCTTCATACAATGACGTAGATTGCTTGATACTACAAGTTATTTAATTTACTAGCTTTCGTCCGTGTCTCTATATACTGGCTAATAGATTTTCATAAAAAATATGTAGTCTGTTAAATGAAGACGGATATAGGATTATCTGCAATCTTATTATACATATTGGATAAATGGGAAATGCTATTCGCTAACAGATGGCGCTTTCTTTTATCCTATAATCCGCTAGATATTGCTATTCAAACCGAAAACGAGAAAAGTCATAGTTACTAATTCCGATAATGATGATATGGTGGTGATTTACTGAACAGGAAGCAGAACGCTTAGAGCCATGCGACGACGGCTCAGCCCCGGTAGGCGTGATCGGGGGCGCGGCGAACTCCCGCGCGACCGTCTACCAGCGCTACGACTACACGGACAAGCGTTCCCTGCCCGTGTCCATCCCGGACTACCGCGTGGTGATGGAGCGCAACACGGGCCGCTCGTTCGTGGCGTTCAACGTGCACATGGCCGGCCGCCACCTCTGCAGCCGCCGCTACCGGGAGTTCGCCGCGCTGCACCAGCTGCTCCGGAAGGAGTTCCGCGGTGAGTGACCCAATACGAGACGTAGAGGGGGGAGTAGGAAAGTATGCCAAGTAGTGGAGGGGGGTTAGTATGAGGAGTATTAAAAGGTAGAGTTAGTTAAGTGTGAATAGGAACTATAGGAAGCTTATTATAAGGAGTAGGAAGATAAAGAGTAGTAAT
The DNA here is from genome assembly GCA_963241965.1 of Tortrix viridana. Taxonomy (NCBI): domain Eukaryota; kingdom Metazoa; phylum Arthropoda; class Insecta; order Lepidoptera; family Tortricidae; genus Tortrix; species Tortrix viridana. Next base: position 12,508,561 of record OY725188.1, on the reverse strand, counting down.
AGTAGTTATTTTTAAAGCAAGAAGAAGGGGACGAGCACACTGGATGCCTGGAGGTAAGAAGGCCCATTGTCAATTCAATTAAATTCTTTATTGCTTCTTTATTTTGAGTCATCACGGCCGGAATATTTATTTATTTATTTAGAAACAATAATAGGCTTACAGCGTAGGGTCAATACGCCTATAATGCTAGTTTACAGTAAGAAGTTTAATACTATAACAGGAACTGGAGAAAAAACAGCACATATCAGATAATTAAAGAAGTCCTAAAAAATTTTAAACATTAAATAACAAAGTCTGCCAGCGACCGGCAAGTACGTCAGCATCCCGGAGCTCGGAGAGCAGCGCGTTCATGAACGCTATTGCGCGGGCGGTGGGCGCGTTCTTCGCGCGCTGCGTGCGGATCCCTTCCAGAACCGCGAACAGCGGATGGCGGCGGCGCGCTCCAGCTCGCACGTACTGCTCGGGGACAAATAGGCGGATTCGCTCAAGAGTAACTGGGTTGTCCACTTTGCCTCGCAAGAGAGAACAGTAATGCACTAATAGGTGCATTTTCCGCCTGGAATCCAAGCTGCTCAGTCCGACCATGCCCTGTACAAAGACCGAGGGATATAAGAAAGGATAGTAGCCGAACTCCCTTTTGTATAGGTACCTTGCAAATCTGCGCTGGAGTCGTTCCAAGAGAAGGGAGTACTTTGTTTCGATCGGGTCCCAAACAACGCAGTTGTACTCTAACTTGCTTCGAAAAAATGCGTTGTACAAGATGTGTGCGATCTTTAGCTTTTTAAATTGCGCTGCAGTTCGCATAATGAAACCCAAAGCCTTACTCGCATCTTTGGAGATCGAGATAATGCGCGGAAGAAAATCGAGCTTCACGTCAAGATGCAGACCCAGATCGCAGACGCTTTGAACGCGTTTCAACGGGACGCCACCCACTCAATATTTGGCTTCTATTGGTGTTTTCGATCTGGTAAAAGTTACCAATGTGGGCCCAACTCGCAACGGCGTTATCGCATTGCAGGGCATCGCAGTCGGCGACCTTGTCGATAGCTAAGAGCAGTTTTAAGTCGTCAGCAAAGAGGAGACATTTTGCATTATTTACGACTGTAGGAAGATCGTTAATCATAAAGAGGAACAAGGTCGGATATATAATATATCATTCATATTTATTAAAAATAAACATTATTTCCATGTTTATCACATTTTATGTTCATATTTGATGTTATTTATAGCCCTCATTAATTTCACTATGCAAGCAGCGCTTGGTTTACACTGACAAAAAGAAAAGTTTGTTTAATGAAACCGAACTTCGCTACCTGTAGCTTATAAAAGTGACTACATAACTAAGGCAATAACCAAATCAGTTGAGTTAATAACATAAACTGTTTTATTCCTCACAGTCAAACCAGTTTGTCAATCTTTTCAACGCCACGTCAAATAAAAACTAGAGCAATGTCAACCTTAATTCATACATAATCAGGTTTATTTTGCGTTGTCAATCAAACATGACGGATATTTTCGTCAATGACGTTGAAAAGGTTAAATCAAATAAACATATTATTGTTATTTCTGAATTAAGCGAAGTAGTTTGGTTAAATATTTGTCTCAGTGTAAACTCATATTTCTTTGTAATGTTACAGGGTTCAATTTCCCGAAGCTGCCCGGCAAATGGCCGTTCACGTTGAGCGAGCAACAACTCGACGCAAGACGGAGAGGGCTCGAACAGTATTTAGAGAAGGTATGATGCTGTTTTTTTATGGTATGGGAATATAAGCACATTCCACCTTTTAAAAAGTATACTGTGAGGCCGACGGACATTTTGCAAACCAAATACTAAGATGGAAGCATGATTTTTTGTACGCCCCAGTAGGTACGACTGAACGCGATTTAACCAAATGCAGATCGAAAAAGACCCAATCTGAGAGAGTATCACCACTATGGTGGTGGTATGGTGGTAGAGTATATTACTCGTTGTTTCGTACATTTGTTTGTGTTGTAAGTTTACTACATTTTAATTTTAATTCCTTATAAATTATTTGGTTTCATTTTTATCTTGTAGGTGTGCGCAGTGCGAGTGATAGCGGAATCTGACGCCGTTCAGGAGTTCCTCACGGATTCTGATGATTCTTCCAACCCTTCTCCGGTCGACCTAAAGGTAACTTTACGATGTGTTCAATTACTACTGTGATCTAAAAGGGTCTTTATTCAACATACAATCGAAGCAAGGATATCGTAATCACCTGGCCTACATTTAATAATTTTGTTGTATACAGGTTGACCTCGAATTGGTAATACAAATTCAAAGTACTACAGAGAGCTTCCCTAAACCAATCGCTTCTACGAGGTCTCACGCTTAATTTTAAAACATAAGTACTTTTTTTAAAGTTTTCTAATTATCCCATTTTTTTTTTGCTTAAATTGGTTACCCTACCATTACCTTTAAAATGAAAGAGGTTTAAAGTATTTCAAATGAACACTTTCCTCTTTGGTTCGTTATCTGACACATCATTTATGATAATAGCGTATCTTGATTAGTAAATTGTCACTTGTCTTGTCAAAGAAAGTAAGAATTTTCGTATTTAATTAAGATAGTAATTAAACAAAATGCCCCGAGCTTATCCTTATACGAATATTCAGCGAATGGATATGTTATCTTTTTATTTTACGTCACGAAGTACCGTACGAACTCAAGCATTGTTTCATGAACGACACCCTGACTGCCCAACTCCTACTCGTGTTCTAATAAACTCCATTGTCCAAAACTTAAGAGATTTTGGACAGTTTACTGTCCCAGTGCACGCTCAAGCTCCGGGCCGGCGGCCGCGGTACTCGCAGACGTTTCGGAGACGAGTTCTCGATTATTTTAGCCACCACCCAGAGGCGAGCTCAAGGGACGCTGCCGCAAGATTCGGAACGAGCCAATGGTTTATTTGGCGATTACTGAATGCTGAAGGAAAGTATCCGTTTAAATTCCAAAGGGTGCAGGATATCATATTAGCCGATTATCCTAGAAGAGTGCAATTTTGTCGTTGGCTGCTGCAAAATCTACACTTGAACATTTTATGGACCGACGAGGCAACATTTACAAGAGTAGGCATGTTCAACGTTCACAATGAACACTGGTGGTCTGATCGTGAAGCAAATCCTCACGTAACTCGCAGGGACTCCTACCAGACACGTTTCTCGGTAAATGTTTGGGCAGGAATACTGAACGACTGTTTGATTGGTCCTCATTTCATTGACGGAAATTTAAATGGACCGAAATATGAAGAATTCCTGAGAAATGTGTTACCGGTATTGCTACGAGAGGTGCCGCAGCAAAATTTGGAGGCTCTGTATTACCAGCAGGATGGGGCACCAGCTCATTTTTCCCTCCGTGTGCGAAGCTACTTGGACCAAGAGTTCCCTGGGAGATGGATTGGACGCTGTGGCCCAGTCGCTTGGGCTCCTAGAAGCCCTGATCTCACACCTCTCGACTTCTTTTTGTGGGGCGAAATAAAAAGGAGAGTGTACGCACGGGAAACAGATACTGTGGGTGAACTTCGCCAAAAGATAGTTGAGGCATTTAATAATGTAAAAACCAATGAATTTGTTCTCCACAGATTGAAAGACAATCATAGGCGACGGGCAGAGTTATGTATCCAAGAAGGCGGGGGTCATTTTGAGCACATTTTAAAAGTTGTTTAAGTTTTACTATTTTGTATTTTGTACTGTACGTTATTCAACAATAAATTATTTTTAATAATTCACTCATTATTCAGTTATTCACTTTATCAGATAATTTATTAGGGTACCTACTTAAAACTAAAGGGTTGGATGGATATCAGCACCTAGTTTATTAATAACATCGAGTGATAGATACAGGAATGGAAATTGAGACACATTTTGTTCCTTGTCGCTTTGGGTGGCAGTGCGTCACGTTGAATGTCCACTGTCATTATCTCCGTCGTTGTTGTGACAGAGTACAAAATGGTGCGAGAATCAATTTCCTTGTCTGTACGACAGATATGCATGACGTCATGTAGGTTAACCACACTTGGGATTTTAAATTATTTTTATTATTTTGTTTTGTTAGAAAATTAACGATAATTAAGGAAAGCTAACTTTAACAACTGAGTTAACGCAATACACTATTAGTGATTAACTGAATCATAATCAAGTATTTTATATTACCAATTCGAGGTCACCCTGTATATTTAATCTGTTTCGACCGCCTTACACATTGAAGCCTGTATTTTCAGGTGCTCCTTCCCGATAAGGAAGTGGTCACAGTATCGGTGTTGAAGTCGACGAATGCCGACGACGTGTACAGAGCCGTCTGCGAGAAAGTTGGACTGTCCAAGTCGGTGCAGAAGTATTTCTACCTGTTCGAGATCATTGAGTACAACTTCGGTAAGTTTGAATGTTGTTTGTTATTTATTAGGTTGATTATGTCAATGTGTCAGGTTTATGTATTTACAATAAATAGTTATTTATTATGCAAGGCTGCAAAGTTGTTATTTGGTGCGAGAGCCAGTATCGAATCCCGAGCTAGCGAAAGAAAAATTAGGATCCTGAGCGTAACGAAGATTGAAGGCCTTGAGACCCAAATAACTTTGCTGCCGTGCGAAACACACAATTTTTACCTCACCATAGCGAGGAAAACACTAGGTGCTAGAAAAACAATTCCACGAGCGCCACATCAGCAGTCATGAAATTGCTACAGAACCCTGTGATTCGCATTTGGCAGGTTGTTTTTTTAATTCCAGAGCGCAAGCTGCAACCGAACGAGTGTCCGCACTCGCTGTACATCCAGAACTACTCGACGGCGTCGGTGTCGTGCCTGGCGCTGCGCCGCTGGCTGTTCAGCCCGCGCCGAGAGGCCGCGCTGTGCGCCGACCCCACCGCCGCCGCCTTCATCTTCTGGCAGGTCCGCGCCGCACTCTCCGGCTCCACCATGTCAGCCAGAACACCACGTTTATACACACAGCAGCCAAAACATGTCCATGAACTGGGCTTACCCCAAACTTGTCCACCAGAATGCTAGAATCTAGAGTCTTTTTCTTAGAACTTTTTTAATCCGCACAGCCAAGATATGAAACACCTTGTCTGCGTCCGTATTTCTGAATCATCATCATTTCAGGCAAAAGACGTCCACTGCTGGACATAGGCCTCCCCCAAGGTTTGCCACAAGGACCGGTCCTGCGCTGCTTGCATCCATTGGTTTCCCGCAATCTTAACCACTTCTTATTGGAGGTCTGCCCACGCTGCGTCTTCCGGTACGCGGACGCCACTCGACTCTATGGTTCACGTGCGGATCTCCTCATTTCTGATTCGATCACGCAGAGATATTCCGAGTATAGCTCTCTCCATTGCCCTTTGAGTGACCTCGAGGTTTCTTATGACGCCCATCGCCAGCGCCCAAGTCTCAGTACCAGAAGTCATCACTGGCAACACACACTCTGTATTTCCGAATGCTTATGACCAAATGTAAAAGTAGGATTAATAGTTGTCTTCTGGGTAAGCTCGCTTCGTCGTCGACCTTGTCCTGTCTCTTTGGTCTCGACTAGGGTTAAGAGCAAATCCTTATTATGTAATATAAAAAATATGACAGCCAAAACACGTCATCATGTATATACCGTAATGACATCAGAAATACGTCCACGGGCTTGGCCTTCCCTATCTTCTTTCGTATTTTAGCTGGTCGGATTTGTACATCTGGGGTTTTCGTATTTTAACTAGGCCTTCGATACTGACAATCATGAAATATTACTATTAATGCTTGATATTTACAAGATCTGAGAAAAATAATTGCAATGTGGACGTAGTTTGTCACAATTAAATACACTCAAGATAATTAAAAAAGGTCATGCTTATTAATTGGTTAAAAGTAAGAAACGGAGTTCCGCAAGGTTTCATACTTGGCCCCATACTTTATTAATTAATATTGAATGTCTATCCATTTAACCAACTATCTCGCTCAAATCTCCACACCGGAAAACGGTAGTGCAAGCGTTGCCACAGTGTTTGCGGGTAGACGATGGTAAGAGTCTAAACCGATCCTGCAGAAGGTTCTATCACACGATGCTTGTTTTAACTTTTTCTTAATCGTATTTCTTTTTCCCTCAGGCTGTGGAAGACGTGAACCGCGGCGTGTGCGTAGCGGGCGCGCGGCTGTACCAGCTAAAGGCCCTACAAGACCCGGCGCGCGCGTCCGAATACTTGGCGCTGGCGCGCACGCTGCCCGGCTACGGGGACGTGGCGTTTCCGCCGCTGCGCACCGACTCAGCGCCCGCGCTCAATGTGGCCATTGGTGAGGGTCTTGATACTATACAGGACCGAAGGGTTTTAGCTGGTAGTTGAGAACCCTCCTGGGTTCCGGTAGATCATCGCAGGGTCTGTTGTATCCAGAGGGATATTTGCAAACATCGGTGGATCCTCGAAGGTTTTACTAGATCCTCGCGGACCCTGGCGTTTCTTGCGGGGTCAGAAAGATTTATACGCATCGTCTCGCAAATTTTCGTGAATCCTCGCAGATTCTAGTGGATCCTCACGGATCCTGGTGGACCCCCGCGGATCCTAGGGGTTTCTCTCGAGTCCTCTTAATTCCAATAAATGTTGCATACATCGTCGTGGTTGTTCACTGAGAGCACGGCCCGCAGGCTGGGGCGGGCTGAAGCTGTGGGCGGGCGCGGAGGGCGCGGAGGCGGCGGCGGAGGTGCCGTGGCGCGCGCTGGCGGCCTGGCGCGCCGACGACGCCGCGGCCGCCGCGCGCCTCTCCTACACGCGCGACCAGCGCGCCGCCACGCTCACGCTCTACACGCCCGTCGTGAGTCGCCACACACACACACACGCACACACACACACGCACACACACACACACACACGCACACACGCGCACACACGCACACATGCACACACGCACACACGGACACACACGCACACGCACACACACACACAAACACTTATACTGATGTACGATTACTTTCTATTGAAAACGGACCTTTCATTTTATAGAGATTTATGATGAGATGTGAAAATTTATGAGGAAATTTTGATGATTACCGTTCAATCACGCATGAACGGCTGTACAGAACTTTTAACGCGACAACAACTAAATGAGTTCCACTCGGGCGAAGCGGTCAAAGTCTCATTTTATATAGTTCTGCATTAAACCTCATTATATTTATTACACAATGTCGACAGTTTTGATATAGTATTTTTATTATTCTCTACAGTACCAGTTCCTTTGCAACTGCTTGGATAGAATAGCCGAGGAAATGAGCTGGGCGGACACCGGCGACTAAGGAAGCCCAAGGAACCTCGAGCTTAGCACGTAAGCGCTACTGTATTATGCCATCAAAACTCCTAAATTAGTAGAAAATATTTTACTCTAGCAACACTACTATAAACCCTCCTACTCAATTGAAACGTCACTTGATTCAAGTAAAGAACGTCACTGAAAGCGTTTGAATTTAGAACGCTCCGTGTTGCTAGTGTAAAATTGAAATTACTAAGGAGCGATGTAATTTGTTATTCTTATCATTATTACAAAATATACTAATGTTAATATAATATAATACGTTTATTTATCTTGATAGTTCAAATATTTAGGTAATGTTGCTCTAAACATTGAATTACTTGAATTGTTAAGTATTTAGAAAGCTTATGGCCGCCTCGACCGATCTAGTAAGATTTAAAACAAAATGGCGGGTCTGTTGACCAATCAGAAAAGTTCAAGGTCGCGTTCTATGTAATTTTACGAGTATCTTATCTTATAAGATTCCCTATTAAATATAAGACTTTTTTTCAATAGTTACGTCTGTCTTTTATAATAGGTCCGTCTTATGTAGAGTTTTAATTCGAAGGCTATCCCAATATTAAAACAATTTTTATAACCTACCTTTAGAGTTAAGGGTCATTTTGTACTTACAACTATATATTATATTAATTTCTATACCCAATGCATTTAAACAATTAAAATAAATAATACAATACAAATATATGAAATAATGGATATTATGTCTTAATTAAATGTAGGATAAGGGTACTGTCATCATTGTCATTGATTAAAATTGTTTTATGACTTATATCGCTCTCTCTAAAATTCATATTTGATTTATTGTCATAATGCAAAAATATCGCGAGTTTTAGTCAATAGAAATGAACTTTTTTATATTTACCAGGCAACTGAAGCAATAATGGAAATTCCTATAAATAATATTTTAATTGAAAGCTGAAGAAATTAATATTAGGACATTCGAAATTAGAGAAATTGTAACTTGCCCTAGGCTATTAAAATTGATTTGCCTTAGATTTTAATTTGCTAGACTTTCAGGTATTTAACGGTAGCTAGTGTTTGTGATTTAGACCTATTTTCAATACATATCGTTGTTACGTGAAGTCAATATTTCCATATATATTTGTGTAAATATATAGTTTAAATAGTTTAGTGTTTTGTGTCTGTGTTGCTTATAAAGTGAGAATGTGTGAGTAATGCTTTGAAAATCAAACGAAGCCGAAATAAAGTTTATTCAATTATTGATCTTGTAGATTATTATACAAGTTATTGTTACGTAAGTTATATATAAATATGTTATGTGATAAATAATGCAGTATTTGTCTTGAGTATATAATAATAACCACTTCATTTGAACCTCCATATTCATAGTTAAAAAAAAAACAAGTTAATCTCCAATCTTCCGCAGGCTACTAAAAAAAGTGTAGTGTGACAAAAAAAATTAAGATACCTAATGGAGGCGCGACTGTCTACGACAAAATCGTATTCGCATGGCAACTCTCAAGTAGTTTTGTTTAGGAAATATAATTGTTGCTAGTAATAATATTTTTTGTATAATCGTGTGGTAACTTTTTGTCGCACTATATTTTTTTACGTTTTATCAAATAATTTTTTAGTGAAATAAAATATTATTATTTTAATAAAGGCTAATTATTTAACGTCTTAACAGCAATGATGTAATATAAAAAGAGATAGATAGGTTATACGCACTTCAAAAGAGGAACTTTAAAACTACGTCAATTGGCAAACCTCAACTCAGCCTCGGCAACGGAAGCGTGCGGTAGTGTGCAGAGCGGCAGTTTACCATTCGGGCTCACTCACTCACTCGGCATTCCCCGACTCTTATCGGAATAGATCGGAAGTGCAAACTACACGAAATACATTGCTGCATATTCACAACAATAGTGTACACCTTACAGTCAAAAACAGTAATATGCATCATCTGCCACAATCGTTTCTATTGAAATTCCTTTTGCGTCACTGACCCTCTGAAGAACTTTAAAAAAGTAATTGTGTACAGATTTTTTTAATTTGTTGGCCACTTTACAAAAATAAGTATACATAATTTACAATTTCGCGAGATTGTTCACCAAGCATTTTACCGCGTTTTATGGAGGAGACAGGATTTGTCGTTGTTGCGGCCATAGTTGTTTCTTCATTTAACTTATTAAACTACCTAATTTATTTCCTACATAACTTAGAGATGATTCCAGTTTAAATCCGTTTTATGACAAATTCATTTTGTCACATCATCTCATTAAACGTAGTTTATTATTTCTATTCAAGTTAAACTTTTATTATTAATTATTTAGAGTTGAATGTTATATGTCATACTCTATATACTCTATGGATACGTTCCACTAAACGCCCGCAACGATCGTAACACCCTCTGTATCGTTCCACCTGAGGCCCGTGGTCGTCGCGAGCGATCGCTCGACGTCACAGATGACGTCACTGTTCGCGACCACATCGCGCCCAATTCGCCCACAAAATATTGGTGGGTCAGAGTGAGCACACAGCGCTCAACATGTGCGTTCCACCTATAAAATTCGCCGACAACGCCCGCGGCGTTTTTACGTTAGTGGAACGGCAATTTCAGCGGTCGTGGTCGATGGCGTTGCGGGCGTTTAGTGGAACGTACCCTATGTGAAAATACGAACTTAGCCGGATAAGATCGAGAAGTACCGAGTGGTAAACTCCAAGTAATAGTACTGTAGAGAGAAACGAAACTAGCTTACCGTCCTGCTTTCACTTGTCATCTATGAATTAGTGTGTCATTGCAATATAATAGAATTATGTGTGCTAGTGCCGGCCATCGCGGAATATCGTATAGACAACCTATCTACCTCTTTATATTACATTATTGCTTAACAGTATAACACTAATAAAAGTGCATATATGTAAAATCGTGTTTTAAACAGATCAACTAGCAAAATAATTTATAAATATATTTAATGAAACATTATGTCACCTGTAATCCTGTAGCTTTTTTTAAATTAATTATAACTATTTTATGTGGGCGTAAGTATGGCTTGTGCAGTATTAGATATGTGCGTCACAATTTTTTTTTTCAATGCCAGGAAATGAACAAAGTGTCTTGAAAAAAATTCAAAGGTTTTTTGGTTATTTTATTGAACTGTTTTGCTTGAGATTTATTAAAAGACATGGAAACGTAATATTTTTTTTACTCTCGCGATGACTCCACATATTAAACGGCGCAAAAAAGATCTTATTCACTTGACAAAAAGGTGATTTTTCACTTGGTCTTCTCAAAATTATATTAAACAGCAAAAAAACTTCGTCGTCCTTTATTGTTTATAATAATTAAAATGTATTTAGTATCTGCGGTGATGAAAAACCAATCAAATTATTTAACCAAAAAAGTGATGGTAATTTTTTGGGGACGCGCATCGCAAATTATTAGTGCCATTTGTTAGGATCTAAATTAATGTAAACCTAGTTTATCGGCTATTTCGAAACGTTTCAAATTCGTTATCTTAAGTTTATTACGCCCTATTCTTTGCTTGATAACAAAATGTTATTATATAGTGTATTATTTAGATTATATTAAATCAATCACTAATCACCGGAAGACGCAGCGTGGGTAGACCTCCAATAAGGTGGGCCGACGACGCGACGTGTTTAACCTTTTCAACGCTATTGACGGATATATCCGCACCACTGGTTCAACGCCAACGACGGATATATCCGTCGTGGTTAGTGATCGGGGTTTTGGATGCTTGATGTTGGAAGATAATTATTGTATTTTATTTTACATGATAGTATCAATGGAAATTACAGGTCAACGATTGAAATAAATATTTTTATTATTGAAAAAACACATTATTTTATACAGACGCGGTCACGGGATTATAGTCACATCCATACTATGATTACGACTCGAAATCCCGCGAATTGCATCCAAAACCCCGATCACTGGATGATTGACAGCGCAAAATAGACCTTAGTGTCTATGAGTTAAGGTTGACATTAGCTCTAGTTTTTAGCTGTCATTGGCGTGTGAGTAACGTCCTTTGTATTTGACATGGCGATGAAAATGTTAAGGTCGCGGGAAACCGAATGGACGTAAGCGACGCAGGACCGGTCCTTGCGGCAATTTGAGGGAGGCTATGTCCAGCACTGGACGTCTTTCGGCTGAAATGATGATGATAATGAAATCACTAATAACTAATAATATTAAGTATTTTTTTTTATTAATGGCAATGCAAAACGTACCTTAAAGCAGCGGCATACTCAACCCTATTACGCTACACATAGGGATGATATTGTCTAACTGCCAGCTTTATATGGGTGAATTAAAAAAATAGGGCAGTTAAATACTCTATTTGTTTTTGCGTAACGAAAGTTAACCATATGATTGTAGGACTAATTTCCATTAAACGAAGGAAAAAATAATGGATTTTTACCCGACTTAGCAAAGACAAAAGAGGGTAACATTATTAACAGTGTATGTGTGTAAAGTCGGATGTTCTACTCTACCGTCTAAACTATTGGACTGATTTTAATAAATGGGGTGTCATTATGATTTGTCAATAACATGCGAGTGTCATAGGCTATATCTGACGTTCTCAATATAAAGGGACCTTATGGAGGAAGGCAGTTACGCTCTTCTTATTCTTGTAACTATACTAATACTATGGTAACAGTTCTAAAAACGGCGTAACCGCCTGCCTCCATAAGGTCCCTTTATATTGAGAACGTCACATCGCCAGTTGGGTTTCAGTTTGTATCGAGTCCTTAACCAACTACATATTTTTTTTAATTTATCCTTATAAGGTGAAATCAGCCCTTCATGAACACGTCAAGGTGACAAGTACTTAGACAAGTAAATTATTTATTAGGAATAAATCATCAATTTAATTAACTGTCGGTTAAATTAGGCTTTAAGCGGTGGTCTTTTGATTTAATTTTATTTATTGTTTTGATGCCTATTGTTAATCTGAATTGTGAAAACAGTTCCAAATAAAAATGTATAATTTTTTTTATACTTATTTGCTAGAATAGTTATGAATCATGTATTTTTTCTAGTAATCGAGTGTTTTTAAATAGACGCAATGTAATGAGTTAAATAAACCTATTGTCCTTCCAAAAAAACTATATGAGCATTTTTTTTAAAGTTTGTACATCAATTAACACCTACTTAAATCCGTTACTTAATTTTAGTATTAAGCATGTTACTGAGATTTCAGTCATTTTACATCAAAAGCTTTTTGAGGTACACTTTTTGGTAAATTAAAGTTAATTTTAATCAAAATTATATAAAAACTTGGTAAAAAAATAGGAAAAGTATTGACGGTTAAAAATGGCTTAAGGATCGGCCAGTACACCAGTGATCAACGTAACACGCAACGTAACGGTGTAACGTATTTTGAGCACCAGTGTGGCCGATCCTTTAATACAAACTTGTACAAACATTTTTAGAAATGCTCATTTGGACTTATAGTTTAATGTGTTAAAGTAGTATTTTTTATTAAGTATTCTTTAAATCCCCGGACCGCTGTACCTATTTATCAAAATCGTGCAATATTCATACATTCAACAATTCAATGATGTTGTATATTAATTTTTATGTCGTAGCTGTATATGTTCTTATGTAGTTAATTTATGTTTTTTTATCGAATCATATTCACTATTATGGCTTCTATGTGATTTTAATCAATGTTTACAATCGTATATAAAAAGGCAAGCTTACTGTTAGTTATGAATCGTCAAAAAAAAATGGTCAGCCAATAGAAGCAGACCACAGATACGTTAAAATTGACAAAGCAGTTTTGATTGGCTGCTTTACAGTCACGTGGTTTGGTTTGTTTTACATTTACCTATGTACCTAAGCAAATGGAGTATGTACAGTCCAACTCGTAGCTGTACATTTTAGTACAGTCAAAGTCTTAAATATATAAATAATATTCCCAAGATGCCATAAATAACTACACACCTCTATGCTACTAACAATAAGGTCGTGTATACTTATATTTGAACGCGATGACTGTATAGCTATTTATGCCTTTGACCCTTGTCGCAGTAACGTATCATAGTGCGAGTGGTTTCAATTTAGTATATCAATAGCTGCGACAAGGTACTAAAATGTACAGTCACTGTCGAGTACGACCGTACGTGTGTAGGGGAGACCTAGGAGAGTTGTGACAAAATTTCCTAGATTTACAACTAGCAGTATACGACAAATTTCAATAATAAGAAATGATCGGAATAGCCAGAATAATACCTTATTGTAATTAAAATAGGGAAGAATATACATTGATAAATTTAAATTGATCTGCTCTGCGCTCCGCCGGTTTGCGCAGGCCCTAAGAACTCGTAGACGGTGTTAACCACTCCATATCGTCGATACTTTCTCAAACTCGTATCTGCAATTTTTTTTGCGGTTGGTGATTTTACATTAATTATTTACAAATTTGATGTCAGCAGGGGCTGTATATCGGTGACTGAGATATATCGATTTTTATGAGATATATTTTTATGAAAATATCGATACTTCCCGAATATATCGATAATTGTATCGGTAAACTTAAATATCGGTAAACAGATATCGATACTTTTATCAATACTTGATACCGATACTAATAGGTAGGTACATATGTTTTTAGCAAATCGTGTTAGTAGGTAATCAGATACATAATCACCTGGTCAAATATTGCCAATGTTTAAAAACACCCCGTATATTTGATGACGATTTTTGAGGAGTTCCGTCGATTCCTCACGGATTCCATCATCAGAGTACCTATCATTCTTATAGAAATGAGACCAATCTGAACTGGGTAATTTCAAATCTGTCCATAAATGACGGAGTTCTAATATAGATATGAATGTACCGAAAACTATTTGTCGATAATGGGATACATAATTATCGATATTTACATCGATATCCAAATTATATCGGTATTACAGTCCCTAATATTATTGGCTATTAGTTTAGGTACAGTAAGGGTGGTGACGCATATATCAATAGACTGTTATTTGTTTAAGTTTAATTTATTTGAAATAATGTACAAGAATAGGTGTTTGCACCATGAATGCCGCGAGGCGACTCTACACACCACTACTATTGTTTTTTTATTGTTCCATTCTTAATTTCTTTATTCGATTTCAAAAGAATTAAGAATAAAACTGACATACATAAAGCAACAAGTTCTACAATTCTACATACAAAACTACTTGTTGCTTTACATCCCTCGCCCCTCTTGAAAAAAACAACGCCTAGCTAATAATTTATATCTACCTAAGGAGGAGTTGCAGGTCTTACAAAGCCACACTGTTCCCAGCTAGGGAATAATTTCCTGTACAGTTATGTCAATAATACTATAGAACGGAACTTTCTTACGCGAACAACACTTAACTGTACAGTGAAATTTCGACTTTCGGAAAAACCTCCGAAAAACGAAAATCACAGTGGATTCCCTATCTACCCATCTCGTACCTTTCACGCACCACAGATAACTAGTCATGCTATACTAAGAGTATATGACATATGTAAAAATAATTACCCCTAACTAGGTTTCATGGTGGTGTGTAATAGGCTTACAAAGAGGCGAGATGGTATTTTTATGTCCATAGACATCTGACAATGAATTGACAAGTCATCGTCATTCCCTTAACATGTCACAGAAGTGACATATGGGTCCATGCCCCATAGGCATATGTTAAGGGTCCGACTTTGACTAATCAATCTATCATCCATAACCTCCTAAGACCCAATATATATCAAAAAAGGGACAAATTGTCAAAGTGTCAATTCTTATTGACTAATAAGTTATCTCGTTTTATATTAACGAAATGGGCCTCAGTAGGTTCTAAGGAAAAAAAATACTCGTATGAAATAAATTACCTAAGCACTTTCACCCCCCCCCCAATACGCAACATTATTATTCTAGCTATATTTCATATTTAATACTAAACTACTCATAACTTATACATTTCAATAAATTGCTATGCATGTGTCACATATCTCGGCCTGAGATATGGTCACAGCATCTTCGCAGAGTGATGGTGAACTGCATTTCTTCTGATGGTGCAGCCAAGTGACTGCAGCACCAGACTTCGCAGCTCCATCCTCCTGCGCAGCTTGTTGCTCTCGTTCAGAAGTGTACATGAAACGATGCAAATGTTAAAGACACCTAGTAGCGAAAACACAAGCAATAAGATACCTCATTATAAGAATAGCTTTATTTTTTTTATTAAATAACCACTAATGACCAATTTTCACTGCACCATGGCTTGTAAAATTCATCATGGTGATCAAAGGGAATATCTCATTATGATACTATATACAACGACATCAAGTCCAGGTAGCAGCCTCCTACTGCTTCCAGAATACATGTGGCAGGAATGCACGCCCATGTCTCACATCAGTCATCTCTGCTTATGGTCATCAGGGTTTCACAAGTTCTCAGCTCGGCATATATGAAAAATAAAACACAGCTAAATAAACACATTAAAACAATTATACACATATTTTATAAGTAGCAAGTATGAACAAGCTTTCATACGATATCGCTTCCCTTAACCCCACTATTCGGCGAAATTCGTAACGCACGACTTGTCAACCACGAAGTACACATGCCCTGCACTATGACGGCTGAGACCAACCAAGTCTCTTCCCACCTTATAGGCTTAAAGGGAATTACCATCACACTACAAAGACAAGCGCCATCATGGAAACATGCCTGCACCACAAATGTAGCCTGACCTATTCACCCTTCTTTCCATGGTTGTTCATGCTTGCTTCAACTGTACAAGTCTGTAAAATAAAATTTACAATTAAATAAATATATACAACTAAATCCTAATCTTAACCCTATATTTACACACTAAGTTATAATCCTACTATAAAATTTTTTCAATCTATTCCTGTGAACAATTACATATTTAGTAATACTACCCAATTTCTTTATTTTATAATTGTTATTAGGTAGAATATTAACAACTTGATAGGGTTTCGTAAGATATGTCGGACCCTTTTTTTTTACAAACTTGGCTATCACTCTGCCATAATTGAATTAAAATATTGCTACAAAATATATCATATTGCTGTGCTGTCTTCACGTCGACGCTAATCAGAGCATTTAAAATGAAGCCTAAAATCCTATCAACACATTGAATCCATTCGAAATATAACTTAAGACATCAATTTCACATCAGCATCTATAAAAATTTGTTTTTTCTCAACATCATAAGTATTTATAATCACGTAATCCCGCTCATCTCTTCGCGTTTCGTATACTACACTCTATGTACGACCAATGACCTTAATTATTACAAAACCTAACACCCCAGTTCCCTAGAAAATTATCATGGCTATAGGCGAGTGCCCGAATCTACGTATGGATTCATATGGGTTCGACCTATGCCATTGTATATACAAAATATCCCCATGCGAAACGTTTGCCGTTGCGGATGATGAAAGGCAACCAACCTTTCCCCTGATTTCCATGAAATCGTTAGGGTTTTCATCCTTAGCACCCGTTTCCCACACATTTACGGTCACACATATTTAATCTTCCATTCTATTTGATACGTATGTTATGATGTTGAGAATAAAAATAAATTTGCAATTAATATTAGTCAAAACTGACGTAAATTGACGTGAACATTTTTCCCGACGGCATCTCGTTTCGATTAACAAAGAGGCTATTGTAATTATAACTGGCTGATTATAAATTGAACAATTATTTAATTGTCAATGATGTCAAATTATATTTCAAATATCAATTTACAAATAAAAATTGTTTGGCAAAAATGAATAAGCTACAAAAAATATATACGACATAAAAAAAAATGATTCCCCCTGATGCTCCAGTTCTACATCGTTCGATCCCGGTGCATTATTGACGTGTATTGTAGCTTGGATGCTGCTTTACAGATGAAGACGTCGCATCTTGCTAGCTACACACATTTTATAAAAACGATGAACACGGTCGCAAATCACGCGGTCGCCGCGATGCTCGCTGGGGTGGTGACGCATATATCAATAGACTGTTATTTGTTTAAGTTTAATTTATTTGAAATAATGTACAAGAATAGGTGTTTGCACCATGAATGCCGCGAGGCGACTCTACACACCACTACTATTGTTTTTTTATTGTTCCATTCTTAACTTCTTTATTCGATTTCAAAAGAATTAAGAATAAAACTGACATACATAAAGCAACAAGTTCTACAATTCTACATACAAAACTACTTGTTGCTTTACAGTACCAACCGCAAGAAAACATTGCAGATACGAGTTTGAGAGAGTACCTCGACGATACGGTAACTGACGCAAATTTGGCCATATTAACTCTGCCTATTCCGATTACTTATAATGTTAATATAATAACCTAACCTAACCGAGTTAAAAACCCCCGACGTCAGCGCCTAAAATAACCTCTGAGCAATGAGCAAAAACTTCAACGAGCTCCGAGCACGTACATTTTCACTGGAGGGAGTATTAAAAAAATCCCGACAAAATCAGGATCAGAGCTCATAACTTAATTGACGGATTTTCATCAAACCAAGCTAAAAACATTCTTGATCACCTTTCTAATAAAAATAACTAAATCCAAATTGGTTCATCCATTTAAGAGCTACTATGCCACAGACATATGTACACAGATACACGCGTCAAACTTACAGCACCCCTCTTTTTTTTTGCGTCGGGGGTTAAAAAGGAACATATGCAATTAAAATTGTTATTCACATATGTCCTTTCTAAACTAACGTAAGGATAAAAATATTCATGTTACTGTAAAAGTGTTAAATATCTGTTATTTGGTCGAACTTTTGTATGAGATGCATTCCAGTTTGTAGCTTAGTTCCACTTCATACAGTAGACAAGTGTGGTCACAGTTTAATAAGTGAAATGTGATCGTCCGAATCAAAAGGGCCCTTATGGCGGCGGGCGCTTACGCTGCTATAGTTTTCATTGCCTTGTCATTAGTATAACAGCCGTGTGAAAAAAGGCGTAACCGCCCGCCGCGATATAGTCCCCTTCGATTTGGACGACCCCAAATTATATCAGTATGGATAGGTCTCGCTTAAAATAAAATGTAATACTGTACCTTCTTTGTTGTTTTCTTTTTTTTAGTTTTTAGTTATGCTTAACTGCCCACTATAACAATAATGTACAAAGCATGAAATCTGATGATTTTAATGCAATTAAATTAAATTACCTACCTAGATCCAGAACATTTATAATCTTGACTATTTTGAAATAATTTTTACTAAGATCTTCGTACAAAATTGATGCTCAGTGCAAAGAAGATCTTTTAAAGTGGTCAGTAATTGAGCATTTACCCTAGTTTGTTATGTACCCATTTTTAACGAAGGATAACATCGAGATGACCCAGAGAGGACGTATGGATTAACCGACAAGCTTATGCACAACCGTCCCGTGGGGTGACGGACGTTGGTGGGGGGAAGGGGAACTTTACAAATATAAGGTAGAACACCCAATTATTGGCATCCAAATTACCAGTTGGCACCTATTGATTGTAGAATTATCGCCACTAATAAAATAAATAAATAAACACGAGGGGACAATCTCACACAAATTGACCTAGTCCCAAACTAAGCTCTAGCCTTGTACTATGGGTACCGGCAACGATATTACTTTTATAGAGAAATACATACTTAAATATATAAACATCCATGACTCAGGAACAAATACTCTTAAATGTACGTAAATGACAATACAAAGACTATACCTGCACTCCAATTTGAAATCGTATTAAGTACCTACCTTCAACCACTCCTAAACTTTTCTATCACATGGTCTCATATTATCTTTCAAGACAATCAAAAGTCCGCCTTCTCTATCTAAACATAAGAATTAATTTTCAACCAACTGAAGTGTACATACAGCCTTAGTGTATTGAGCTAGTCAGCAATGATGGGTAATAACGAGGTTTAATTTAACCAACATCGCTAACTGCTCGCTCACGAACTGTTAGTTCAACGTTATGCGCCCGCGACGCTTATTGTAGCCAGGTTTGTGTGAAGTTGTTTGTCATGGGCATTACGGGCGTACTTGCGAAGGCCGTGCGATAATGTTCCTAAATCGTTTCAAAATGAGAGATGAAAATCACGAGGGTGATTCACCATGAAAATATTCGGTGATGTGTACCTGATAGTCAACCAATTTGATTCCTAGTTTAAGAGGATTGTGAGGTGACGGCTTTCCATACAAACGGCGATAACGTTTTCCACCCCTTAAATGTTAACCGATTTCGACCAATTTTAATACGGTTTCAGTCGTAATAAAAACTATGTCCGAACGTTTCGTTTTTTTTTTTAATATTATTAATAAATTTAGATTTATTCCCGTTTTATTGTTTTCATAGAAAAGTAATTTCGGCCATAATCTCTTAATAACTAATCAATCAATATTTTAAAAAACGAAACGAACGGACGTAGTTTTTGTTCCGACTGACTACAGATCAAAAATTGGTCGAAATCGTTTAACATTTAGGGGGTGGAAAACGTTATCGCCGTTTGTATGAAAAGGCTAGATTTTGCAGTTGGTTCACAGTCCTCCTAATGGAGAACCATTGCACTGTTAGCACTTTACCTGTGCAGCGAGCCTACATCAGTGACACTGGAGGTAGACCAGCTTCAGATGAGCCGAACCAGTTCTTTTAATGACGGGTGGAAATGCGTTACGCGTCTTCCTCACACAGAACTAGCCTAACATGACCTCATTAAAAGTCGCGCGGTTTTCAAGATATTTCCAGTTTAAAGTTTAAATTGGCAAAAAAAAAAATTAAACTGGCATCTTGAAAACCATGCGACTTTATTACTGAGGTCATGTTAGGCTGGTTTGGTGCCTCTTAGGCTGGTCTACCCCTGGTGTCATTGTGACGTGCGACTTATGGGTTATGGGACACCGTAAATTATTATGGTCGAGCTTATGATGTCGATAAGTGTGAATAAAGCATCCGTCGCTCTCGCACTTAGGTACATACCTACTGGTCAGAAAGTGACAGACGTTTTATGCACGCTTATCCACATTATGTTATCTATATTGGAATCTGTTTGACCAACCGTACATAACTTAAGAATGAGCTACGGCCACGGCTTTATACAAACTTCCTTTAGTGCCGTGACTTCTTTGCAAATATGTCTCCAAACATAGCCACTGAAATCTAAGGGCGTTATCACACTGGCGATTTGCGGGCGAGTTGAAAATAGATAGCGATCACATTGCGCGCTCGCGGCTAACTCGCTGTGAGCTCGCCTCGCTTTCAACAGTGTGATAAGACTCTAACCGCCGCACTCAGAAACGTTAATTAATTTTTAAGTTTGATTAAAGCTGCTGCGTCTTATTCAATTGCTATAGCAAAGAAAGTGACCGCAGCAACTTTAATCAAACTTAAAAGATAATTGACGTCTGAGTGCGGCCGTAAGAAAGTCTGATGTAATCCAGTGCCAAAACCACAAGTTGGCTTAGTTACGTGGCTCCAAATGGAGTCAGATGGCTTTGAGAAGATGCATATAATCTCACGTCCTGCGCGTTAATTTGTTATTAGCTTATTAAACTCGATTCGTGTAAGGCGTGCTACAAACGACAAACTAGAGACTTGACGGAAATTTTAAAGCTGTAAAATAAATGAATTTTTGATAACTAATTGAAATTTCTTACCTTAGAAACCATTATTACGTCACAATTGTTTAAATTTACATTATACCACACTGCCGTCCTAAGCTAAAAGGCGATATCTCAAATTCAATAGCCAAAGCAGATTCAGTCCTCTCCTGTTAGTATTGAGGTTGCAATTACTACAGCAGTTGTCTGAGATATTGCATTTTAGCTTAGCAGGGCAGCACAGGTCACCTGATGGTATAAGGGCTTTGGAGGCCCATCCCAAGTAGCACAAACCATTGGTATACTTACTTAACTCTAGTTTACATCCATTACAGCCATTATAACTCTAGTTTTAGCATTTCAAGGGCTGTTTAAGCTCTTATACAGCTTGCGTGCTGTTTGGGCATGTACAGTCAGCTGCAGAGAAAAGTAACCCTCCCTGCTAAGTAAATTGTATGCAGGGGTGGTTACTTTTCTCTGCAGCTGACTGTACCTACCTGAAGGCAGCAATTAAACGGACCTGCACATCCCAAGTAGCACAAACGCTGTATAAGAGCTTTTACAGCCGTTATAACTCTAGTTTTATCATTTTAAGGGCTGTATAAGCTCTTATACAGCTTGAGTGCTACTTGCGATGGTTCTAACTTCTACCTCCAGTTACTTTTTTTATATAAGAGTTTTAAGGTCATCTTTATTAGTGGTGGATTAGTTTTGTGAATGAGCATTCGTCACTCTTGTTCTTACAGAATCAGAAAGTGACAATATGTTTTATCTACGTCCATTATTGGCCCAGGGCTTGACATGCAAGCACGAGATAAAATTTGACAGGTGCTAAGGAAATTAATGCATCTATTCCATATTCTAACGTAAGACTCACCGCTTAAGGTTTAAAATAAAAGTGTCTCGTCCTGATTTTTATTACTAAGCGACTATTGCGATTATCACTTTTTTATAGCGATTTTATCAAAACGGGACACTTTTATTTTAAACCTTAAGCGTTAAGTCTTACGTTAGAATATGGAATATATGTATTAATTTCCCTAGCACTTGTCACATTTTATCTCGTGTTTGCATGTTAAGCCCGCAGTGCGCTTCGGAGCAAAATGCACAAAACGCATAAGAATATGGAATATAATATAAAATACATATTATTATTATTATTATCTATTATTTATCAGGCAGGCAGTTGTGACAACTGATAGACGCCTGTATCCGGCTATTCGTTGGTCAAGTATTCTTTGTACTTCTAATGTGTTGATCTAGTCGGTTTTTGAACTGATTGACATTCAGTGCTGATACTACATGTTCCGGTAGTTTGTTCCATGGTTTGGTCACTCTGGTACATAAGAAATGTCTGCGAGGATTGTTGTTATGTATTCATTTCCCTAGCACCTGTCAAATTTTATCTCGTACATGCATGTTAAGCCCGCTGGATGGAACGTGGTGCGTAAACCTCCTAAGGGAGTGTAACACAAGACACGTCGTAATCGCGGACGCGTAGCAGACACTTCCTCTAGACAGCTATTAGGGGATTAGTTACTATCCGCTAGCGGTCGAGTAGCTAGCACGATAAATATGGCTACTGACCTTGCGATAAGTGCCCAGAAAATGACCTTGGTCGAAAATAACTGGAAAAATGACGGGTTTTTATTATAAGGACTTTTTGTTGAAAACCAGTAGAGGGAATAATGGTATGCTGGAAGTTTTCAACACATTTTAACTAGATGTTATCTTATTTATTCAGATACCTACTTAATTACGGTCACACTTCAATCCTGTAACATCTTTTATGCTAAATTTCCCTTTTTTTTTTTTTTTTATTGATAATGGGTTTGCTCTTGACCAACTCCCGCCCTTGGAGGACGAAGACTCAGTCTACGATGTAGCGAGCTCACCCAGAAGATGCCTATTCACCCTAGCTTTAAATAGGTTCAGATTGTATGCACTCGGAAATACAGACGCCGGAAGCGCATTCCACTCCTTTCCAGTACGCATTATGAAATATGATGCAAAGCGCTTCGTTCGAAAAGGCGGAATTTGAATCAAGTACGGATGGCATCCCGCGGTGCGCCTGGAAGTCCGATGGTAGAAAGGAGACGGCGGTATTAGCTCGTGGAGCTCCTGTGCACACTCCCCGAAGTACAGTCTGTAGAACACCGACAAGCAGGCAACTTTCCGTCGGTGAGCTAGGCTGTGAAGCTTAGCTTTTTCGAGAAAGTCGTGGCCGATGAGTCTCTCTCTCTCTCTTTTTAAACATTCAGTTAATCGTTGGTACTTGGCAGCAGTTGGGAATCGAACCCAGTACCTTCAGCCACTCTTTCAGCCCTTCAGTGCCTCCTGAAGCCGAAGCTAATAATTTCTAACACTTTCTAACTTAGGTACAGCCTGTTGCTGGCAACACAAGTTCGACCTTTTAGTTAGTTTAATGTATTTACTTTTTATCCGTATCCGGTGTGTCGTTTAATGGCGTCAGTCAGACGCACTCTCTCTGTACCTTTCTCCCTTGCTTGTATAGTGTTTGGTGTTACAAATAAATATTGTGTGAAAAGTTGGAAGAGTTTAACCAACCCTAGCGAACCTACAGTCCACGCTCACGGCACAGCCTGCACTTCTTTGTGAGCTGGACTGTCATATACGGGAAAATTATACCGAAACTTAGACCTTGCATTAATTAAAAACAGCATTTTTTTCATTACATGGTAGGGTATAGACAGGGGAGCGTAGTAAGTCGTATTCTGCGAAAAGAAATAGCTCTATTTATTTATATATTTAACGTAAAATCACTGATAAGCTTACAGCTATGAAAGCCAAGGCGCTTATGGGGAAGACAATAAATATTATTTTTTAACGACGAACAGTTTTTTTTTTAATAGCGTAGGTGGGTGTCCCACTGCTGGGCAAAGGCCTCTCCCCTTGATCTCCACGAGCCCCTATTTGGTGCTTCTTCCGGCAGTCAAAAAGGCAAATATACCTAAGCTGCACTAATCTTAGCTACGTAACATAATAACATAGCAGACGAACCTTACCTCATTTCGCTGAAGTAAAGCAGATCGTAATGAGGCGGCGAAGCGCGCTCTCCTGCGCACCTCATCATTCGCGAACCGGTACGATACCGATTAAAAAGTGTAATCGGTGATTGATTAAAGAGTGTTCTGTTTTCTTGTGCTCAGTAAATTCGATTTTAATTTTAAGTTATGAGGACATTTTACGGAATTTGATAAACATTTTTTTTGTGATTGTATACTTGCCAGCAAAATTAGTGGACCACTTTGTGATTAATGAAGTGATTTCAATATAAACTTACTAGAATTTTTCTTATTGTACAACCAAATAAAAATGTTAAAAATGTAAAATATTTAAGTAAGTACTTAACTATTACTTAGAAGATAATAATCTTAATAATAATAATTTTTTTTGCCAAAATATGACAATCTCAATAGAAATAAATATAAATTTTCAGTTGTAACCTACTCGGCATACTCACTTATAAACGCTGAAAATTTTAAACAATTTAACAACCATTGCCATATAATAATACGTGTCTGAAATGAACTCTTCTTATCACTTAAAGTTGACGTTTGAATACTAAATAAAAAATAACTAATTTCTTAAATGTAGGTTTGTTGCTTTACATAAAAAATAACGACGGATGTTGGCTTTGTATGCAGAGATAGTTATAAAAGAAAATCAACTATTATCAAAGGACACGAACGAAGAAAATCTACGAGCAAATAGACACTGTAAAATACTAGCAAAAAATATGTTTATTTTCTCAATAACCATAAAAATTAGACACGTATGTGAAATTGTACATGTACAGTCACGAACGTTAATTTGGGACCCACTTTAGGTCCAAAGTCAATTTGACATTCTACAGTAATGAGGTGGAGTTTCCTGTAAGTTACAAATGACTTGGCATCTCTAATGACATCGACCACTTCAAGCAATATTTTTTTGAAATAAGTCCCAAATTATCGTTTGTGACACTGTAGTGCAATGTAAACCGTACGGTTTACATTGCACTACAGTGTATGAAATATATAACCATTTGAAAGGTTCTTAAATAGTATTTGAGAGCTCCCGATACACGTGTTACATGCTTACACGGGTATCCGTATCTCAGCCCGGACACGGATAAGTACCCGTGCGGGCGGACCTTAATAACACGCGGGTATTACCCGTTCGCGGCGGTTTGAGACACGCGGTCTTAAGTAAATCCATAAACGCTATTTATGACTACAATAATTCATAGCTCTTATCAACAACGGACGGGTTCAGCGCAACCCGTCAAGCACGTAATTAAGAATCGTTGATCCATGTTTGGGTAAAATACGGACTAACTACACGGAACCCCGGGTACCCGTTAAGAACGGGTCACAAACACGTGTCCGTGTAACACTGAAACGGGCACGTCTACACGAAACCGTGAGTTAGTGATTATTTTCTTGGAATTTTGGAACAGAACACTCTTCATTTCTAAACACCAATGTTAATAGCAACGCTAAAAATCTGATTAAACACATTCGTTGGGGACCACAAACTGTGTCGTAAAATTGAAAACAACAACAGCTGACCAGAGTATACATAGGTATACTTAGTGATGTGTGGAGCACAAGCCTGAAGTGATAACAGCGGACTGAAAAGGTAAACATTTGTCTTATCCTAATTTAAATAAATCTAACTGGTTCGGTTATCGGGAAAGAGGTGGATGATCGAGGTAGGACGTCGCGGTTAGCCCAGTTTGTAGTGACTCGTCTACGTCTAGGTCCCGGGTTCGAATACCGTCTTAGCCAAATATTTATGGGAAGAGCGCGAGTAAGTTCTTGATTCCTGAGTCACCTATGTTTTGCCAAGCCTAGAGCTTGATTTGGGACTAGAGTGATTTGTGTAAGATGGACATCTATACAATACAAAGGTACACCTAAATAATAATAATCCAATCCCTCCTAAGGCCTCCACTCACAATGAGAGGGTTTGTGCTATAGTTCCCACGCGGGCCCAGTGCGGATTGGGAACTTCGCACACACCGTCAAATTGCTTTGCAAGTGTGTGCAGGTTTCCTCACGATATTTTCCTTCACTGAAAAGTTCATGGTAAATTTACAAATTATATTTCGCACATAAATTTTGAAAACTTAGAGGTGCGAGCCTTGGTTCGAACCCACGACCCTCAGCTATGTTATTCTGTTGACACATCGTCGTTCAGTTCTACTCAGTCGATGAATAGCCGGTGAATTTACGTCGTCCGTCAAGGTGGGTAAATTACATTCAACTGCCTGCACATTCATTTAGTCGCTGGTTTCACAGCTGGTCGTCTGTACGACGACGATGCGTCAACAGAATAACATAGCTGCTCTGCGAGTCGGCAGCTCAAACCATTAGGCTAGGTACCACGGCTTTTGTGCAAAGCTGTGTAGCTAATATAACCTAAGTGCTTATTTTTTTTTTTTTTTTTTAATTTATTTCAAAACTAAATTCGTGGCGTATTTGTTGCCTCACAGGTATAAAACGTTCCAATGAATAGGTACTTAAGAGGTTTTAAATACAACAAACAACATTGTTGGGATCGGCATGGATTTAGCTATAAAATGTCGGAACCTGTTTTTAAGGTTGATCACATGCTAGGAAAATGGTTAAGTACCTATTTAGATATAAAGTTGCAATTTATTGCTTTTGTAAGGGCTTAAAATAAATCCTCAATAATAATGTACGTATAATAAGTATTTAAAAACGTTCTTAACCCCAATAGTTATTCCTTTAATAAAAGTCATGGGGTAATTGCGCATAAAGCGCAGGATGCATGTGATCTCGTGTGTAAGTGAATTAGGCCAGATAGAGATAACGTTATCACTGCTATAACGCGCCCGTCAAGGCCGATAGCCGCAAACGGCGTACTCCGTCGGAATACTAGGCTGTCGGTGTTGTTCAGCGGGCTTAAACTGCATGCACGAGATTAACTATAATAATAAAAAAAATCCAGCCTATATACGTCCCACTGCTGGGCACATCCTCCACTCATAATGAGAGGGTTTGGGCTATAGTTCCCCGCGGGCCCAGTGCGGATTAGTAAATGCGCACACACCGTCAAATTGCTTTGCAGGTGTATGCAGGTTTCCTCACGATGTTTTCCTTCACCGAAAAGCTCATGGTAAATTTACAAATTATATTTTGCACATAAATTCTGAAAAACTTAGAGGTGCGAGCCCGGGTTCGAACCCACGACCCTCTGCTTAAGAGTTGGCAGGTCAAACCATTAGACTACCACGGCTTTTTAACTATTAGCATGCATCAATACCAGTATAAAGACCTGCGCAGTCCCTCGGGTATGCGCGCGCACAGGGCCCTTTGTTCGCGCATTTGCATCGCAATGTGCGCATGACCGCGTCCAAGCGAGATGAGTATCTTAGGCGCCGTGAAGGCTGTTATGCATGTATTTATAATACTTATGTACATAGCACATAAAACATTATAACAGCATATAAGCATAGTTTTATTAGTGACTTCAAAGAACACTCTCGATTAAGTAGAACCTTTCCAACAAAAAATAACTAAATCAAAATTGGTCCATCCGTTTAGGAGCTACGATGCCACAAACATACACAAACGCACAAATACATACGTCAAACTTATAATAACACCCCTTTTTTGCGTCGGGGGTTAAAAAGTTGTTTATTACCTACTGACATTGGAACTGTCAAATTTTCCTGGTTAAAAACATGGGATATTTTTAACCAGGAAAATTTCTCCTTTCTTATTAAGATTTGTTTCGTCGTTTTGTCGTGATAACAAACCAACAAATAGAGTTAATTCTGAATTTTTAATATTAGTATGGATCTGATCTTTAACTTGAAATGAGCCTACGGGTAACTTTTTAAAAATGTAACGGTTTTGGAATGCTGGTGCGCATTCTATCAGGCATTTTTCAAATAGGATATTTTGTTTACAAGTTTTGAGTATATGTATGTATTGGTCAATAGACGACATTTCCACTGCAACTAAATATTAAATAAATATTTCGAGATAAAAATATCCTATGTTATGGACTGTACCTATTTGAATTATTTTTCATCCAAATCTGTTCAGCTGTTTATGCGTGACTGAAGGACTAACATCACAAACTTATATTATTACTGAGTAGAAGTTGTTTATTACTTTTCCTTCGGAAACTGTCCAATTTTTCAGGCTAAAAAGCAATATTAAGCGACTTTTTCGCGAAAAATTGGTTCCAAATATGAAAACTTTGTACTTTACGTAGTACAAACAAACAAACACGTACATACATATAGCTCAGAATTTACGTAACAAACGTCCGTTTGTGACCATCAGCAAGATAACAAAGATAACTCGAGACGTTTTACCAAATGACCGCCATTACACTGTCGTTAGGACACGAATCGTTTTCGTATGCAAAATAAAAATAAAACGAATAAAATTGACGATGCGCAATTAACTTAGATGGTAGTGACCCTGCCTACGAAGCTAGCGGTCCCGAGTTTGATTCCCGGTATGCCACTTTTTTAATGTTTGCTATGACTATGTGCGTCTCTTTATTTCCCCATTAAATAAAATACCCGTTGTGTAAATCTGGTATTTACTTACGGCTCATAATATCTGAACCCTAATTGCGTAACGCACTTGGCCGGCTTTTTGAACTTGATTAACTTTTAATAACCTGACCTAACCTCGAAAACTAAAACCTGCCTGGCTAGTATTATGTTATGACTTATGACGCTCCCTTATAATTTTTATAAATAAGCCTACCTATGACACTCGTACGTTTTTGACAAATCATTGACAGTCCATTTATTAAAACCAGTCCGAAGTTTAGGAGTTAGAGTGGAACATCCGATTTTCGGTCACATACATACATACATATAGACTGTTAACCACATTACCCTTCTTTTTGCTACGCGTTGTCGGGTAAAAAGGTGAAATGGTAAATTGTGCTCTGTTATTAAAGCACTTAGGTACCTCATTTTAATTAGAGTGCAATACTAATTAAATAAAAACTTAATTCGAGGATAGCGTTATCACCTCGTTAGTAAAAACAACAATCTACATGAGGAAGGAAATATAAATATTGTACAAAATACCGCTTCTGAGTTTTAATAAGTACTTATTAGCTAATTAGTTAATACAACCAAATAGACCTGTTTTGCGTTGCAATTACGAAGTATATTTAAATCTGAAGTAATCTAAATAAGCAATTGCGATTTATTTTAAGAAAACAATCTAATTTATTGCCATAATGTACTGAAGCAAAACGACGGACACAAAGTGAATATTGTTAAAACCAATTAAGACGTGAACACGGAAATATGTGCTGTACTTAAAACATTTGTAGTCTAGAATTGAATGGACCGAGGCAAGCAACATTTAAAAACAATTCGCGTTCGATACTTTTAAATGCAAAAGTTGGTATTGAATTGTAGACGGCCAGTCTCATTGTTTTGTCTTCAAGAGCTTATAGCTGACGTTTCAGCATTCCATAATTAAAATTCGTTTTGGGATCATTTTTAAACTTTTTAATGATTGTTAATTAGATTGCTACACGCGAAAAGTGCGAAATCAAATCTACGCGTGCAATCATCAGTGTTAAACAAATTAACCGATAAAGTGCGCTAATGTAACCCGTGACTGCGTAATTGGTTTTTGAATTTAGAATCAATCGTGAACTATTTTCAAACTGGACGCTCGATTAGGTTAATTTGAGTTCGAATTTGGAATAATTAATTTATTGTAATAATAAGGTTTAATTGTAAATATTAGTGGCCAGTGTTTATTGGTATTTTTAATAACTATTTACTTCCAACATGAATTTTGATTGCAAACCGGGATGTTCTGGTGAAGATGTTAAATGTTTTTGGTGTGTGTTTTACGTGGATTACATAATATACGCCATTTTGACTGTAGTGTTGTTAAGCATCTTCATTTACTTCTGTGTGGTTTCTTAGACGATTTGAATACAATGGGAGGCAGCATGGAAATTTTATGTGAAGATGAACAGTTTAAATACTACGTTATGTTGAGGTAAGAGACAAATCATTAGCATGTTACTGCACTAGAATTTACGTATTTAGAAATTTATATATTTAGAACAATTTTAAATGAAATCAGGGGACAATCTCACATACATTAACATAGCCCCAAACTAAGCCCTAGGCTTGTTCTTGGCAATAATAAACATACTTGAATACAGAAAAACATACTTATATTCATGACTCAGCAGGATTAACATAATATGCATGGATGAGATAAAATCATATTATACATCTATTCCATATTCTAACGTAAGACTTAACGCTTAAGGTTTAAAATAAAAGTGTCTCGTCCTGACTTTTATTACCTTTTATTACTAAGCGACTTTGGCGCTTTCATTTTTTTTATAGCAATTTTATCAAAACTTATACTTTTATTTAAAACCTTAGCGTTAAGTCTTACGTTAGAATATAGAATAGAAGTTTTCATTTCCCTAGCACCAGTACAATTTTATCTCGTTTATGCGTGCTAAGCCAATTAATTAATTAATTCGAACCCAGGACCGCTAGCTTCGTAAACAGAGTCACTACCAACTAGGCTATATGCGTCGTTTTAAATGTAAGTACCTACCCAAATAAAGTAGTCAAGCGCGACTTGATAATTTGCTTGGATATTCGTTTAAAAAGTGTAAGGGCCTGCGCAAACCGGCGGAGCGCAGAGCAGATCACTTTAAATTTATCAATGTATATTCTTCCCTATTTTAATAACAATAAGGTATACATTTAGAGCCGCAGCCGCAGAGTAGAAATCCCCCGTGATGCTCAGAGGTCGGTCTCAGAGCATTCAAATTTATACCTTATTGTCATTAAAATAGGGAAGAATATAAATTGATCAATTTAAAGTGATCTGCTCTGCGCTCCGCTGGTTTGCGTAGGCCCTAATGGCACTGGGACCCAGCGAACCGAGGGTCTCCTTGCCAAATAAATAAAGTGATACACAAACACTCGATATAACAACCTAGACTTTTTCCACGCACAAAAAATACCCAACACATTGTTTCCAGTTATATGACGTCACAGAACACACATTGTGACGTCACAACGCATACAGAGTAGGACGGTAGCTAATCTGTGGCGATAATCTTAGAGTAAACATATCTTGTATGCCCGGCCTTGTCCAGGGTATCTTACGGAATATATACTTAGTACCTATGCTATGTGACTTAACATGTACCTATACCTACTAGGTTTGCATTAAAAAAAATACAATGTAGTGTGATGGCACCAGTGTTGGACACTTTAAGCTGACAGGCACCAAAAATGGACACTTAAACCTTAATTCAAAGATACGGTTATAAATTTATTGTTGCAAAACAAATTAATAACCCTTATCTTCTTCAAAATAAGAATCATATTATGTGTCCATCATCCTAGAAGGTAATTGATCTCACAGGCCACCTGATGGTATGTGGGATCTGAGATTCATAGGGACCGTATTAATAAGTTGATCTTGGCTGAAATACGTCTTGAGACGTGTAAATTATAAAACCGGGCAAGTGCGAGTCGGACTAACGCACTGATGGTTCCGTGCACCTTTGGCTGGATTTTAGTATTTGTTGTTATTTTATAGGGTTTTTTCTATAATTATACCAAATTTTGATTTCATTATGATTATGTGATATAGAATAATGTAATTTCCAATATGTAATAAATGCCTACTTACCTACCAGTCACGGTACGAAAACCTTCGTCACTTTTCGACTCTATTAAGTTGCGGTGAAGTTGCTGATAAGTTGCTGTTAAGTTGCTGTTAAGTTGCTGTTAAGTTGCTGTTAAGTTGCTGTTAAGTTGCTGTTACGTTGCTGATAAGTTGCTGTTAAGTTGCTGTTAAGTTGCTGTTAAGTTTCTGTTAAGAGCTGTTAAGTTGCTGTTAAGTTCCAGAAGTGACGAACCTTTTCATACCGCGATTATTACTCGAGCGGATAAAGGCCTAATAATACTGCTCTGTACATACAGTGGTAGAGATCTAACTTTTAATGTTAGCGAATAACACAAATATTAGCATACTCATATTTTACAAACTCACCGTTTTTTCTGGTAGAGGTAAATCACCACAACCGCCTGCGGGTTTTCCCGAGGTCGCCAGTTCGAAATCGACAGACGTAACAAAAACGTCATTTACATTGTTTTTATTAGAAATCAACAGCTTAAATCTTTCTAAACGTTTCAACTTGTTTATAAACATATTGTGATTTTTATGTACTCGTATTTCGAGCTCAAACTAATTTGTGTTTAAATTAAGTTAGATTAAAAAATATCAAAAGACACACAAATTAACTTAGTCCCCAACAAAGTTCTTGGCTTGTAGTATAGCTTAGCCACTTACCCCCACACACGCTCCTATTATACTTATTAAAAATAATCAATCACATTTAAAAAACATGTAACATAACACTTAAGAAAAACTTTTAAAACCCAATTTTCATTCACAAATAAACATTTGCCTTATTATTTTGAAGGTAGAGTTCGTTAACATTAACTCGTCATACCCTTTAAATCAAGCGAAGGTCGAGAACTATAAAAAGTACCATACTAAATAAAGAAGTTGATAATAACATAACAAATACGCGAGACGGACCTGACGCCAGTAAACTACAGTACTGTAGTGCAGATCAAGCGGGCAATGGAACCAGTTTGTCACAGAACCTCTTGTTAATTTTATTTTACTAAAATAACACCGATGGCATCAGGATTTTTTGTTAAAATGTAATATCGTTCGTTTGGAAACCAGGCCCGCTTTCACGTCTCATTTTGGTTGTTATAAAATTTTAAAATAACCTTGGTGAAAACCTTTGACTTTGACTTTAACATACATTCCCTTATTTACATAGGCCAATGTCCGTCAAGTCAGTGGACGTGTTTCGGCTGAAATGATGATACTAACCGCCCAATTATTGTTCTTTTTCAGGTTACTGCTGTATGAAATACACTCACCATGGACCCCAAATCCCAGGAGATAGCAAAGGGCCTAAATTCCCCCGAACTTCGAAGAAACACTGATATACCCTTCGCCGACGATTTCATCGAACTCGATCATGTCAAACCTAATGAACCAATTAGACCAAAACGAGAAAAAACAAGAGAAATACATGCAAACGACATCGGAGAAGTACACTCATCGCCTGACAGTGATACCATAGTTGTCAACACCCCTGAAGGAACGCTTTATATAACTCTAGAACCTGATTCTGCTAAATCTAGTAGAGTTAATAGTCCTAGCATTCTTAATAGTCCAAGTACACAATCTACTGATCTCACGTCGCCTAGCACATCAAAAGCGAGTGGCGCAGAAGAATCTATGGTATTGATAGAGAAGGAGAAAGAAGCAGAACAGAGAAGGGCGAACTTGAGGAGGAATTCGATCTCAATGCCGACGCTGCAGAACTTGGAGCTGGAAGTGCTTCGGCAGCAGTATTTGCAGAATCCACAAGATGAGGTGAGTTGATGAACTGCTTTTTGCGTTTTTTTAGGTTAATATTTGGCTTTTATATATTTAAGGTAGAGATAAAAAATCATCCATAGGACTTCTATAATCTCCAAGCCTCTAACAGCGTCAGCTGCTATTTGTGTATATGTATTTGTCTATATGTGTTGATCACCGTTCCGTTTCATCGCAGATTTTAGCACTGTTATTCTCTTGTGGAATAATAACATCATCCACAAATTTACAATGCTATTTGACTATTTATTGACCTTGACAGTAGGAAAGAATACTTATCGCGGCATAATGGCTACTACTAGCGCATTGGTCAATTTATGATTTCCGTAAGAATAATTAAATGAATATAAAATTTACGGCTACGAGATGTCGGCTTGATACAAAGGCAGAGAAATACAATGTTTTTACTGCATTATGATCCATTTTAATTATCAATAGCATTCGCAAAGAAGATGATGTTTATCTAATTATGAACACATCTGCTGATAAAGCCCCGGTTTACTTTGTGTTATCTTTTGAGAGCAATGACTGGATATATACGCTTGACTTTGTAAGACTAATAATCCGAATCTGTACAAATATGATTACCGTGTAATTATGTATGAACGAGCGTTATCTTGTTTTGGCAAAAAATAATGCAGTCGAAATGTACTAGTTAAGGAAACATCCATGAATGTAATGTTCTGCCTATACATGGTTTTGTGGCAAACCTTGGGGGAGGCCTATGTCCAGCAGTGGACGTCTTTCGGCTGAAATTATGACATGGTTTATTTATTTATTTTAGTAGGTACGTTGTTAGTTAGTGCATGTTACATCGTTTTGAAAACATATAATAATAATGTCGTCTAAAAAGACCTTAGAGTAAGTATAATCTTAGTGCTTGAATTTCATAACAAGCGGGTACTACTTATGTATTTGTTTAACTTTAAAATCATAAATAATAAAACATCCAAGAAATATCTTATGTTTCTTACTCTACTAG
Organism: Tortrix viridana; assembly: GCA_963241965.1. Lineage (NCBI taxonomy): Eukaryota > Metazoa > Arthropoda > Insecta > Lepidoptera > Tortricidae > Tortrix > Tortrix viridana. The sequence continues at coordinate 12,474,230 of OY725188.1, read as the reverse complement.
TACACACAATCAAACCTATTTAATACGATTTTATACGAGTATGTAACGTTATAGTAGTTTCTATATTCCTGTTTCAAAAAATATTCATCTTAATTTTAAAACCAGGAAGTAAATTAGTCATAGACAAAATAATAATGCAAAATACAAGACTGAATCGATAAGGTGAACAAAATAATGGCAGTTCGGACAAAATTTGCTATCATTACGTCACTTATCACCACACGTGATAAAGACAAATTTGATAATATTACGGAAAGAAATTCACCAGTCGACTTCGCAATCTATGAGGAACAATGGCTATGAATATTCAATTCGTAAACTGTAGAATTAAGAAAAGTAGAGGCTCGTAGAGTTGGTGATAAAACAATATAATTGTTATGAAGTGCGTTCAAGTTAAGATTTTGTTTTAGATAACGGTGCAGTGACGGCTAGTAGTGAATTTTTAACTCAAGTGACTATAAACTTACAAGTTCTAAATCTATTTTCAAAAATAACAGGCTTAAACTTTACATAAGGAAGGAACTTTTTTTACACAAGAAGATTTTACCTTGAGAAGAGATTATCTTTATCACCCTGATTATTGAGACTGCCTGGCTTAGAAACACGATTAGTCAAAATGCGTATACGAAAGAAACCAGACCTACGGCTCAACATCCCATCATACCCTCATGATTTTGTCGAGATGCCGCCAGAAACTAAACGGCTGATCCTAGAAGCAAATAAGACACCAAATGATCTTCCGTATATTGATGATGACGTGGGTCACGGATCATCAGCAAATTTTCAAATAGGGAGTCCTATATCACCTATAGACGGTCCTACTTCACCTATGGGAGCTCCTAAAGGTCCTATGTCCTTTGATGTGGGTTCATCGAGTGATGGATTTCGGGCTTCCACACCTACAGTTAAAATTATTGAACCAGAAGAAATGGCGTATAAAAAAGTGGAGAATAATGAAGAAAAAGAAGAAAATGTTCGTGGTAATGAGAGTCCCGTTGAATATAGGAAACTGAGAAGGATATCAGTTTCAATGCCTCATGGGTTTCAGAATTATGAGCTGGAAGCTATGAGGCAGATGCACGCAGACAGAGTGAGTAGATATTATTGTTTTTGTGTTAGATAAGGATGCCAATGATTGATCTGAATTTGATAGCTATAGCTAATCCTTGGATCATATTTGAAATTCCGTATCCGGGTTTCAAACCAAATTTCATTTTTTCGACTAAAGCGTTCGTCTGACAGTTTTTAGAGCCTTCGCCTTAGGTATTTAAAACAAAGTGACTTAGAGACGGCGATTAAACTTCACACTTCTCACTTACCCTCTGAACTAGGCCTCATTGCCCTTATTGTGTATTGTTAAGGCTTCGTCAAAACAGCCGGCTTGAAGCGGCACGACGGTAGCGTGGGCATTCTTAGCGTGGAAATTAACAAAGGAGCACGCCGTCACACATTTTCACGTTGTATTTGTTTACAAATTTACATTGTATTTGTGACCATGGATGTAAAATTTTTTAAAGATTGTATTAGAGAACGTCTAGTTCTATATGATTTGGGCCATAAAAGCTACAAAAACGTCTTAACTTGGATCGAGATTGCGAGAGAACACGCCGCGCGCGACACGCAACGTTTTCCTGCAGTGTGACTGCCGCGCCGTGCCGCGTTGGCTGTTTGATGAAACCTTTAACGTAATGATAGCTCTTATTGACATGACAGTAAAGGTGGTGGATAATGCAGTCGAAATAGTGTAAAAAAAGCCGGTCAAATGCGAGTCGGACTCGCACCGAGGGTTCCGCACAAACTTGTAGGCATGTAAATAGTTCGTAAATCACGGGAATACAATATAAACAGAGTCCAGTTTAAACTGACACGCAATAAGTATGCACTTTAGTACTTAGTGAGGGTCAGCTTATACTGGGCACATTTTTTATGTGATGTAACTACAAATTAACGGTTTTCGGATTTTTTCCTTTACTTGTGCTATAAAACATAGCTTCTTGCACAATTTCATGATTCTAAGTCAACGGGAAGTACCCTATAGGTTTTGATTCCCTTGAGATTCCCTTCAATATGCAGAATAAACGGCCGTATCTTTTGATTGCGTTGACTTAGATGTTTGATTTTTTCACTGATCCAACGGATTGCAGACTGAAGTATTTGATATGAATTTCAACTTGATACCTTCACGCGTTCCTGAGAAAAAGGATCTTGACAGACACACAGACAGACAGACGGACAACAAAGTGATCCTATAAGGGTTCCGTTTTTTTCTTTGAGGTACGGAACCCTAAAAACAAGTAGAAAAGAGACCCAGAGCTACAAAAGATTTTCATTCTTCATTTTTACAAGCTTTTATTTCCACCTGTCCCGGTGGTTGTAATCAAATCTTACAAGTTAAAGTTGACCCACTTCCCGCTGTCCCATTGAGCTGAAATTTGGTATACCTACGTAACTTCGGTGACAATGCAATAATATGGTACCATGGAGCTGGTCTGATGATGGAGACGGAAGTTGTCCACAGGAACTCAGTAGTTAAACAATGCAATAACATCGAGTTTGGGCTCGTCTGATTTGTCTTGATAACCAGATGGTGACTGTGCAAAAAAAAGTATAGTCGGCAACAAAACTGCCCTGCTAAGGTAAAATGCAGTATTTTACACAAAACTACTGTGGCAATTGCAACCTTATTACCCAGTAATGAGGTTGCTATTAGCAGGGCAGAAAAGCTTAACCCAAAACTAAATTGTTTGCCAAAAACTTATTAAACGCGTTATTTAAAAATTATAAAAGATGTCAAATGTATTTAAATCTCAATATGAATCAAATCATTGATATTGAGTCCAAACGTTTTCCTGCAATTCACGATGATTGATGACGTTTTTGACCCAACTCGCGCTTGACCGGTTTTTTAAGCTTTTCTTAGCCAATAGCGTCCCGTTGGAGGTCCCTCCTCACTGGCATCTCAAATTGTATAACGACGTCCTGTGGTGTCACCAATCCTACGACGCAAGGACCGCAGACAAAATACAACAAGTGAAAGAGACAGAGATATATAACTCCTAAAGCTCTATCCTTTTGACAGCTTATAATATGGCCTGTACAGATAATGGGAGCAATAACCACAACAAATAAAAAATAAAAACAAAATGTCGAAAACGAAATCGTCTCAAAAATAAGTTGGCATATTTTTCTTTTCATTATGTCAAATTCAAATTCAAAATTATTTATTGTATTACTATAGGTCATTTTTATATTCCGAATCATGTTGCTAAATGTTGCCCCACATAAGTAATTTTGGTGTGGATGCACCTTAAAATCACAATACCTCCTTAATCCCTTTCAGACTCGGCCAACACGATCGTGAGTATTGTTCAAAATTTAAAATGGATTTTATTGACCAATCAATAAAATTCAATACCATCAAACACTTGATACTAAACTGGGTTTGAAAGGGTGAGGTCTTTTTTTTTTAATATTGATTGTCAAAACTGTGTAGGTACAGTCGATGACAGAGAGATGTTTACACTTTTTCACCTTATTCCATTGTAATAAGGTCCAAAAGTGTAAACACCTTTCTGTCCTCGACTGTACAATAACTAAATGTTATGTAGTGTAGCAGGCTCAACAGTTTGCCCATTTCGGACGTACAACAACTTATAAATGTAAGATTAAGATATATGTTAACATTTGTGGTTTATACAGAAATATTCATTTAAGTTGTAGAAACACTTTGATATTAACCATTTCTTGAGATTTCATTTAAAACATTTACCATCCAAAGACTTAATGCTATCCGGCAAATGATTATATATTCCAATACCTGTGACATTATGTGCTCTTTTTTACTATGTAACTAGAAGGTCTAGCTGTCCATGTACATATGTCATATTTGTATTCTGCCGTCCTAAGCTAAAAGGTGATATCTCAAATTCAATAGCCATAGCAGATTCAGTCCTCTCCTGTTAGTAATGAGGTAGCAATTGCTACAGCAGTTTTGTCTGAGATATCGCATTTTAGCTTAGCAGGGCAGTATTGTGATCGCAAGTTTTCCTTACAGCTACTTTTTTTAAGAAAGTTTATTATATTCCAGATAATATCTAGACTAATCGTTTTATACTTATTGCTGCAATAAATCAAGCAGGCCCCAGTTGGCCGCCCCCGCACCGCTGTCCTATTTGCCTACATTCAATCAACGGAATGCCCGTGATCTTAAGATCAGTCTCCTCTAACCCATGTGACCTAAAACTCCAATCACAATATAGACTCACCATTCAATGACAAATTATAATATAATACAAATTGATTACAAGCCTAGAGGTTAGTTTGGGACTAGGTCAATTTGTGTAAGATTGTCCCCTGATATTTATTATTATTATTTATTATTATTATTTATTATTATTCTCTAATTTCAAAATTAAACGATTGTCAACTGTTTTAAAATGAATAACGAGTGTAAGTTTAATGCGTTTGCGCGCAAGTTCAAGTATGTGTCGCCTTTGTGGATTGAGTCGGACTCGGATGTCAGTAAAAGCAGTGAGGCTGAGAGGGGTCTCAGCAACAGTGACGACAGCCTTCGAAGCAGCAACAGCTCCGACTCCAGCGTCAACGACTTCTTGGATTCTAAGGTTAAATTTGTAAATTATTGTTGTTCAATCTTCCCTATTGTTTTTGTGTTAAAGAAAATGCTAATATGTGATGTTCTCAATATAAAGAGACCTTATGGAGGAAGGCAGTTACGCTCTTAATATTCTTGTAACTATACGAATACTATGGTAACAGTTCTAAAAGCGGCGTAACCACCTGCCTCCATAAGGTCCCTTTATATTGAGAACGTCATTTATAGTCAGAGATAATGAAGCTTCCTGTTAGTAAAAAAACATTTTATTCGGTTCGGTAGTTCCAGAGGGTACTCTCGACATACAAACAAACAAACTCCAGAAGATTGAATTATATTACTAGTATTGATAGGAAAGGAGTTCAAAATACGCTGTTCACTGGATAAAGTGAAATAATGCAGCGAGAAACAGCGCCATAAATCTCCTTGGGTGATAAACTGCGATAGTAATCAGAAAAACATAATTAGCGGAAAAATCGTTGCGCATAAACAATAAGCCATAATAAGCCATAACTTTAGTCTTTTAAATAAACCCATGTTTGAAACTATTGCTGTTGTAATAAGGTTGAAAATGTTTTGATACGAGCTGCATCTGTGTGCATCATCAGCGGGCTTAACATGCGTGCACGAGATAAAATTTGACAGGTGATTCATATTCAATTCATATTCAAACGTAAGACTTAACGCTTAAGGTTCAAGATAAAAGTATCTCTTCCTGACTCTTATTAACTTTTATTTCTATTAGAAAGTATAGTGATTTTAACATTTTTATAGCGTTTTTATCAAGACGGGACATTTCTATTTTAAACCTTAATCGTAAAGGCTTACGTTACAATATGGAATAGATGTATTAATTTCGCCAGCATCTGTCAAATTTTATCTTAAGCCCACAGCTGGGGTGAAACAAAGGGTAGGTATTATAAGTTAAAGGTGTGTATCTGTGTATCTGTCTGTGGCACCGTAGCTCCTAAACCGACGAACCAGTTTTGGTTTACTACGATTAGATCAGCTCGTTATAATTATAACTTATTAAGTTTAATATCAAATACGGTTAATAGCCAGCCCTGGCCTGGTCGCGGTAATTAATTAAGGTTCACACCCAATTAGACAGATGCAGTCCCAGACGCTGCAGGATGAGAGGTGCACGGAATCTGCGCGGGTTTGATTGTATACCTTTGACTCAGGTGTGTTTTTATATATATTACTAGCCACCCGCCCCGGCTTCGCACGGTTAGCACTGTTCATAAATTTAGCTTATAACCTTCCTGGATAATTCCTCTTTCTAATGGTAATAACCGTATAAAATCCGTACAGTTCTTGCTTTATTAGATCGAACAAACAAGCTAGCTCGCGGATTTTAATTTATAGTGACGAAGTTAATTAAAACATACTGACGATACTGACGCCTAAAATAAAAAAAGCCACATGATAGTCTGAAACATTATGGACTTACGGCCTTTTATTTTGATACTTGTCACGATTGTTGATATTGACGGATTTATATTGGTATTTTATTGATCCGTTTAACTAGAAATATGTGTGAACATCGCGAATGTTTAAAAATACACAGTGTAAGGTTTTAAATTCGTCATTTTACTCGTAAGTGATCTTTTCGATGCTTAAACAAATCTAGCGACCATTTTGTCAAAATCAGGCCATCCGTTCAGCCGCTACAGGCAAATGTACAGATAGAGATGTATGTAGAGATCCTATTTAGGGATAAGTTCGCCTTTGTACTTTAAATTTACGATGTCAATGTATTATTTACTTATACTTTTTGTGCAATAAAGAGTTTACATACATACATGTACAGGTCAAAATACTACCTTCAATTTGTTGAAAATAAAGAAATGTTTCTTCACATGGCAGTTTGTTATACTTGCACGAATATGGTGCTGATTCCACCATGACGCGCAATACTTAACTTGACGCTGAACGATTACAAATATCTACGTCAAAATACGACGTAGATATTCGTACAAACTCTGCGCTACATGACGTAGATATTCGTACAAAGTCTACATAACGTAGATATTCGTATAAAGTCTACATGGCGTAGATATTTGTACAAAGTCTACATGACGTAGATATTCGTACAAAGTCTACATAACGTAGATATCCGTATAAAGTCTACATGGCGTAGATATTCGTATAAAGTCTACATGACGTAGATATTCGTACAAAGTCTACATGACGTAGATATTCGTATGAAGTGTACATAACGTTAAGTATTGTATAGTATCATCGAATTCCATGACTCGCTCAATTCCGGTGGTAGCAGTTCTATAATCCGCCATAGAACCCTGCAGGTCGAATCTGGGACCTAAAATACACCCTTTATTTATTTGCCTTAGCCTATTTAAAAGACTAAGGTCGTATTTCAGTCCCTACTTAGATTATATTAGGAGGGTTCTATGACGGATTATAGAACTGCTACCTCGGAATTGAGCGAGCCACGGAATTCCATGAGTTTACCCTAGACTTCGTAGATTAGAGAAAATATGAACGGTAATAACAACACACTTGTGTATTTAATAAGCGTAAACAAAATCTAGTAAAGCAAAATATAGCTATTTGCAACTTTGCTGTTCAAATATTTAATACAATAAACTAAATTCCCTGTCTTTGTTTTGTGAGCATTTTAGATAACGTCGGCTGGTGTTAATTTAGGGTTCCGTAATTAGTGTTTATGAGTGTAGGTTGGGCGTAGGAAGGGCTCTGATGTCACACGATGGGCTAGTGTTAGACTGATCCGAATCCGAGAAATGTCGGTTCGAATTACCAGTAGTATTTGTAAGAGGAATCGGATGGGGGAATTCGGGTACAGCGTGGAACGTTTAATTCAAATAGTTTAGGTATCGGCACCAGAGTTGAGGTCACGCACACATCATGGCACGTATTGACAGCGTCATTTTGTTCACCATTCACTCTGTTCATTCATTAACTTTTGCAATTAGTACTCTATGTAGCTGTGTGTGTAATCATTCACCTCAACTCTCTTGCCAACACCTATACTACTGCTTCGTTCCGACTTTTCTCGTATTCGGCTCGGACGCCGTGCGGATTTGCTCTTACGGCCGCACTCAGAGACGTCAATTAACTTTTAAGTTTGATTAAAGTTGCTTCTGTCACTTTCTTTGCTGTAGAAATAGAATAAGACGTCTCTGAGTGCGGCACTTAGACTTTTTTCGCACCGCGTTCTATTTAAGTAGATCCAAGATTTTAACCTTATATTTGACACCTATGTCTGTCCGTCTGTTTGTGGTTTCTTAGCTCCAAAACGGATGGTTCTATGTTAATACGGTTTTGTTATACTTAAAGTTACTATAATTGGTAGTTCTTAGGTAGGTTTTATGGAAATCAGTTGGACCTTTCAAGAGTTATCAGATCTGAAAGTAAGGGTCACAATTACTTAGGATTTTTTTCAGTACCTAGCTACTTAAATGTATTTTTGAAGCTTGCTGCTATCTCGCTTTGCAAATTCGTTCAGTGAAACGTCTCGCTTGCTATTGACTCCTGCGCAGGGTCATTGTCCGATATTCGACCTATGACCGTTCAAAACTATTTGTTGAATTGATTCTATAGGAGCTGTACCTAATGAAAATTTAATCTGCCATTAACATTGAAATGAGGACGCTACTACGTTTAAGCAAAAGTGAGTTTAAGATTTTGGTTTTTATTCTCTGCTTTTTGCAAAAAAATAGTACACAAAACGCAAACTTATTGCCGTAAGGTATACTCTACCAGTAATCCCTATGTGTTTGTTTGTAGGGGTTGTATTCCAATTTGTTTTAAGCCAACTTGCTTCTTTATCACAATAAAATCATCTCTTCCCTTGTCGCACCAAGTCGACCCACTACACCTAAAATCATTAACTTACTGCCGCACTCAGAGACGTCAATTAAGTTTTAAGTTTCATTAATGTTGCTGCGTCTTATTCTATTGCTATAGCAAAGAAAGTGACAGCAGCAACTTTTATGAAACTTAAATCTTAATTGACGTCTCTGAGTGCGGCCGTTTGTCAGTAACTTCGTAATTGTGTTTTGTATGACATAGGTTATGGTGACGTCGCATTAAATCTAACTTGGCGAAAATTACACTTTTTTACAAATGTATCGAGCTTGCTACAGTCAAATCAAAATTAGATACTTACTTTTGTACTTTATCGCATTAACATACTTGACAATCTTGTTTGACATTGCTAACGTGGTTGTACAGCGACATAAGGTACGTGTGTATCTACTTTTGATGTTGACTGTACTAAAAAGTAACATATTTGATAGATAAAGACGCAAAAAAAATGTCACCTCACCAGCATGGAAAGATATTCTTTGTCGCTCAAGTGTTTTCCTCGCTACAGTGCGGTGTAAAATTGTGTGTTTCACACAAAATTATTTGCTAAATAACAACTTTGCTTTTTATAAAAATACAATATAACACGCGAACCCTTCATAATAATTTCATTTAAATAAACATTTAGCGGTGTCAGTTAGTTGTCTCAACAAGATAACATCTCAGTGACATAATAATTATCTGTCCTTTTGTTGTTGTGATCCAGTCTAGGTAGACAGAAGACAGAAGGTTCTGTCTTTACTGTATTCGCGAATATTCAGTTTTCCACAGCCATTTAAAGATTTTTCCGAATAAAAATGTTTGTTAGTAAATATAAGACAGATAAAATAAACAAAAAAATGTGATAATAATATTGACATGTTAAATCTTCTAAATGGAGTTAGTATAAAGTGCTACACATCTATCAATAATTTTATTCATGTGACTTTTTCGTAATTTCTAGTGTGAATGAAGTTTTAACATGAATTTCAATATAACCAAAGTATTGAAGAAGGTACGTGAACGAATTAATCGATAACAGACTTTAAAATAAACAGTTAGAGTCAAAAATCCTAAGTGATCACTTTTGTGTCTTGTTGTTTAATATTATCGACCTTATTGTTTAATGACGTGCTAACGCAATTTAACCTTAAGGCAGAACACATATTTTGACGAGTGTTTAAAAATAATTTATTATGTCTTTGACAACGTGGTTAGTCTAGTTGGTAGCCTACGAAGCTAGCGGTCCCGGGTTCGAATCCCGGGCAAATATTTGTGTGATGAGTGCAAGTACTTATTCCAGAATCCTGGATATTTTCTAAATATTAAATTATGTAATTATATAATTATCTATTTAAGTAAGTTGATCATTGCCTACCTACAAGCCTAGAGCTTAGTGTGGGACTAGGTCAATTTGTGTGAGATTGTACCCTCATATCTTTATGACGTTGATTTACGAGTATAGTGCCTGAGGATCTAATCAAACAAATACTAAAAGTTAATGTCATCTAACAATATCTCATCCATTTTTAAATATTTGGCATACTTAAAATGCCTAGTAATAATCTCCAATTTACTCTGTAGTCCTATGCTGGCTATAATATCAATGTAAACGGTGCACGAGGCATACAGTAATTTACAGCTATTTTACTGCCTCCACAGTGTATAAGCTACGAGACATTTAACAGATTTTTCCTTGTGTAATGGGAAAAACACACGTAACCATTTATAATTAAAAAATAACTAAGATAAGAAGTTATTAAGTTGAAAATTAACTGGTGATTAAAAATAAACTACTTAGCCATGAGTTAAAGCTCTATCTGGTGTCGTTTGTTGGTTTTTATAATTTTATTGCTTGTAACGTTTCGTATATCTAAATCGTTATAAGAATGAGTCTCTAGGTTTCGACTGACTCAGTCCCTGTAACAAGTGTTCGCTGGGTTGTTCTAGGTTCGGGAGAAAAACTTTAGGACTATATATATCGACGCTTGAAAGGAGAAATGGGATAAGCGACATTTTTGGTGATATTGAGTTATATATATCGTTGGAATCGGCTGATTTTTCCGCATCGAATGAGCTAGGTCTCGTGTTCATCTGACGACTTTGTTGTCGGTTATCCCATCGGTGATTTTGAGAAACACGGACAAATTTTGTTACTAAACGACGTCATTTTTGACTCATTTTTAGATGATGGAGGTTAGATAAAATGTGTTTTGATTAAATTAAGCTAAGATTTTTTTACTCATTTGTCAGGACAAATAACACTACACTTGGATAGTTTTGCTTTGTCGCGTCTAACCAGTGACTTGTCGTTTGTCTTTTTTTACTTGACTGTATATTCGATTTTATTTTCCATTGTGACTTTTTACCTACTACCTTCAGAAAGATATAAATTAGCTTAGATCAAATAACCTGATCAACCTTATCTGTTGTATTGCCGCTTATATTTATTTACCTAATTGCAGTTTATAAACCTTTGTCGCTTATCCCTATTTACTTATTTGCAGTTTATAAAATCTTTGTCGCTTATCCTTTTTTACCTGCAATAAGTTTTGAATACTCATGTCGCTTATCCCTATCTAATTGAATTTATGAAGTCGGTTATTACCAACATCCAAAAAAAAAGTGTCGGTAACGCATTATTCTCGGACGCGACTAGACCGTGCAAACGCCATCTACCTAAATCGCTACGCTAGGAGACGTTGTCTAAGACATACGCGGTCGTCGCATAGATAGAAAGTCCATCAATCAAGGGATTTAACTAGGGCTTCTAATGTCGCTTTTCCGAGATCTTCCATGATTTTCCAATCTCGCTTACTGCTGAATTAGAAATGCGAGATCCTTCAAGATGGAAAATTAAAATTAAAATCCTTATTTTGTAAGTAGGCCCTGTAGACACTTTTACATGTCTGAGCCTACCAGCGCTCCCCAAGATGAGACCACTGTTGAGAAGAAGCGCCGCAAGAAACTCAACAGTTAGTCTTTTCTTTCAATTATCTCTTATTACTCGTATAAACTGGTAAATAAATAAATAAATAAATAATGGTATAAATTAAGCTAGCGTTATAGAAAACGATTTAATCAAATGACAATTAAAATAAGCAAGTTTGAAAATTATTAATATACGAAGTAGTGTACGACACGTTGAGAATATTGTGTTTTTTACTAAAATATATCATGAATCCAAAGTAGTTTTTGAAGCCTGAAAAAAAGGTTGTAATAAAAAAATTAAACATTACTTTTAACCATTGTTACTAAACAAACAGCTCATCAACTAACCAACTTATGGAGTTACGTAGAAACATTAAATTAAGACAAGTGACAAACAATTTAACAGTAATTTCACTTATTGATGTAATTTTGGGCAATCTCTTATTTTATTAACCATTTTTCCCGAATGATTGTGATCTGAATACAACATATAATAATTTATACGAGAGATTCATCCATAATTAGATAGTTTGTAGAAAAAAATATGTAAACATTATTAAATCATGGCTACGAAAGTTACAGTTAAAGTACTTGTAAGTTTATACAATCTAAACAGTTAAGCCTGTAGGCTGTACCTGTAGGTATGAATTTAGTTTTTTAGATTGTCGATTAGTTGGACTTTAGTGTCGAATTAACTTTGCAGTCAAAAAATTACCAGTTTTACAAAACAAAAAATCATAATTGTAAACTATTTAACTGTGGTTCGTTTTTTGATAGACTATGTACGAGGGCGAATTGAAAAGTTTTGAACCTGACCTTCAAAATAAAGACTTTAATTATTATAACACTTTTATTTTTCTGCATAGATTCCAAAACGATCTATACACTTTTGCCATCTCGCCTCTAACTTCAGAATTCCATGCAATAAAAAAGAATATCCAAGATGCATTTATAGCTTCTTGTACTTTAATATTTGTTGATTTTTTTTGTCTTCATAAGCCTTTTTTTAGGTTGGGGAAAAGGTGATAATCGGAAGGGGCCAAATCCGGCGAATAGGGTGGATGCGGCAACAATCCAAACCCACAATTAAGTATGTATTTGTGCGATTAATTTCGCTGCAGTGTGGACAGGAGCGTTGTCTTGTTGGAACAACACTTTCTTAGATAACATACCGGGCTTATTTATTTTTATTTCTTCATGCAGACGTTGTAAGAGGGTACAGTAATATTCAGCATTTATGATTTTACCCCTTTCAAGGTAATCGATCATTATGACCCCTCTGCAGTCCCAAAAAACTGAAGCCATCACCTTCTTGGCTGACAAAATGGCCTAAGCTCTTAGGAGATGGTGACCTTGACCTTTTCCTTTGCTCGGACTGTGATTTTGACTCAGATGTGCTGTGGTGGACCCGTCTCATCCATGGTCGCGACTGAGAAAATCAAGATCAAGATTCAAGAATCAATCAATCAAGATTTAGAATCACATTGAAATATTATAAATTCAAACAATCCTGCGATACGGTATGGCGTGTGCGTTTGTTTTCGGCTGAAAGCGGTCTAGGCACCCATCTGGCAGACACCTTAGAAAATCCAAGATCGTTGGTGATGATGTTCTGTGCTCGTTCATAAAAGATGGCTATTGCTTCCGCTATCTCTACGATCTTCAACCGCCTATCATTCATAATCATGTCTAGTATTTTATTGGCATTTTCTTCTGTAGTAGCCGTCAATGGCCTACCACGTCTAGGTTCTACTTGAACTGCTTTGTCGCGTTTGAAATCCGCTACCCATCTTTATACAGTGGCATATGATGGGGCGGATTTCCCTAATGTCTGGCACATGTCTTCGAAAATATTCTTTTGTAAGTACTTGATTATTTACGGAACGTTGCTCAATTTTATCCATTATTATGGAAATCGCATACCTTGTTTAGTATTTCCGTCACAAATTTTACAATTGTTACAGGAGAAAAACAAAAGATAATGCATAATGATGAGAAAACATGTGAAGATTGACACAATTTATTGATTAAAGACTGGCGTGTGCCAGTGTTATTTTTTGTTTTTAATTTCGTTGTCAACCTTAGGCTCAAAACTTTTCAATTCACTTACGTATATTAATACAATTATATTCAAATTAGGCCTACAGTGTGGTTGCAATATAATTAGAAACGCTTGCGATCTCTACGTGCAACTGCCTAGAAATAACTATTGACTTATCGAATTTGACCAATAATAAAAAATACTAAGCTACTTATTCCACTATTAGTACTAAGTACTAATTATATTCCTAGTTATAATTTACTTTAAACTAAAAGCTAAGGTTTGAACTAATGTACAATGAACAAAAATGTGCTGACGTGTTCATAAAAAATTTCATACGTTGTATGAAAGCAAATATTAATCCTTGTTTAATGAAAACAACGTTTTCAACAGGGATTAACTGTACATAATTGGTCAAGAACTTTTTGATTAGTTGTCATATTTGTAGTCATAAGAAATATTGTATGGGAAAACGCAAGCATTTCTATTAGTGTGGCTTCCACTGTAGGTAGGTATTATTATAAATATAATTGTATTAATATACACAATCTAACAAAAAAAAACTAATCTTACAATGTCATAAAATAGTAGTTTTTTTTTTTTAGTTTTTTAAATATATATTTCGTTACAAAAAATAATGAAGAATCCCAAAAAGTAAATTTTTTTCATATCAAATACTTTATAAAAAGGTATATTATTAAACGGGTCACTAATTTTTCCCAGAAGTGAATTAAGGTTTTATTTTCGCTTAAACCGCTTTTACGTTTTCAAGTTGCCCGTCTAAAAGCAGTCAGATAATTTATCCTGAATATATTTTTACACCTAGAATAAATATAGAGTTTTCTACCTCACCATCAAATTCGCATTATTTCTAGTTGGATAATTTTACTTGAATATGTTTTAGTATATTTTTTTGGTCAGACTCTTTTACCGAATTTATTTCTCGCTCAACATTTTGTTTAGACAATTTTACCTGAAACCATTTTAAAGACCAAATTGCGTAAGCGACACTAAATTCGAAACTAATGCATTTTTCGGCAAAATATTCAAAACATCATATAGAAAACAATAATATGTTCATTTATATAGGTTTCATTCAAAAATTGGTCTTATAGAAAAATTTTGATGATTTTTTTTCGAAAATTTGCGCGGTTTTTTGGCTCTCCTGTAAAGTTTGCTCCGTGTCGCTTATCCCATTTCTCCTTTCAAGCGTCGATATTCATACTTATTTATGTATAGGTTAGGACGATTGATATCGAGCCAGTTTTTAACACATTTTATAAAATTTCATAGGTTCATAAAGACGTGTTTTTTAATTTTTCGTATAATTCGCAACTGCCTCCAAATTAAAAAAATGGTAATAAATTATCAAATTGTTTCAAAATATTTCCTTGCCGAAGGAAGCCTTACATGCTAATTGCATAATTAAATTTCAGCGAAATGTACCTACAATATTTTGAGAAATTGACAAATAACAAATTCCATGATATATTTATGCTAATGTTTAACAAATGTATACCTATTACTAAAACAAAAGTTCACAGGAGTGGGGAAATGACAGGGGATGGTTGACAAAGGGTATGAAGAAATCTTGCCAATTAAATGAATTCTGTAACGCAGAATAAGTATATTTATCAATTAACTATTGTTTAAACTGGATGCCAAATGTAATTAATTACTTGTGTAAATGTTTTCATGTTATTAATTCAAATTGCTACACCAAACTGGTAAAATTGTATTAACTCTACCTCACACTTCACATGGTAGCGTTTTTGCTTGCGCGCGCCACCTAGCGTCCCAACATTGTATTATTTTCTTCTAAGCATTGTTACACCGATGCGCGTACATACGCTACACCTTTCCTATCCGGTACAAGAGATGGCGACACTGGTTGTTTAGATCTTTATAATAATACTAGCTATTGCCCGCGATTCTGTCCGCGTAGAAGTCGTTTATCGCTATTCCCTCGAGAACTGTCAAATTTGCCGTCATATAAAGTTTTCTGTGTCCGTCTCCGGCCTATAAACTAGGTATTTTGTTCACACAAGTGATTTAACATGTTCAAGAATTACTCTGAAAAAGCATTTTCCCCTTGGTATTTTATATTTGTTTTTTGGACCCTATTGACCTTTTATTTGTTTCCCAGATCCCTGAGCATCATCAGAGCACGGCTTCCGGCTTCAGCGACGGAGACACTCAGGCAGACCTGCAGGAGACTCTTTCTGATGATGACAGAGCCAAGTAAGATAAAGATTTTAAACTAATTGCTGATGCACAGTTGCACAAACGTTCATTAATGTCGTCTTAAGTCACGTGCTGTCACTTTCTACCGAGTCGAAATAGAAAGTGACAGAAGGTGTCCTAATGGGACATTAGTGTATGTATGTACTATATGTATTTAAATACTTTTATTGTACTAAAAAAACAACTAATAAACGCTAAAAGTGCTAATGAACGTTTGTGCAATTGGGTGTGAGAGAACCAGAATATATCAAAAGTTACTTAGTAATTACTTTTTTAGGGTTCCGTATCCGAAGAATGCCTAACGGGACCCTATTACTAAGCCTACGCTGTCCATCCTTTCGTCCGTCCGTCTGTCCTAACTTAAAAAGCCGGTCAAGTGCGAGTCAGACTCGCGCACCGTGGGTTCCGCACAAACTTGTATGTATGTAAATAGTTCGTAAATCACGGGAATACAATGTAAACAAAGTCCAGTATAAACTGACACGCAATAAGTATGCACTTTGGTACTTAGTGAGTGTCAGTTTATACTGGACTTGTTTTTATGTGATGTAACTGCAAATTAACGGTTTTCGGACTTTTTCCTTCACTGGTGCTATAAGACATTGCTTCTTGCCAAATTTCATAATTCTAAGTCAACGGGAAGTACCCTATAGGTTTTGATTCCCTTCAATATGCGGCATAAACGGCCGTATCTTTTGATTGCGTTGACTTAGATGTTTGATTGTTTTACTGATCTAAGGGATTGCAGATTTAAGTATTTTATATTAATTTCAACTTGATACCTCCACGCGTTCCTGAGAAAAAGGGTCTTGCCAGACACACAGACAGACAGACAGACAGACAGACGGACAACAAAGTGATCCTATAAGGGTTCCGTTTTTTCCATTTGAGGTACGGAACCCTAAAAACCTGTATCTTTTGAACGTTGAAAGATAGCCTGTTGTTTTTTGCAGAATATGTGATATAACTGCGGATTTCCTAACAATTATAAGACAGTCAAAAATTAAAAAAATAAGGGGAGTCGTCATACAAAAAACGTTTTTTCAACGTACTTTTATTTTTGTTGTATCGTAAAAACGGTAAAACATACAAGCGTCTAGTATGATTGTAGAACAATCCCTATAGAATAACAACAAATACTAAAAACCAGCCAAATGTGTATGGAACCCTCAGTGCGCGAGTTGGACTCGTACTTGACCGATTTTACTTATTTGTATTGACACCAATAGTATTTTTATCAAAACAACGAAAAAATTCTAGTTATTTGCTCTCCGTCTGTGAAGAAGTCGTCTATCCCTCAGGAACTGATCAATTTTACGAAAAATGTATGTCCGTCTCCTAGTAATTAAAATTATCTCTGCACTTACCAAATTTTACGTCGATCGGTTGAGTATTTTAACCGCGAAGAAGATACAAACAAAAATAAAATACGCTTTTGTATTTATATAATTATAATAATCCAGCCTATAAATGTCCCACTGCTGGGCACAGGCCTCCACTCATAATGAGAGGCGTTTGGGCTATAGTTCCCACGCGGGCCCAGTGCGGATTGGGAACTGCGCACACACCGTCAAATTGCTTTGCAGGTGTGTGCATGCTCATGGTAAATATACAAATTATATTTCGCACATAAATTCCGAATAACTTAGAGGTGCGAGCCCGGGTTCGAACCCACGATCCTCTGCTTAAGAGTCGGCAGGTCAAACCATTAGGCTACCACGGCTTTTTTATTTATATAATTAATAAGGATAAACATTTATAAATACACCCTAGATTACGCCGACCACAAAACCTTCGCAGACGTCAAGATTATAAACCACATGATAATAAAGTTTTTATGTGACATATCCCCAGAAATATAAATGTAATATTGTCATGTAATATTGTTATGTACAACAAGGCCAGTGGGCCACGGAATTGGGGATTGCAGCCAAAGTTAAGTCAGTGATTACCGACGGACGTGGGCCTGCGCAGCTTATAGCAGCAACGACACTAGGATGATACACGCGTTTTAATACAATAACTTATGACTGTAATTAATAAAATAATATAAAATTATTGCGGGCTTAACATGCATGCGCGAGATAAAATTTGACAGGTGCTATGGAAATGAATAAGTCTATTCCATATTCTAACGTAAGACTTAACGCTTGTTTAAAAAAAAGTGTCTGAAGTGTTTTTTTTTTCTCGTCTACCCCATAGTGCACGGTGTCGTTGGA
The DNA here is from genome assembly GCA_963241965.1 of Tortrix viridana. Taxonomy (NCBI): domain Eukaryota; kingdom Metazoa; phylum Arthropoda; class Insecta; order Lepidoptera; family Tortricidae; genus Tortrix; species Tortrix viridana. Next base: position 12,456,352 of record OY725188.1, on the reverse strand, counting down.
TAGGTCTTTTAAAAATATTGCGGGTTGGTGAAAACAATTTTTGGATTAGGGGTTCCGTTTGTGAAATATTAAGCTTTAAAATGCTTATTGTTGTTTGAGTCATGTCAAAACGACAAATACTAAAAATTAAAAAAAAAAATATCTTGATTTAAAGCGCATCTAACAAATTTAAAACGAAAACTATCACGACTGTAGACTTTATTGGTTCTTGAGTTACAGACGACTAAAATGTTTATACCTACCGAATATCGGCTAAGATAAGTTTGACCAGAAAATTAACTAATATTTATGGGTATTCCAGATTGTTTTTTTTATTTGTAGTAATGGCAACGGAACCCTATAGGTACTGAGCGTGGCCCGACGTAGTCTTGCCCAGTTTTTTTTTAAACTCAACTAACTAGCCCAGCGTTTCCACGCTAAGTGCCATATCCTTCTTCGCTGTGCTCTTGCAATCTCAAGGGACGTCTAATAAGGAAGTGCGCCGTTCAATGACCCCGCTTTCATTGCGAAATCTTGGCTCCTTGCACACGGCGAGCCTAACATGCATCACAAGAATAAAGTGAGAGCACGAATAAAAAGTTGCTAGAGTAATTAAATATCATGCTCTAAAGCCTGTACACACTAGCGTTTTAGCCCTTAGACCCTCGATCAAAAACGCTAGGTGTGTTTAGGCTTTTAATAGATTTGAACGATTTATTTAATTTCTCTAGCAATATCGGATAAAATTGCTTAGTAATAAAAGGTAATAAAAGCTGGACGAGATACTTTTATTATAAACCTTAAGCGTTAAGTATTACGTTAGAATATGGAATAGATGTATTAATTTCCCTAGCACCTGTCAAATTTTATCTCGTGCAAGCATGTTAAGCCCAGTAGGTTCAGATCAAATTGTACGTTTATGACTAAGGGGTTGCTTTACGCTCAATTATTTTCAAGTGAACTCTTCAGAAATACTAGAAACCCGACCAAAAAATTTAATAGCAAAAACAAAAGTGGCAATCTAAAACCTTATTGGTGAGTAGTAAGTAATACACCCTCACAATTTTTATATAGCCTATGGCACTCGCACGTTTTCGTCGAATCATGACACCCTAATTATTAAAATCGGTCCAATGGTTAGAGAGATATCTAATTTTTAGTTACATACATACCTACTGTACAAAATCATTACCCTTTCTTTCGCTTCGTTCAGTCAGGTAAAAAGAAGTTTCTGTGATAATTTTTTTTTTAAATATCAGGGACAATCTCACACAAATTGACCTAGTCTAAGCTCTAGGCTTGTACTATGGGTACTAGGCAACGATATACATTATATAGAGAAATACATACTTAAATATATATAAAACATCCATGACACAGGAACAAATACTCGCGCTCATTACACAATTTGCCCATATCGGGATACGAACCCGGGACCGCTAGCTTCGTAGGCAGGATCACTACCAACTAGGCTAACCGCGTCGTCAAAATGTATTAATTTACCGGGCAGATAGCTAACGACTGCTTACGCGGCGTATGGTAATCGGGTGACGTTCTAGAGAAACAGCGGTGAAGCGACCAAACACAGCATTAGATATGCGCTAGATAAACGGGCGAGTTTTTTGTATTTCTTCATCAATACACATTATAAACTAACTAGCGACCCGCCCTCGCTTCGCTCCGGGCACTATTATATACATCAACCTTCCGTAAAAAATTATCTAACTGATAGTGAAAACCGCATATATCCGTTGCGTAGTTTGAAAGATCGAAGCGTACATACAAAGGGGGTGGGAAGCGACTTTGTGTTATATACTTTGAAGTGAAGTCCCCCGCCGCACCGAGCTTGCGATGTGTTTTTTCAGGGTAATCTCAGAAAGTGTACGGATTTTCATACGATTTTCACTTATATAAAGATATACCTAGCTATCATTTATGAACATTATCATTAAAGATTATTAGTGCTTCCCGCGCGTAGCCGGGGCGGGGCGCTGCTGGTTACGTATAAAAATCCTACTAATATTATAAATGCGAAAGTGTGTGTGTGTGTTTAAGCTAGTATCATACTAGGTTTTGCCCGCGACTCCGCGTAAAAGTCGTTTATCGGTTTTCTTTTGGGAACTAAATTTCCGGGATAAAAAGTATCCTATATGATAATCCAGGGCACAAGCTATCTCCATGTTTTCCATCCATCCAAATTTCATCCAAATCCGTCCAGCCGTTGCAGCGTGAAAGAGTAACTAACTAATTAACACACACACATACAACGTTCACTTAAATACTGTAATTACAATTATGAATTTTTATTGTTTTTAGAGGAAAACTGGCAAACATATAATCATAAGAGTTTACAAATATTTTTAAGAGTTTTTGATTGCAAATTTGGATTCCATTAGTTTCAATGCCCATGTTACCTACATATTTTTTCAACGTGTTAATTTTCCAATTTTGCACATATTTTATACAGGCGTTATAAGACTGTTTAATTTATCCTGACTGATTGATTTTAATGTACCCTGACAAATGACAACGATTCCTATAAACATAACATAACCAAATACTTATAAATCGCTGAGGAGCGAATATAACGGGATATTTTGTAAATTACTAAAACAACATAACCGCGTTATTTTGGCTATATTATCTCCGTGTGCCTTTATGTACTTATTTATACAGTCTTCATACATGAGTAAGTCCTATCTTTTGTTTATGTACTCATAATCAAAATAATAATATAAAACTTAACGATTTAAAATAATTCAATACTAAGTTTTTTATGACGCACTCTGAGTGTGCGTACGTCTTTAAAATGTAGATCGGCGCGTGAGTCGCTCAGTCTCGCCCGGCGCGTTGAATTGTCGTCCAGACGCTAGATCCGCCACACTCTTAATAAAAAAAAAAAAGTGCGGCTTTTTAATACGAAGTGAACTAGCTGATTTTGTAAGTTTTGACTGTGAATTGTGAAGTGAGTTTTAGGTGAATTTACGTTTTTTTTTTTAATAATATGTAAGTAAAGTTTTATATTTATTGTTATTATAGAGGTAGAGCGAAATACAGAGTTGATTAATATAAAAGTTTTAAAAAGTGTATCTTATTTAACTTAAATTTGATGGAATTTATTTATCATGGCCTAAGTAAAAAAAGCGCTTTTGAGCAACCTAACTTAAAAAGTAGGTTGTAATACAGAATAAAAGATGCAGCTCCAAAAATCAAAAGAATTAGTCGGATAGGTTACTTGAGTTACATAAATAAGTTAAGTAGGTGCTTTTATCAAAAAAAGAAATAGGTGTGTGCTCTGATAGAAAATCTTTATTCACTAGTGTAGCAAATAAAGTGGCGGATAAAACAAGTCTAATATACAAATACTATAGGTACAACATATAAGTATAACATATTCACTTAAAAAAATCGAAAGCCTGGAGACAGACAAACGGTATGGTACATACATTTTAAAATCTTAAACCTGTGTTCCTCTATCTGTGCTGAACGAATGATAATAATCTAGTACGGCAGGGTGTGGGGACGTATTATAAAAATAAATCTGTTTATATTGAACGGCGTATATTATAAATAGGTAAATTTGGAAATGTCGAGTTAGCTTTGCAGTTTATTTTGATGAGCTCATCTGTAGGTCTGTCCAAGACAGCCGTCTTTTACAACTTAGGATACATTTCCTATTCTTAATTTGAATACAAACCATAAATAAGACGTAGAAGTCTACCAACCTCTACCAGTACTTATAGGTGGCGGCACAAGAGTTGAGGTGAATGATTACACATACAGCTACATGCAACAAAGGTAGTGAATGAACGAAGGAGTGAATGTGAACAAAGTTCCGCTCTCAATACAAGACTTGATGTTGTGTGCGTGACCGCAACGTACTTCCATACGCTGAAAGTACGAGTAGTAATCTTTTGAAATAAGCATTAAATACCAACCCAGCTTTTAATATAATACGACCAGCATAAAATTAGTAAAGCTATACACGAACTAACAGTCCACCCAAGTAGCACAAAAGTTGTATAAGAGCTTATACAGCCGTTATAACTCTAGTTTCGCATTTTAAGGGCTGTATAAGCTCCTATACAGCTTATGTGCTACTCTGCCCTGCTAAGGTAAAAGGAAATATTATACACAAAACTACTGTAGCAATTGCAACCTTATTACCCAGTAATGAGGTTGCAATTATTACAGTAGTTTTGTGTATAATACTGCTTTTTACCTTAGCAGGGCAGTACTTGGGTGCCGACCGATCTCGGCCTGTCAGTTCATCGTATCAGGACACAGGCTATCAGTTTCTCGTACGATTTCGTACATTTTTAACCCCCGACACAAAAAAGAGGAGTGTTATAAGTTTGACGTGTATATCTGTGTGTATATCGGTGTACGTATCCGTGTGTGTATCAATATATCGGTCTGTGGCATTGTAGCTCCTAAACGGATAGACTGATTTTGATTTCGTTTTTTTATTAGAAAGGTAACTTAATCGAGCGTGTTCTTAGCTTAATTTGATGGAAATCCGTTAAGTCGTTTAAAAGTTATGAGCTCTGATCCCGATTTTGTCGGGATTTTTGTTGATACTGGAAACCTTCTAGTAACGAAGTCCCTCCAGTGAAAATGTACGTGCTCGGAGCCCGTTGAAGTTTTTGCTCATTGCTCAGAAGTTTTTTTAGGCGCTGATGTCGGGGGTATCTAACTCGGTTAGGTTATCTTCGTGGATGTTTGTCGGCAGGCCGCTGGACGCAGACATGGGACTGCCGTTCTGTTCTTTGTTGCCCTTTAAGGTTGGGAACGCATTTCTTTAGATTGTAAATGTCCATGGACTTTAAAAACCGAGGTTTAAGAGCTGGTTTGCCTTATTCATGCTATAAAAAATATAAACTGCATTTAAAAGTCTCGTTGCTGGGTTCTGATCACTTAATAAATCAGTAATATTAAGGTAAAAATCGACAAAATCGGGATCCTTACTTTCAGTGCTCATAACTCTAAATGGGTTTACGGATTTTCATCAAGTCAAGCTAAGAACACTCGATCAAGTAACCTTTCAAGCAAAAAACGAAATCAAAATCGGTTCATCCATTTGTGAGCTACGATGACACAGATACACACGTTAAACTTACGCTATAGATATAGATAATATAGATATTCAGCGATATATGCGTATGATATTTTATGAAATAATTATAATCACGTGATAATGATCTTAATTAGTATTATGATGTATATGTAGATGATATCATCTTTTTACTATATGTTTGTTGGTTTCATTGTAATACAACGCGTGTTTAAAAATAAGAAATAAAACTTGTTACACAAACACGCGGCTATTTAAATTGTGTTAGAAAAACTGAATTTATTTACTTGCATCTTGTTAGTTTTAATTGTGGGAAAAACTAAAACCAAGTTCCAGCAAAACCAATTTCAACTATACAGTAAACACTTTAGAGTTGTTTTTAAGTATGATAAATAATAGGCGCTTAGGTAGTTCGTATTTGATAATTTTCTTGTATCATCATAAAGTAGGTATATGAATGTTAGCAAACATTGAACTATACACACTGATAACGGTTATCAGTACGTTTATTAAAGTTAATTGCTTGTGATTTAGCTACTCTTAAATAGCTTACCACTTCTTTGTGTTTAGTGAACTTGATTAGAATATGGATTTACTTTAATAACAAATATATTTGGTTGTGACCCGTCTACGAAGCTAGCGGTCCCGGTTTCGATTCCCGGTACGGGCAAATGTGATGAGCACGGCGAGTATTTGTTCTTAAATCTTGAATGTTTTCTATGTATTTAAGTATTTGTCTATTGGCAGGAGTCAAGTGGCAGGAGTCCGGCTCCCGGACCTGACATAAGTATCCAAGTATCCGTTAAGTGGCAAACCGGACCCCCTTCCACTCAACGGTGTCATATTTCGCACCTAAATAGAACAGTTCAGTTTCGTTCGTTAACGTAGGTACTTCGTATGCATCACGTGATATTTTTTTATAAATCTTAATGTCATCATTTTTCAGTGCTGAGAAAAACAGGCTTAACATTCAGACATTTACATTTACACCGCAATATCAACATTATTCTTACATAGTATAAAATAAAGTCGCTTTCCGCGTCTGTCTGTTTATCCGCTATCTCTTCCTAAACCACGTAACGGATTTTGATGCGGTTTTCACCATCAGTTAGATAATTTTTCACAAAAGATTTATGTAAGTATATAACAGTACCCGAAGCGAAGCGAGGGCGGGTCGCTAGTTTATGTATAAAATCCCAAATATTATTTTTGTTTTGCTCAGAACGGACTCGAATATAGTCGATTTATAATGTGATAAAAAATTGTAGTCAATGACATAATATCGAAACCGGATTACTGTTTCACGTAATATCTGCAAAAGTAATAACTCATATCCAAGGCCTTGGCACGAAACTGGAAATGAGACGCGCCGTAATGAGGAAACCCGCGTAGAAGTGGTTTAGCCGCCATATTGTGTTTTGACGCTATTCGGAGCAGATTTAGGTATTCATATAAAACTGGCCAAGTGCGAGACTCATGTACCGAGGATTCCGTACTTATGTATTAACATTTAATCAAGTCAAAATAGGTTTTATTTATAACTAGCGCCCTCGCTTTGCTCCGGGTACCTACTATTATACAGGGTGAGTCTTGGTAAAGTGCACATATACAATTGAGGGACATTAAATTATATCGACGAAAAAAAAAAAAACGCAACTGTGTACCACATGCAAACACAAAAAAATTGCATTTTTTTTCGTCGATAAAAATTAATTTCATGTCCTTCATTTGAATATTATGTGCACTTTACCAAGACTCACCCTGTGCATAAACTTTCCGTGAAAAATTATCTGACTGATGGTGAAAACCGCATGGTGCAAAGAAACTCCAGCAGAAGGTCTATTTATATTGGAAAAAAATGACCTTCTGCTGGAGTTTCTTGCGGCGCTTCTTCTCCGCAATGATGGTCTTGTCCGAAGCGCTGGTAGATTCACTCTATATTACTGACGTGTAAAAGAGCCCGTATGTGGCCAATTTACTGAATAAATATTTGACTTTGACTTTGACTTTGACTTTGCATAAAAATTCGTTGTGTAGTTTACTACACCTACTAATTTGTAAAAGTTTCCGGGCTCTCCTTTACATATCGCTGTAATTAACACTAATAATGGACCGTTGAGTTTCTTGCAGCGATTCTCCTCTGGTCTCCCTTCTCTGGTCTCCTCTTGGGAAGCACAAACTCTTGACGTGTAAAAGTTACCGTACTGCCTGAATAAACATCTTAATGTTTGTTTTTATTAATATAAATTAACTTATTTCTTTGAGGTTGCCGCCTAATTATTTTTTAATGTTTCTGCCAGAGCCCCCCTCCGCTCGCCGCGGCGCAAACTCCCGCGACGCCTGCGCAGCGAGTTCAGCATGGACGAGGACTACTCGCCGAACAACTCCGTCGTCTCCGTCAATTCGTTGGCGAGCTTGCTGCGGGAGAAACTGCAGGTGAGTCCAAAAACACCCTAAAAAGCAGTGTGTAAGGAACGTTAAAATTTGAACATTAACCCTTTCAACGGCCTTGACGGATATATCCGCACCACTGGTTCAACGCCAATGACGGACATTTCCGTCATGGTTGACAGCGCAAAATAGACCTGAGTGTCTATGAGTAAGGTTGACAAAACGAAGGGTTATGTGGTTAACAGTCTATGTATGTATGTGGTTATACATATGTATGTATGTGACCGAAAATCAGATGTTCCGCTCTAGCTCCTAAACCATTGGACAGATTTTAATAAATGGGGTGTCATAATGATACGTAAAAACCTGCGACTGTCATATAGGCTATACAAAAGTTATAAGGGTTCATAACAGTTGCTAGTTGGGTTTTAGTTTTTGAGTTTAGGTTATTACAGTTCAAAATACGGCCTCTTGTGTAACAAAATACGAGCCGATTGTGATTGATCAATACAATTTAATACATAATCTAACGCCTTTTGTTTTTGTTTTGTCTTGTGTCACCAATAAAAGTTCTACCTTCCAAATTCCAGAGCATCCCCCAAAAGATCCGCAAGAAGCCCACGGACTACAAGCTCCGCGCGTTCGTGGCGCTCATGTTCCTGGCTGTGGTCTTCTTCGTGGGGTTCGCATACGTGCTGTATCACCAGCAAGCCAGCAGCCAGGCCTACTTCGATGCTCTACAGTTCAATGAGCCAAAGAGACTGTTGAGAGTCCTGAACGCTGAAGATGTGGAGATCTTGCGAGCGAGTTTGGGTATGTACCTTAATCTTTCCAATTAATCCTACTTTTTATTATTTCGCATTTACGCATCGCACCTAAACCTCAATAAATTATACACAAATTCCTCATGATTTACTCCATGTCCATTGGTGAAAACAGTATGAAAATCCGTTCAGTACTTTTTGAGTTTATCGCGTTCAAACAGACAGACAAATGCGGCGGGGAGGGACTTTGTTCTATAATAAAGTATGTAGTGATAGCAACAGCATAGAACGAATTTGAATGTTTGGCACACATGTAGTCCGTGCCTTGGGTAATTTAAGTTCTAGTATACTTTATGATTCGTTTTCAAATTTCACTACATTTATAAATTTATTATACCTACTCTTGTAGCGCATCTTAAGCAAACCAGCACATCTGAGCAGCTGAGTGTATAAGAGGGGCAAGTGTGAAAGAAAGGAATAAACAATACAAAGATAAGATGCCTGATAAGGACGTGACTTTTTTCGCGACACATCATAAACTAAGGATGCTTTGCCATTGCAGCTGTGAACCTCCAAGGCCACAAGAAGGCGTACCCGTGTCTGCCGGAGCACCGCCGCGTCGGCTCCGAGTGTCTGGAGTGGCTGCACGCCTCTCGGTTCTACCTCAAGTGCCTCCCCCATGATCCTGACATGGACAACACTACGTGTTACTCGATCCACTGGCAGAGTCTACGACATGGTGAGTACTTTTTTCTGGCATTGGTCTTTAAGTTCTAAATTTTGTGGATTCGCGGTCTATTAAGGATTGCATTATTCCAGTGTCATATACCATAACAATAATAAAAATCCAACCTAAATCTCATTTTAAAACCACAACGTTATTATTTTTTACACAAGATTTTAAATTATTATAACTATCTTTCTTTCAGACGTACATCCGACAGATTGCTTCGACTGGGTCGACACCAAGACCCACTGGTACGGCATCGGTCAGTCCTCAAACCTGACGTGGCCTCTCAACACCGGCGCTATACCCTTCACTCCTTTCATCACAGGAGACATGCAGAAGTCCCAGTTCTCCAACGTCCTCACGCGATACCTCATCAACTCCAAAGGGGCCGCCATCATCATAGACGATGACACACCTCTACATATTTCAGTGAATAAGGGAAACAAACAGATTTGCATCAAAGCACAGCACGACAACTTCGCCTATGCCAACCGACTAACAGAGTTCCCCGAAATGAAGTATAACATCTGTACATCCAAAGATATGAAATCTCTGCATTCCTCTATCCATAGCCACCAAAGAGCGCCTTTATGGGACGGTCTTAAACCTGCCGACATGATGACTTTAGAGTCGTTAATATCTGAACCTGTTTGGCAAATAGCTCCAAGATTCAAACACGAATTGCAAGCCGAAACGATTTCTAAATACACTGAAGATGTCATTAATTTAGGATTTCTAAAACAAGGACATGTTTTAATCAATGAATACTGGCAGAATGAAATAGGTGACCTAACTGTAGATACAAGTCGATTTGAAACCCTAAATGTAACTGTCGATAAATTACATAGAAGAGGATTTAAAGTTGCATTTACTATACAACCTTTCATTGGAACTGAGAGCGCAAATTTTGCTGAATGCGTGCAAAAGAGACTGCTGATTAGTGAAAGAGAAAGCGATAGAAGAATACCAGCTTTAACTAGATTCAAATCGCTAGCTAGCGCTGGAGTTCTAGACATCACTAACAATAGAACAGTCCCTTGGCTTTTAGAAAAGCTACAAGCTGTGATAGATAAATACCAAATTGATTCGTTTTACTTAGATTTAGGAACAGCGTACGATATGCCAATGTACTATCAATGTGAGAAGCGGCTAACGAACCCTGACCAATACAAGACGATATTCACAAAGGCGTTTGAAAAGACACTGAATATTATCGGGGTTTCTTCAGCGGTGTCTTTGCCACGGCCTCCGATATTTGTGTCCCTGCCACCATTTCCGTCAACCTGGGAAGCGCTGCGGGCGGTGATCCCGACCATGCTGACGTACGGGATCAGTGGGTACCCCTTCGTCATGCCAGGAGCCGTAGGCGGAGATATTTACTGGCCTGGAAGCGAACAGTTCTTGCCTTCTTCTAAAGGTACAGTTGCTTATATATGTAGTAATTTGCTCAACGTTTATTTGCAAAAATTTAAGTGTATCAACCTTATAAAAGATTTCATTACACTGCTACGTTAACATAATCATTGTATTAAGATACAACATCTCATTCTATACAAATGCGAAGATTTCTTGCTGATTCTTTTTCTGGGCCTTTATTCCACTTTAGTTAGCTTATCTTCTTTCTATATAAAAGCCCATTGGTAACCGATTTTGTTGACAAATTGATTGTTCTTTTTTATTCATTTAAAACCTCTGGAGCCTTAGCAAGCTAGAGCCAGATAAAATTTGACAGGTGTTAGGGAAACTAATACATCTCTTCCATATTCTAACGTAAGACTTAACGCTTAAGGTTTAGATAAAAGTGTCCCGTTCTGACTTTTGTTACCTTTTATTACTAAGCTGTTTTATCCGGTGTGGCTAGAGTAATGAAATAAATCGGTCAAATCTATTAAGCTGTTCGGAGAAGATCACGCAACCATAGAGAGTAAACACATGGCCACTATAAGCCTTAATACAAAATAAGAATAAGTACCCTGCATAGAAACCGAAATATAAGAAACAGCAAAAGACATATATTTGACCTTTTTCTATTTATGGCATTCATAACGAGTTAGAAAGAGATGTCCTAATAGGTATTCATTCGTTTTCCTTCGTGTTGTCACGAGGATCTGTCGACGCTAGTGTTATTGCTGAGTCAACAATATTATCGATATCGATTCAATTTCGCAGTTGTAATTTGTTCTAAAGGCAAATTTTTCTAATTGCCAAATCAATCTTTTGTACCATATTTTTTGCAAAATAATAATATTTGTATTTGTAAGCATGTGGCAGTAAAAATTACCTACTTTCCTTTTTTTACAAGTGTTCATTTAACTTTCAACGTTCCAATATAAATAATAATAAGTAACTTGTCCATTTCAAAATTTGCAGACCATTTTTCATCTATTTCCCTGTGTTTAATTGAACTGAAGTTTGGAACAGTTATGTAAAATCGATGACAATGTAATATTATTGTGTCAATGAACAGATCTGATGATAGAACCGGAAGATGGCAACATGATCCTCAGCTGTACTTAACGTAGACCCACCGAGATGGGGCTCTTTAGTTTGGTCTTGATAATTTGATAATTCCATGAAAAAAAAAATACAGTCGTCAATAAAAACTTGGATTATTGTATATTCATTTGCTGACGTAGTTTGTAAATTATGTATAAAAAACGCAAGTGTAGAATCAAGTTCAATTCTTTGTTTACTTTCTCCGTTTCTCGAGGAACAATAAACTGACAGTGACATTAGTTCTCTATGGTTATATTTGCTCACTTTAAGTGCGTCACACACGGAGCTATATTTTGGTATATTAATATATATTATAGCCAGGTATCTTACGATATACTTTCGTATAGTTTAGGTGTATTTTCCGTACTAGTTGACAGAGTTATAGCTGCGTGTGAGGATTCTGTCAACTAGTACGGAAAATATATCGTAATATACCGACCTATAATATATATATATATGTTAGAGCTTGATGCCCTCGTAATCCAGGCTGGAGTACTGCATCCGGGGAGGGTGGTGTTTGCACACGTGGTGGTATTTCAGGTGACGGGGATCGTCGCCTACGACGCAGGGCACCAGTTAAACGATGACTCATCTTTACAAAATAATTTTATTCGATCTTAACAGTTTAGAGTCAGACACAAGAATGATACAACTCGTCCGGGTTGCTGCCTTATAAACGATTCTGCCTAGGTAGGCATCATCGTTGTAAACAAGTGCAGGTGCTGTTTTGCTGCTACCCGCACGTTTTGTTTTTATGTACAAAATAAGGGTACTTTTTAAACTTAGTTCACTAGCGCTAATACAAATTAATAACGATAAATCAACAATGAATTGGCAGATAATCACAAATCAACAATATCATAATCATAACTTAACAATAGTCGCGCTATCACGGCCATACTGATGGGTAGCTCGTGCTCGAGCTAGTATTTTTATTCATCTGAAAGAAGAGGCTTAGTGAAATTATAACGTTACTAATTAATTTGTATTTTTGTATGTGTACATATTGTCAGACTCAGAGGCTTAGAAATAAGCTTGTTCTGATTTAAAGTTCACTTGACAGACTCAGCGGCCAAAAATAAAGCTTGTTTCAACAGCAAAAAATAAAATAAAAGGAACATTTGCCAAACTCAGAGGCCTTAGGCTTGGATTGGCACCCGTTCCAGACCCAAAAACATCTGATGAACTCAGAGGCTATTTTGTGGCTTGTTCTGACAAGCAACTCGCTATCACGGTTCATTTGAGATTCGGTTTTGGCACTAGCCTTACATGTTCATGAGATATTGCAGTATTTTTCTGGCCAGGACGAAGACCTTGTACTTCGTATCGATCATTATCAAGAAGTTTTACGATTTGATATGGTCCTAAGTATTTGGGACCTAGCTTGTTACTTGACCACTGTGTATCTTTACAAAGCACAAAGTCTCCTGGCTGAAATAACTTTACTTTAGCACATTTGGAGTCGAAACGTTCTTTGGTTTTAGAGGACTGTTCGGTCATTCTGATAACGGCGTTTGCGCGGATATTATCTCTATCAACAGTATTAGACAGCAGACTCATTTGCTCGATCGCAGGAGCGGATCCTTGTTTACCAATTAAAAGTTCTAATGGAGAATATCCAGTTGTTTTACATTTTGTACTGTTAACTGTTAATTGTAATTCTCCAAGTTTCGTAATCCACACTCTCGCTTGATTTTGAGAGATTACGGCTAAATGATCTTTTAAGGTTCTCATCATCCTTTCTATTTGCCCATTGGCTCGAGGGGTTCCACGTGCTATAGCATGGTGTTCTATGTTGCCTTCTTTAAAAAAAGATTGTATTTCGGTTCCCATTATAGCAGATTCTCTATCTGAAATAACTCTCGACGGGGTACCGAAAAGATGAATTAGTTCATGGATACATTTTAGTATGTTATTTGAACTTTTGTCTTTTAATGAACGTATAAAAATAAATTTTGTAAAAGCATCAATTGCTACAAAGGCATAAGCTTTGCGCGTGGAACCGGTTAAATTACCCATTAAATCAACATGGATAGTTTCAAAAGGTATGTCATTTTTTTCTATAGGATGAAGGCATATTTGCTTTTTTCCTGTATGTTGTTTTCCAATGTTACATGGGAGACATTTTTCACAAAAAGAACGGACCCTTTTGGTCATGTGTCTGAACCAAAATTGTTCCCTAATTTTTTCTAACGTGCGTTCCCAACCTGCATGTAAAAGAGTGTCATGATAACGATTGATCAGTGGTATTACAAGTGTGTCTGGTAATAAGGTACGGGTGAGAGATTTACCGGTTTGGGTTTGAATGGTTATCATCAAAAGGTTACTTTTAAGGTGATATTTTTTGTCAAAATGCTCGTTATTTTTAATTGCGTCACGTATTTTGGTCAGTTCAGGGTCTCTTTCCTGTTCTACAATTATCCAAGATGGATCTTTTGACAAGGTGTTGATTTGTAGGTTTCTGCTAAGGAAGTCGACATGAGCCATTTGTTCTCCTTTACGGTAAACAATGTCAAAATCGAAATTTTGTAAGAACGCCCACCAACGATGGACACGTGGAGTTAGTTCTTTTTTTGTGCTAGAAGCCTTAAGCGCGTTACAGTCAGTGTGGATAGTAAATTTACGCCCGTAAAGGAAATGCCGAAAGTGTTTGAGGGCTCTTACTACAGCCAGTGTTTCGAGCTCGTATGAATGATATTTTTCTTCAGTATCGGTTGTACGCATGCTGAAGTATTCTACGACCTTTTTACGGTTATTATCAACTTGTATGAGCATAGCTGCGAGCCCTTTAGAACTGGCGTCAGTATGGACCTCTGTTGGTAAATCTGGGTTGAATATGCAAAGGATTGGTTCGGAAGTCAAGAGTTTGATTATATTTAGTCTAACCTTCTCGTGATTTTCGGTCCATTCAAACTTAACGTCATTCTTTGTCAATTTGTACAATGGTGCCATTAACTGTGAAAAGTTTGAAATAAAGCGTCGGAAGTAGCTTGCGAGTCCATTAAATTGTCTGAGTTGTTTCAAATTTTTAGGGGGTTCTGAATTTTTTAAGGCGTTGATTTTTTGTGGATTGGGTCGGACTTGACCATTTTCGATGATGTTACCGAGATATTCTACTGATCGTTTCAAAAATTTACATTTGGACGGGTTAATGGTAAAACCTGTTTCAGTTAGTCGTTTAAGTACTAAGTCCAGTCTGTCAAGTCCTTCTTGTTCACTATCTGACGGTATAAGTATGTCGTCCATGTAAACTAAGGCTATTTTGTCCCTATAATCACCTAAAGCAGCATTTATAGCACGCTGATAGACTGATGGTGCATTACATAACCCGAATGGCATGGTGACATACTCGTATTGTCCATCAGGTGTTACAAATGCTGTTTTTTCTATCGAGCCTTCCGAAATAGGAATCTGATGAAATCCTGATTGCATGTCTAAACTTGTAAAATAACGGGATTTGCCTAATTTATCAATTTGATCCTGAATTAATGGAAGTGGGTAATGATCGCGAACTGTGTTGGAATTAAGCTCCCGAAAGTCAACACAGAGACGATCATCACCGTTCTTTTTTTTTACTAGCAGTATAGGACTAGCGAAAGGAGAACAGCTTTCCCTAATGATGCCTTTAGATTTTAGATCTTTAATAATATTCTTAACCTTCTCTCTTTCTATAGGGGCTAGTCTATAAGGACGTCTTTGAACGATGCGGTTAGGATCCTTTAATCTAATTTTAAGATCACCAGTAGTCACTCGTTTTGTTTGATTTAGGGTAAAGGATTCTGCATGTTTTTCGAGAATACTTTTAAGAAGGTGAACGTTTTCAATATCAGTGTTCAAGGAACTGAACAAAGGTGGAGAGGCTTCGTAGGAAAATATATGTTTTTCTCTTTGTAAAGAAACACCTTGGCTCGAAATAGAAACTTTTAAGCCTGGTACACGTAACGAATCGACTCCAAGTATGATATCATAACTTAAGTTATCCACAACATGCAGTTTTATTTCAAATGATACATCGTCAAGTTTTGCTGTTGTATTAATGACTTCGTTTGAGGTCATTGTGTCTCCAGAGAAGCCTCTTAATTTAATTACTTCAATACTACGTTTCCCCTTTATAGAACCAGCAATTTTACTTTTGACGAGGGAACATTCGGCACCTGTATCAATTAAGCAGTTAAGAGTCATATCACCTATTTGAAGCTGCCTGTTGCTGGGTGATGAGCTCTGGACGCAGTTCACGCAGTGCTGGGATGAAGATAGTGCTGAGCTGGCTGTTGGTGCAGGCTTATTCTTGTACCAGCAGCGGTCAGAAGGATGTCCGATTTTCTTGCAGTAGCTGCAGATTTCTTTTTTTGAGTTTGATGTGGTTCCTGTCCGGCAATCCCGTGATCTGTGTCCGATTTTCCCGCAATTGTTGCATTTAACTGAGTCGGCATATCGAGGTATTTTAGCTTTTGGAGCCTCATCTTCAGCCGTAGGAGTATCAGCAGGTCTTTTTCTGTAGTTTGCAAGTGTAGCAATCAGTTCAGCCTGAGATTGAGGTACGGAGCGTAATAGTTCAGCTTGGTAGAACTTTGGCCTAATTCCGGATATGACTGCTTCTATTGTTAAGTCTGTTGGTGCATTAGGTGAAATTCTGGTAAATAAACGCCAAGCTTCAGTCACGTATTCTGCATATGATTTGGCATTATTAGATGTGTATTCACGAAATTTATTGACGTATACAATATGCCTTGTTTCGCCACTAAATTGAGTAATTATTTCATTCTTAATGTCTGCCCAAGTAGCTAAGGAATGAGCTTGTGCATCTGCCCAGTCTTTGGCACGTCCTTTCAAGCTGGATAACGCCTTCATCATGGCTACAAATTGCGAACAACCTCGAAGGTTTATCAATGAGTCGACTTGTTTACACCATTCTTCAATAGTCAACTTATTCTCATCAGGATCATAGTTTGGCAGGTAAATTTCATTCAATTTGTGACTCGCCTGAGAATGTTGTGGATTATGGAATACCATCCTTTCCAGCAATTCAACCTGTCTCCGAAGAAGTGACACTTCATCGTCGTTCCCGGTATTTGGAATCGTCGTTAAAACAGGTGAGTGACGTCCCGGATTTTCTGCGGTATATGGGCGGGTAGTAGGTTCTTCGTTCCTCTCTTCTGATGTTAGAGCTTGATGCCCTCGTAATCCAGGCTGGAGTACTGCATCCGGGGAGGGTGGTGTTTGCACACGTGGTGGTATTTCAGGTGACGGGGATCGTCGCCTACGACGCAGGGCACCAGTTAAACGATGACTCATCTTTACAAAATAATTTTATTCGATCTTAACAGTTTAGAGTCAGACACAAGAATGATACAACTCGTCCGGGTTGCTGCCTTATAAACGATTCTGCCTAGGTAGGCATCATCGTTGTAAACAAGTGCAGGTGCTGTTTTGCTGCTACCCGCACGTTTTGTTTTTATGTACAAAATAAGGGTACTTTTTAAACTTAGTTCACTAGCGCTAATACAAATTAATAACGATAAATCAACAATGAATTGGCAGATAATCACAAATCAACAATATCATAATCATAACTTAACAATAGTCGCGCTATCATATATATATATATACATATATATATATATATTATATATATATATATATATATATATATATATATATATATATATATATATATATATATATATATATATATATATATATATTAAAGCTCTGTGTGTGACGCGCTTTACGCGATCCGCCTGATCGTCTCCGAACATCATAATAAGTCTGAAGAAAAATAATATTTAATTACTCTAGCAACGTTTTATTCGTGCTGTCATTTTATCTGTGACCTAGCTTGCTACGGCCGCTGACTGATACTAAACTTGTATAGCGTTAGGTTGTTTTCTGTAACAGCTTTATATTCTCGCGATATTTACTTTGATCTCATCTTTCAGGATCCTTGGAGTCCAATGTGACGAGTACAGAAAACGGCATCGAGTTGCCAGAAGTAGAGCTGTACATGCGGTGGCTGCAGATGGCAACGTTCTTGCCAGTGATGAAGTTCACTCACCTGCCTAGCAAATACAACGACGAGAAGGTTCTGGAAATGGCAAAGAATTTGACCATCTTGAGGCAGAAAGTGGTAAGGAATTGATTTCATTAAGGCTGAGATATAAAAATTTTGAAATAATTTCTCAAGAAAACTATTATTTTAATTTAAGGCCATTACTTATGAATGATTCTTAAAAAAACTCAAAGAATGTGAGCTTTATACATGCAACTACTTCAAAAGTAGTAAGTAGAGTAGAGTGGATTAGTAACGAGGTGGGTGTATGCCTCTTCTCTTAGTTTAACTCTTACTTATATGTTTATGAAAGAAAGAAATACATTTATTGCCACACCAGTTCTTAGCATAAATATTATACAGAATAGGAATACAAAAAAAACTATCTTAATCAATTAACTCAATGTAAGCTAAGTAATCTGGGCGGCAAGGGGTCTGGGTGTCAGCATAATGCTGATGGTTTCACCCACGCTGGAGCGCCACCACGCAGCGCTGTTCTTCAGCCGAAACCCGTAGAGACACCACCAGCTGACTGATGTTGGCGGTATTCCCAATAGACAGTCAGCTGATGATTCAGAAGGCGTTTATTGTTGCGTAGTACCCGGTACAAGCCTAGAGCTTAGTTTGTGACCGGGGCCACGAGTCGGTTGCGTGTAGAGTGCGCGTGCGCAGGTGACGCCGCAGCTGCTGCGGCTGCGGCGCGCGGCGCTGGAGCGCGGGCTCCCGCTGCTGCGGCCGCTGTGGCTGGCCGGGGCCGCGCCCGCCGGCGCCGCGCCCGACGAGTTCGCCGTCGGCGCCGACCTCGTCGTCGCGCCCGTGCTCTACCCCGGCCAGCTCACGAGGGAAGGTAATATTCATTTTTCTCACCTCATTCGCTCGGAAAGGACTTATTTTCGCTCAAAATCAAAATTCAATTATTATAAATTACCAATCAACATCCGACCTCTTCTAGAATAATTAGCATGCTTAGAATGTTTCCTGGTGTCCAGTGTACCTGCCGGCGGGGCTGTGGCAGGACGGCATCGACGGCTCGCTGCGCAAGGGCAACCGCTGGATGCACGACTACCGCGTGCCGCTGCACCGCGTCGCCTACTTCGTGCGCCGCCCCGACGACCTGCGCTTCCGGTAGCTTCCGGCTCCTGCTGACTAGTGCCGCAGCTACCGGCAGCTTTCGAGCAACTACTGACTAGGAAGCGCAAGGGCCAACCAGGATTATGCATTAGTTGAAAGAATTCCACTTTTAGTAGCTACAGGGATTTGACAACAGAGTTACACTTTTGTTAACTACCGGCAGCTTCCTTTAGCTACTACTGATTAAAAGTTACAGTCAGCCAGATTCTGCACTAGTTGAGAAGGATCCACTTTTGGTAACTACTGGCAGTTTCACGACAGAGTTTCTCTTTCGGTAGCTACCGGCAGCTTCGAGCTACTACTGACTAGGAAGCACTAGAGCCAGCCAGATCCTATATCAGTTAAAAGAGTTCCACTTTTGGTAGCTACTGCTGGTTTCATGAAAGATTTACACTTTCTGTAGCTACCGGCAGCTTCAAGCAAGTATTGACTAGAAGGCGCTTGTGCCAGCCACTCTTGCATAAATCAGTAGGCTACTGACTAAAAGTCACTTCTACTAGCAACCTAGTATTTACGGATACATTTCAGCTTACAGTAGCTACTGGCAGGTTCCTATAGTTACTACTCTTTAGAAAGCATTTCTGCTGGCTTTAGCAATGGCTTTGAGTTCCAGTAGGTAATTTTTAAATTTTATTGTTTATCAATTGAAATGCTGATTCTAGCTTCTACTGAACTGACTTTATAACTTTCAATATATTTGAATTGATTGGGGGAAAGTCATGTGTTTTTACCAAAAAACATTTTACAAACTGATTTGGTTAATCGCTTTTTTCCGAAATTGCAATTTTTCCAGGGTTTTTATAAAACTAACCTAACCTAAATGGTTCTACTCGATGGCCTTGAAATAAATCCTGAAATATTTACAGTTTCGGAAAAAAACCAGTTTGCCAAATGATTTGTTTGTGAAATGAATCAGTTTTGTGAAACGATTGTTGATAAAATGACAGGATACCTTCATCACTGCCAGCTTAACATGCGTGAACGAGATAAAATTTGACAAGTGCTATGGAAATGTATACATCTATTCCATAATCTAACGTAACACTTAACGCTTAAGGTTAAAAATAAAAGTGTCTCGTCCTGACATTTATTACCTTTTATTACTTAGCGACTGTTGCGATTTTCACATTTTTATAGTGATTTTATCAACAGACATTACATACAGTAATGTATAAATGGCGGAATGGAATTTAAAGAGTGCCATGCGATTTGAAGAGGATGTGACTAGTTTAGTGTGAGAATTAAGTTTCATTTTATGAAAATTTTATGGCCATATTTTCCTCAATAAATAGCTTATAGGTATTTTATCAAATATCGTTAGCAAAATAAATATGGCATATTTATTTGGTCGAAGAGCTATTGATAATTAATTAGTTTTTCAAGTTGTTTTTACGATCTCCTGGGGCTATAGTGTACTAATGTACGACACGTTATTCTGTGCGTTTCAATTAAAATGTGTTTCAAACACTGAATTTGTAAAATATACGTAATATTTGGAATAATACCAATAATGCTTGTGTTTATGTTAATTAGTTACGATCATATTTATAATTAAGTACATTATTGACAATTACAACCTATTATTTTAATAAAGATTATATATCAATACATTCAATACTGATATAGATCTATATATATCTGTTAATAATCGATAGCTTGTCTTAGTGTAATTTATTTTTAAAATTGTTGTAAAGCTGTTGTGATGATATTAAAATAGTTTTTCTAATAAGATATAAAAATTAAATGTATACCAATAAAGACCAGGTGATAAAGAAAAAAATTACGGGATCAATTCGAAATGTGTGTGTAAGTTTTTATGGATGTGTTTGTGTTTTTATCACGCCTATAGCCTCCTAAGGCCCACCATACAACGAAATTTGCAAATGGAATATGAACCTATTCTGAATACAATAGAGTCTATTTTCTAATTTAATTGTCAGGTCATAAAAACAAAAGAAATTGCACACTATCCCCTTTGAAATTAACCTTAATTCCAATGGTCGCGTTATGTACATTTTATTGTATAAGGGTCTGTGCTGGAAAAAGCGATAAACGACTCCTACGCAGACGGAGTCGAGGGCAAAAGCTAGTCGATTATAAAAAGGTTAAGTTGTGCTAGGTGGACCGACGACGTAGTTAGTTGCGGGAAACCGATGGATGCGAGCGGCGCAGGACCGGTCCTTCCGGCAAACCTTGGGGGAGGGACGAAATGATGATGATGATGCGGCTGATGATGATGATGGTGATGATGATGACGATGGCGATGGTGATGATGAAGATGATGATGGTGATGATGAAGAAGAAGAAGATGATGATGATGATGATTATGCTGATGATGATGAAGTTGTGGTTCACACGAATATGTAGTGAATACTTGTCGGAATGAACCCATTAATTATTTATTTATTGTTTTGAGAATTGGATAAGTGAACGATCACTGGAGTCCCCGGTTGGGTGTGATTACTGCAGTCATTCCAAAGCTAGGAGTAGGTATTTCGTATGTAATTTGTCCTTAATTTATACTAATGTATCGCGAGTCCGAATTATCATGTCCTAAACAAGTTTGTCAAGACAATATTGAGTTTTCAAAAATGCCAGCGATTTAAAAGGGTTATTTTACAGTGAAAAGTTTAATAATTTTGAAGGAAATGTTTTAGGATAAACGTTACTTCGGACTAACGATAATAATAATGTTGTTATAAGCACATTAAGGCAGTGTTGCCTCTTTTGTTTTCCGTAGAGAATAAATGATAAATGTAGGTATATAATATAAACTGATGTGTTCTTATGCTTATTAAAGTGTCGTAAGCTTTGATATGTTTTTGTTTTATTTGATGATACGGTAAATATATTTCAAATTAATTCTGTGGGTAGCTTACTTATTCTGTTTTTGTAGTTATTTCCATTGCTTGCTATACTTGTGAATACTAGTGGCATCTAGCGCGAAGGAAACATAATGTTGGACTTGATGGAAACCCCGAAACCACCACATTATTGCCTTACTTTGAAAATCGAATACGATAGAATCGAGATAACGTCACTTTGAACTTTGTCACGTCTTTCCCCCGGGGATATTCATCATAGTTTCTTGAGACTTAATCGGGGTAAAGCGGTGCCTGTTGCTTGGGCGAAATATTTTTGGTCGAATGCATCATTGCCCAAATTTTCATTTACCGAAAATGTACCACCGCAGGTACCACAGGTGTTGTTTTCGCAAGTCTAACCTTATCTAACCGATGTAAATAGCATTTTGGATACTTACTCTAAAAATAAAACCAATCTTTTCGGGAAATAAAAATTTAGGAAAAAAATTTAAACTAAAAATATTTTGCCCAAACAGCAGGTCTCAAAAGGGATAGAGCCTTAGATGTTTCGTATTAAAAGCTCCGTAGTAACCAACTTCCTGAATTATTTTTACCTGACTTCGAGTTTAACAGTCTACAGGGTGTAACGTCGGTCGTGGATCGAACGAAGCAAATCGATAGGACTATAGAAAATCGTTGAACATTCATGGGAGTCAAATCGATAGATCTAGATGTCCTCTATCAATCCGATTCATTTAATTAGTTACTCTGTGTGTAAGTATGTAATCCGATATCCATATTCCACTCTTATCCTGAAACAGCTATTAGACCAATAGTATGTTATATGATTCGCCAAGAACGTACGAGTGTTAGGTTATAATAAAATGTATAAACGGGCCGTCATATTAATCATCATTCGATTAAAAATCAAAGGTGGTTAGGAAGATGCGGAAGGTTAGGTTTGACTACAAAATAAAAAAAACCCAAAAACATTTTTTATTTTTTATTTCATTTAATGACTTTTACACGATCATCAAACACGCCGAATGGGGGTAGCGACACGACTGATACAATGAATGATTTAATTTTAAATTTACATACAATTAATCATTACAAATACCTAATTCCACGTATTACATCATTATTACAATTATTAAATATTATTTTGGGTACGAAATGCTGTGTGCGATTAATTTATATTTCATAACATTGCATTTTGTCTGTATAAATAATGAACATATAAATCGACAGTGCTGACACAAAAAATTCTTAAGCCCTCAATACACTGTCAGTTTACAAATATATTGTATGCGCAGCCCATAAGAAATAACATGTGGTATGTGTGTCTGTTTCTACCAGAACGATTAACAGCTGAGTATAGATCGCTTTTGTTTTTCGATATTCCTATATTAGATACTAATATATTGGAAGATTCCTTTGCCTTGAAGCAAGGAAAAAACTAGAAGACTTTAAACCACCATAATTGTTATTGAGCATATGCTCTAAGACAATGTTCATTAGTGATTATTATAGTGTGACAGACAATATCAATACAAAGTGCCAATAAAAACAAAACCGCTCTCATAAGTCGGTATACATTCGCACTAAGTAAGTTGATAATATATCAATTTCTAAGCAATGATCAATCAACAGTGAATTTATACGGATAGATCCTTACACATGATTTTTAAACAGAAGTGCCACTTTCAAGATCTTTATAAGTACTTTAAGTAATTTTACTGTTACTGAATATTAAACGCACACAGCACTCCATTTTATTAGCTGTAACGAAAGCAAATGTAACCATTCTAACCAATCAGTCTAACCATTAAGCGTGTTGATCTTTTTTACTCCGTAACGGTAATGAGATGTTTAATGTAAAACAAATTCATTCGTTAGTCGACCAATACCAAATTACTAAGAAAAAATTAACTTCTGTAGTTGCCGCATTTATTTGGTTTTGGCTGTTGAATGTCAAATGGAATTTCAATCCTTGAAATATTGTTTCATAACCCTGAACACAACACCGAATGCGGCATCTACTGAAGTGAACTTATCATTTTAAAATAAACTGACCTAAATTATCAAATATTGTTGAGAGTTAATCATTATAGTATAAGTTAATTGATGCAGTGAAGGACTTCTTACCTCATTCATAAATTAATGATTTCGTCATCAACAACTCATCACCGTTAGCACAGTATTCATAAACCATTAAATACGCCGACCATCTGTTGTTAGCACCACAAAAGCATTCTTATCTACTATCCAATGGGTTTCAATCACCCAATCCCACCGTCAATATACTTTCTTACACAATTCCATATTTAAAGTACTTATACAGAAATTATTTATTTTTAAAGAAGACTTACACA
Organism: Tortrix viridana; assembly: GCA_963241965.1. Taxonomy (NCBI): domain Eukaryota; kingdom Metazoa; phylum Arthropoda; class Insecta; order Lepidoptera; family Tortricidae; genus Tortrix; species Tortrix viridana. The sequence goes on along the minus strand of OY725188.1, from coordinate 12,432,559 downwards.
ACAACTGAACTCATACTGTCAATATTATTGACAGCACGTTTAGTACGTTGCTAAAAAAATAGAAAAAGGTAGCGTTACTCTTTCCATAAATACTTACTGACAGAGATACTTGTAATGAATTTTCAACACATCATTTTACACCGTGAATATAACTTATAGTGTTACACATGCACAATGTGCAATGTAAATTGCACATAATTATCCTATAGTCAAGTGTGTTCTTATGACTAAAACTCTCAATAAGAAATATTTATTTTAATTTTGACAGGAAACTAAATGATATAATAAAAACTACTTTAGTCCATCATTGTGTAAGTCTATCTCATATATTTACTGTCTGTAATAAAATAAAACATATATTCTGTGAAGTTAAGGAATTCATATATGACATTAACTGTAGCATGTACTGGGATACCAAAGCAATGTTGATACAGGTTACAGATTCAAGGTGCTAAGGTATTAGGGTCCCTTAAAGCTTAGTATTAAGACTTACTATCAAATGAAATGCATCATCTAGATTAATGTTAAATTGTGAACTACACATTGATTTCCAATCATTACAATCCTAGCTGAAGAATCATACTCGTATATGCATTTTATTTTGATTTAAACATTGTGTCAATTTCTGAAACCCAGTACCTAATACATTTATTTGCCATGGTGTTTTCGCATTGACAATGACACTGAAAACTTAGATCATTTTCTTGGTTGTATTGATGTGTGATTGAAATATTGATCACCTGAAGCAGCTTTATCTAAGAGAATATTCTACACTTTGCGTTCAAGAAGTGTCAGAGTTATATGGCAATTTTGAGGATTTTAAAAGCAATATTGAATTATATTTTGTTTGTCACAAATATCCCAAAGGTCATTGCCAATGCGTATAGTTACGTTTAAAACAACAGGTCTTACCGCTTATCAGATATGCGTCTCTATCTAAAGTTAAGAATAATTATAACCTGTTACATCTTGACTACTGGTCACCAGCCGAAAGAACAACAACATTTAATAATTTCAATAATGATTTATTCATCAGAGCTATTGATGTTCACTAAGCCGATACAATTCTTAATTTTAAATAACATTTTATTATTTCTAATAGTAATGCATTATTTCAAGTTCTAGCTATAAAATATATTTGGGTCAGGCTTTCGCCTAACTTAAGCAGGCAGGATTGCCTTAAAATGATACGTAACTATGAAGCAAGTCATCGCCTTCAAAGGTCTTTCGTAACTCAGGGCGACCATCTTAGGTCTTGATTTCAAGATTCAATTCCCTGTTTAGTTCCGTCCCCTACCTAAAGCATAAAACAGATAACATATTTATTGTGCTCACAATAATCGACACACGAACACATATACCAATAAATATTAACCTTAAATAAAACGCACTTTCCACTCAAAAATAAATATATTATAGAGTACCATAATTTCATGCATACGACGTCTCCTTCAAACATCGTTAGTCTTGTAAGCAAGTTAAATACATTTTACAATAGATTTTTGTAAATATAATACTTGAGACTGTTCGTTATTTGAAACAAACATCGCCATTTTTAGTAGTATTTTTTATTTAATTATTTAACTTTTTTTGTTAATAGGTTGTGCTGGTGCGGTATATCGCTATGATCTATTAGATGGTTGGCAAACTAAGCGATAGAACGGTGTTTGATTCGGCTTAATACTATGGATGACTTAAAATTAATTGACTCAAAACCTTCATGTCATAGTTAAGTTACAGAAAAAGGTACCTCGAACCTCGGGAAAGCTATCAGCTTACATCTAGATGGTGAACAAAACGATGAGTTCATATCACATTCGCACACATCCCTCACAGCGGTAATTGAAAAATAATCTAATGGAGTTATTAATAGGTAGGTACTATAATTACATGAGGATTTGGTTTTGGAAACGGTTATAGAAACGCTCAAACTCAATTCAAGTCCGTTCCCGTTCTTGCTAGGAAGGCACGCGTTTTACACCAAGGGCTATAGATTTCGTTCTCTTTCTTGTGCATTCTTGGCAAGAACGGGCGGGCTTTAGGAACAAAATAACGACTATTCACGTAGATATTTGGATCGCGACTAGAAATTTGTAAACGATAGGCCAAAAATTAACCGCCAATAAAAATTTAACGCAAGAGATTCAACTATCACTGTCGATTTCGAAAGAATAACATCGTTATAACTATGTCACAGTAAACTTCGGCACAACAAGCAAATCACAAACGAAGGTAAATAGAGTGTTCAATTTGTAATAGTTCTACTAAAACATTTATTTTATAATGGATTAAGCTCTCTACCTAACGATTTAGGCTCACTGGATGTCCGGGGCGACCGAGACCGCGTCTTCGATATCACTTCGATATAACTGCAATTAAATGAATACCTTCCACCACAAAATCTCAGATTTAAATCTGCTTTTGATTTTACTTTCAATCCATAACAACGATCATCTTTTATCTCGCTAAGTTAGAGTGGAAGGCAAATATTTGATCCTAAAAATCGAGTTAAACTTATTATGCAAATGGAAGGCAGGTCGACCGGCCATTTCAAACCTCTTCATTGCCAAGCGAGAAAAGTTTGAAAATGCAGGATTTTTCCAAACAATCATCGCTTAAGCCCAGTACAAAATAGTCGCTTTTGTGCCCACATAGCGCGGCCGGTCGCAAGTCAGTCGTTTATCGCAAGGCTCAAGTGAAAAACAGTGGCTGAAATCTTAATACTAGCGGAGTAGCTCTGCTCGCGGCCTCAGCCGCCCGGACGTAACAACTTTAGTAATAAGTTCACGACTAACAATTATTACATGGGGCTAGCACTAAAAATACCCTCTCGATTTTACTTTTAAACGCCTTTTTAAGACAGTTTTTTATTTAAAAATTCATCCTAATTAATGTAGGTACATCAGGTCGTATCCGTCATGGCTGACGCATCCTCAACGTCCTATAAGCCTCAACACAATAATGGCGTGCAAGCTAAGTTTATACAACTATCAAAATTTCACAATGCGATAGCAAAATAATTATTCAAAAATTTTGATATTCGCACTTACAAGCGGATGTCGGCTAAACAAAATGGACTGGTTACGCTAAATATTCGTGTATAAAAGCACTACCGATTGTATAGACCAAATTCAAAAATATCATCAGAAATATATTTTAAATGGCAAGTACTATTATCGATGAAGCTACTAGAAAACAGTTTAGAAAAAAATGGACGTTTTTCTTAGGTCGAGAATTTGGTTATTGACTTTCAAAAATTGGATGCGGTTAAGAACTTGGCCCGGGTGGTTTCGGCACGCCACAGCACTATGAACTATGATTTCATCAAACTCTTCAGCAGTCTCTTCTTTGCATTCAAATATCACAAAGTCTTCTGGGGTTTCTATTTGCAAACTTTCTCATGCGGAGTTGTGGCCTCTTGCGGCGCGGTGCTTGCTATCACAGCCTGATTGATTCCTATTCACTCGGATGCACGCGCCGCAGGTTTGGGGGCTCACTTCTCCGATGAGAAGGCTACAAATAGACCCGACACCTAGAACTCGAGTCTGTAGGCGGCGCAAGAGGTCTCGTGGTCCTGGAGGTTAATGGTGCAGCGAGAGGCGGAAGGCGATAGGTCGATCTTGTACTTTTCGAGAGCCTCCTCGTTCTCCGTCACCCAGTAGCCGAGCACATCGGTGTCGTACGTCGGGATTATGGTCACTTCTGTAACAATGAAGGCCAAGGGCCAATAATTTATTTTTGAAGTACAAATTTACCTACAAAACTAGTTAAAGAAAAGTAAAGTTGACAACTCCATCGTATATCTTGCTCCAGCAAAAAAAGTAAGTAAATCAAAGCATTTTCTTATTTACTGCGGATGTGATTTAAAAAGTTATTGATGCCAAAATATTGTTGAAAAACTTACCTAGATCTTTGTCCTCCCAAGTCTTTTTGGCATCAAGCAAGGCATTATAGATCTCCTTTGATGGTTCAGTGCCTGAGAACACGTAGTATCTAGCCCGTACGCGCTTAAAGAACTCCATTGCGGAGTAGTAAGAGTTGCCGTGATGCGGCACATACGTCAACTCCATATAGACAGGAGCTGGTGCCTTTTTCTTGCTAGGGGATTCAGTCACACGGCTCTTTGCCTCTTTACTCCTCTCCTGATTAAGTTTATTCTTATTTAAAACAGCAGGTTGTTTCTTTGGAGTACTTTTTCCATCTGTAGGTGGCATAATAGGACTTGGTAGGCCTAGAGGTTTACCCCAAGACTCTATTGGGTCTTTGCCTTTACTAGTCTCCGTAGTAATTTCACTTTTCTCGGATTTAGATTCCTGTTTACTACTACTAGTCGACGATGTCGTTTCAGTTTTCTTTACTTCACCCTTCACGTCTTTTAGAGTTAAGGTTTCTTCTTTTGATGATGTTTTCTGACTAACGCTTGAATGTTTATGTTCGTCCAACTCGTACTTAGCTGTTATATTTAAAATCACATCTGAGCCACTGACTCTCATGTGTTCTTCAATAGCCTTATCAAATTGTGCGTCAGCTTCCCTGAGGAATGTATCATCAGACTTGCTTGTACGCTTAGTAATTTCAGATGTTTGCTTTTCATGGGCTAGAAAATCTTCAGTTAATTTTGATAGAGGTTTTTGGAGTTTAGTTTTGACTTGACTAGAAGATGGGCAGGAATCATCTTCGGGTAACTGACCATAGATTGAAGTAGACATAAGGTCTTGGATTTTACCGAAATATTTTTCTTCTATAATTTCTTCAAGTAACTCTTGATGTTTAGGGTCTAATTCGAAGCTAAGATTGGATTTAGGAGAGTGTGCTACTTGTGATTTAGTACTACTGGGGCTACCTGGACCGTCGTCATCACTGTAATACATTCCACTGCTCTCTGTTGTGCCCCATACGTGGGTAGCTGCTCTCGATTCCCTAGAACTAATATCTGACGGCGGTGAAGAAATGCCAGGGTGGTCAAGATCATCACTAGCTGCTGAAGAACTTCGCATGTCACCGGTCTTTGATGACAACTTGGAAAATGATTTTTCGCTCTCTCCTCTATCAAATGTTTCTTCATATTCTTCTTTAAATTCAGAAATGGTAGTCTTGGTTGATTTTGTTGTTTTCGTTACTCCATCGCTACCTTTGCTAACTGTGGTTGTTTCTACAGTGACTTTAAGTTTCTCTGGACCGATAACTTCTTTCGTAGTTACAACATTTATTGTTTGAGTAATTTCGTTATCACCTTCTTTAACTACTTTAGTAAACGTATCAGTGTCAGTAGTGATTTCGCCTACAGGGGATCGCTGCTTCTTAGGTTTGACTTCGGGCTTTGGTTCATTTTTTTGTGTTAATGGTATCTCTTCAAGACTTGGTTTAGCTTCGTTTACAGGTTGTTTTTCTATTTCTGCTAATTCTTCAGGTGTCCAATCATCAAGTCCGGTCCCAATAGGTAAGTACGTTATTTGAGTACGCACATCCTTAGTTGTTTCACAAGAACCATCTTCCTGAGAGTTTTCTGTAAGAGTTTCAGTAACAGTTTTTACCGCAATTTCATTAGTTTCGTTGTTTATTAATTCTTCTTTGGTTACGTAGGTCGTAATAGTCTGAGTAATCTTTTGCCCATGCTCGGTAATAATATTAGTTTTTTTATCAACAGACGATTTTATTTTGCCAGTAGAACTTAAACCTAGTAGCGCAGCTTGTAAGTCACTATCAGAAGTTTTCTGGAATTCTGAAATGGTTATTTTGACATCTTTTGTAGTTTCAGTTGAACCATCTGGATATTCATCTACTGTTACGGTTTCAACCGTAGTTCTTACACGTTTAATGCTCTTATCTGTACTACCAAGCGTTTCTTTTCTAGTTTTTGTAGTAATAGTGCGACAGATTGTAATTGATCCTTGTTTAATTACTTCATTCTTAACATCTGACTCTTCCGTCGTCTCTTCAACAGTTTCGGAATCATCGATATATGTGTCTGGTATTTCAGAGTCATCTTGTACTGAAGGAGGCGTTTTTAGAAAAACGTCAGCAATTGACATCTTTTCACTTTTCTTTGTTATTACTGTACCATCTGGATGTTCATCTTCAATAATTGTCTTTACAGTAGACTTAATCTTCTTTGATTTTGTCTCTATGTTCTCAAATTCTTGCCTAATGGTAGTGATCGTAGTTTTTCTTAAAATTAACACACCATTTTCTTTTATTTCTTCAGTTGTTGAGCTGGTATGTTCATCTGGTTTTCCAATTTGAGTGTAACCACCAAGATTTTCATCAAGTGATTCGGTACCGTAATCCGCAACCGACACTCTTACGTCTTTTGACACTTCCGTCGACCCATTAGGCAGTTTTGATTCAGTCACGACTTCGACAGTGATTCTTATCTTCTTCTTAGATCCCTCAGTCGATGGCAGAATCTCTTTTGTAGTGGTTGTGGTTATTAATTGTTTAATTTCTTTCCCTTCTTTCATCACTACTTTTTCAATTGTATCTACATCAACTGATTTATTTTCTACTTTTGAAAATTCTTTTAAATCATCTATTTTTATGTCTTTCTCAATATCACTTATAGTTGTGTTAGTATCTATAGTTGATTTTGCTGATCCATCAGGATATTTATCAGTAGTTGTAACGGTAGTTTCCGTTTTTAGTTTTCTAGCCACACCTTGTCCATCCAAGTACTTAGTTTTGATGATTCTAGTCACAACAGATCTCCTAATAATAACATTATTTTCTTTGACTTCTTCAGTTGAAGTCGATTCAGTTTCTTCAGGATCGCCTTCAGGTACAAGTTCTTGAAGTTTAGCTATTTCTTGGTCGTCATCTTCGAATCCATTTTCACTTGGGATTGTTATAGCTTTAACAACATTTTCTTCCACTATTGAAACTTTTTCGCTTGTTTTAGTAATAACCGATCCATCTGGATGTTCATCTTCAATTCGTGTTAAAACTGTAGTTTTTATTCTCTTTACATCAGCTGAAATGTTACGAAATTCTTCTTTGATAGTCGTGACAGTTGTGTTTCGTTTAATAGCTATTCCATTTTCAGAAACGATCTCTAATGCCGTCGTAACATTTTCAAGAGGTTTGCCAATCTGTTCGTATTCATCTGAATCTTCATCCTCTGAATCTACTTTATAATCAGAAATAGATACTTTTACGTCCTTTGTTACTTCTGTCACACCGTCAGGTAAAGGAGTTTCGGTCACTGTTTCAACAGTAGTCTTCAGTTTTTTCCTTGTTTTATCTTGTGAAGACATTATCTCCTTAGTAGTAGTTGTTGTCACAGTTTGCTGAACAGTTTTGTCATTCCTGATAACAGGTTTGTGTAGTTTACTAACTTCCACTGACTTGTCTTCTGGTATAAAATCAAGTAAGTCTGGTGTTTCAGCGATTTCTTTAACTTCTACGTCTATGATAGAAGTACTACTATCTACTTTCGTACTAGAAGAACCATCAGGGTATTTGTCTGTTGTGGTCACCATAGTAACAGTCTTAAGTTTTCTAGGAATCCCATCATTATCGGCGTATGTGGTTTTTGCTACTCTAGTGACCACGACTCTTTGAATTGTTATCGTTTCTTGCTTGATTTCCTCAGACTTTATAAATTCAGTTTCTTCCGGCTCTCCAATAACAACCAAGCTGTTAAGTACTTGTTCAATATTACTTAAATCAGTAGGCGGCTCTTCAGTTTTGACCTCAACATTTCTTTGAATGTCCTTTGATCCATCCGGGCGTTCTTTTGTAATTGTAGTTTCAACAGTGGTACGGATTTTTTTAGTATCATCATGGCGTAGAGTTTCTTTCTTAGTAACTGTGGAAACAGTCTCCATGATATCGATGTTGTTTTCCTTAATAATTCTTTTACTAACGTCAGTATCTATGGTAGTTGCTTCGACGTCATCATCTGATTCATCTGTTTCCGAGACATACTGAACCTGAGCTGGCAAGTCAGCACCTATGACAGCCTCATCTTTCCTAGTTTCTTTTGTTTGGCTACTAGTTTCAATTTCAGACTTATCGCTTTCGAGGTAAAGTTTATCTATTCTAGTATCTTTGGCATACAAATCCATTTGTGAGGTAGATTTAAGGCTGGAAGAACACTCTGAGAGTAAAGTTTGCGTGTCTGTTGTAGTTATTGTGGAACCGTCTGACCCCTTGCTAAGGGTCGTTGTCTCAATCGTCGTTTTTATATTTTGAGGTGTACCATCTTCTCGAGATATTACTTCTTTAGTTGTGACCGTTGTTATCGTCTGAGTCACAACATTCTCCCCTTCTTTAATTATTTTAGTTACAGTGTCAGTTTCAGTCTTAATTTTTCCCATATTTTGCATAAGGGATATCAAATCCGAATCACCGTCTTCTGAAGACGTATCTTTTATTGTTTTAGATACCTTTTCAGTTGAAGTTGAGATTTTTTGCGTCAAAACATCTTCGCCTACGTGTACAACTTTAGTAATAGTTTCTTCAGTACCATCTGATTTATCATAGGTGACTTCACTTTGAACACCTTCGCTAATTTTAACGTCCTGGAAACTGCCCGGAGTTTTTGGCAACGGACTAACTGGTACAGTTGGCGGTGTTGATGCTCTGGCAATATCAGAATAGATTGACAGAGATTCCAAGTCCTCTGTTTTAATGCCTTGTTGAACCGTTTCATCACTAAAGGCTTTATGTATGGAGTCCATTAATAGCAAATGATCATCTTTGATATGCGTGAATCCATCCTTCTTTGACATAAGGTGGTCTATATCTAATGGTATGCTATGTACTCCTGAATCAGATGCTTCAGATAGAGGAATTTCATCTTTTGGAGAACCAATTTCAGTCCTATTAGAATCGGGTACCATTTTAGATATACTTATTTCTTTTAACGTGGATGAACAAGATTCATCACTAAATCGGCTAAGTCTACTACTACTAATAGACTGCAATGTGTCGGCGTCGGAATACGTTTTAAACCGTTTATCCTTTTCAGCAGTTTCAAAGCTGTACTTTTCCTCTAAACTAACTTCTTTAGATATGTCTTCGGAGCTGTCATGTAATGTTATACTGTCTCTATCAACCCCACTATCAATTGTAGAAATTGACGACAACATATCTGATGTTTCTTTAGTAGTTTCTTGTTCTATTGATCTTTTCTTAATAGAATGTGACATACTTTCTTCACTAGTCTGTTTTTGACTTGACGTTAATACAGTAGACCCGTATTTCAGTAGCGATGTTGCTTCTTGTTTGTTAGAATCATGCTTTTCTTTTGTCGATTCCATACTAAGGTAACTTTCATGAGATATATTTTCAATTGCTTCGTCTTTTTTTAAAATTGTCATTTTAGATGATTCATCACGCTGATAAGAGGCCTTATCACGTAAAGACTCCGTACTTAATCCACTGACTTGCTGTTTGCTATATGATTCACTTACAGATTTTTCACCTAATTTGTCTAACGCTTCAGGTTTTGGATCAACAGCCTTGCTTTTACTGATGTTATCCTTTTCATCGATATCTTTCTCGTCATTAGCCATCTCTTTTTTTTCTTTTTTCGTTATCGAAACAATATTATTTATATCACTTGATATTTTGTGATCGCTCTTACCATCAAGTGTAGTTGTTTTTGTATCATCTGTTTTGTCAGAAGTACTTATGACTGTTTCTTCAGACTTATCAGTGCTAGGTGTGGTATCAAGAGACGCGTCTTTTTCAAATGCGACGGGATTGAAAGTAGTTTTAGCAGAATCCACTTTAAGAGTTTTTTCTGAAGATTTTTGACTTGGAAGACTGTGTTCTTTTATTTCGTCAGATTTTTCTGAAATGACAACCTTCTCACTAGTAGATTCAAGTTTAAGTAACGTGCAAGGTTTATCTGAATGTTTCATGCCCTCTGGTTTGCCAAAACTGGATATTAAATCATCAAGCACTGGATCTACAAGTTCCTCCTTCACTGCACTAGAAACAATACCCTCCAAATTTTGAATTCTTGTAGATCTAAAAGTTTCTTCAACATGCCCGGTATCGTGACTAATAGTTTTCTCTAAATGAACCATGTCTGATGGCTTCAGGGCGATTGCCTTATCTAGAGATAGTTTTCCTGATAAAACTGCCTTCTCAGAGTGTACCGGGCTAACTACGTTCTCGGAAAGTATTTTGTTTGATGATACAGGACTAACTGAAGATGACTTTTGTGACGGTGTTGGACTAGCTGCTTTGTAAGCTGATGTCTTTTCTGATGGTGTTATCACTGAGTTATCTAGTTCTGGGCTGGCCGCTCTTTCTAATCGTGCTTTATCAGATGGTACAGGAGTGACTGTTTTTTCGGATGGTGCTTTTTCTAACGGTACAAGACTAACTGCCTTCTCTGAAAATGCTTTGTCCAACGATACTGGGCTGACTGCCTTTTCTAAAGGAACTGAGCTGGCTGCCTTTTCTGAAGTTGCTTTGTCTGTCGGTACAGGATTGACTGCTTTTTCTGATGGTTCTTTGTCTGACGGTACAGGGCTGACTGCCTTTTCTGATGTTGCTTTGTCTGACGGTACAGGACTGGCTGCCTTTTCTAAAGGAACTGAGCTGGCTGCCTTTTCTGAAGTTCCTTTGTCTGCTGGAACAGGACTGACTGCTTTTTCTGATGGTTCTTTGTCTGACGATACATGACTAATTGCCTTCTCTGAAGATGCTTTGTCTGACAGTACAGGACTAAATGTCTTTTCTGAAGTTACTTTGTCTGTCGGAACAGGACTGACTGCCCTATCTGAAGATGTTTTGTCTGACAGTACAGGACTGACTGCCTTTTCCGAAGTTACTTTGTCTGACGAAACAGGACTGACTGCTTTTTCTAATAGTGCTTTGTCTGACGGTACAGGACTGCTTGCTTTTTCTGATAATGCTTTATCTGACGGTATAGGACTGACTGCTTTATCTAATGGTGCTTTGTCTAACGAAACAAGACTGATTGATTTTTCTGATGGTGCTTTATCTGACGGTACAGGACAAAATGCCTTTTCTGAAGGTGCTTTGTCAGTCGGTACAGGAATGACAACCTTTACACCAGGTGCTATGTCTGACGGTACAGGACTGCTCGCCTTTTCCGAAGGGTCTTCGCCTGACGGTACAGGCCTGACTTCCTTTTCCAAATGTACATTTTCTGGTGCTACAGGGCTGGTTGCCTTTTCTAAAGGTGTTTTGTCTGATGGAACAGGACTAATTCCCTTTTCTGAAGATGCTTCGTCTGACGGTACAGGACTGCTCGCAATTTGTGATGGTACTTTGTCTGACGGTATAGGGCTGACTGCTTTCTCTGATGGTGTTTTGTCTAACGTTACAACACTGACTGCGTTTTCTAAAGGCTCTTTGTCTGAGGGCACGAGGCCAACCGCTATTTGTGAAGGCTCTTTGTCTGACGATACTGGACTGACCGCCTTTACTGACGGTGCTTTGTCAGACGGTACAGGGCTAATTGCTTTTTCTAAAAATGCCTTTTCTGAAGGTACTGGACTGACTGCCTTCTCTGAAGGTGCAATTTCTGATAGTACTGGACTAACTGCCCTCTCTGAAGATGCCTTTCCCGAAGTTATTTGGCTTATTTCCTTTTCATTTTTTGACAGTATTGGTTTTGTTGTGTTATCTGATGGTGTTTTTTCCGAGTGAACTGAGCTAATCACCTGGACTGAAGGTACCTCATTTGTTGGTACTGAACTAATAACCTTTTCTAAAAGTAAATGGCTAACTGACTTATCGTACGTATCCGGGTCTAATAGATCCGTTCTATGACCATCTTCTGAATGTGTTACAGAAAAAACATCAACTAAAGGTAAACTAGTTGGTTTGTCAGCAAAACTCATGAAAGATTCCTTTTCTTTAGATAATAAAGCGCTTACGTGAGAAGTTTGCGTAGTGAAAGAGTCTTTTGTCAGGTTACTTGTGTGTTTTATTTCTGGTACCAATACACTCACTATATTACTGTCTGTAAATTTAGATTCTTCGTCGGTTTGAGTTGATAATTTAATGTTCATTTCGGACATAACTGGGCTAGCTGTCTTGTCAGGTGGTACTGAACTTAGTGATATCTCAGACCCTTTGTCAGATGGTACTAGGCCAGGCGGTTTGTCAGATAGAACTCGGTTTGAGGCTGTCTCAGATAAAGCTTTATCAGACAAAACTGGACTGTGTACCTTGTCAGATGGTACAGGACTAGGTGCCTTCTCAGATGGTACTGGACTGGGTGCCTTCTCAGACGCTTTGTCAGATGGTACCGGACTGGGTGCCTTCTCAGATACTTTGTCAGATGGTACCAGACTGGATGCCTCCTCAGATGCTTTGTCGGATAGAACTGGCCTGGGTGCCGTCTCAGATGCTTTGTCAGATGGTACTGGACTAAACGCTTTATCAGATGGAACAAGACTTGCAGTCCCTTCGGATGGAGCCATCTGGGATAGAACTGTGCTACGTGCCTGGTCAGATGACAATGGACTGGGTGCCTTGTCAGACGCTTTATCAGACGGAACTGGGCTAGGCACTTTATCAGATGAAACTAGGCTGGGAAATCTTTCGGATGGAGCCATCTTGAATGTAACTGGGCTGTGTGTCTTGTCTGATGGCACCGACCTCTGTGCCTTGTCAGATGGTACTGGATTGGGTGCCTCCTCAGATGCATTGTCAGATGGTCTTGGACTGGTTGCCTTCTCAGATGCTTCAGATGAAACCAGAATGGGTGCCTTCTCAGATGCTTTGTCAGATGGTATTAGACTGGGCGCTTTGTGGGATGAAACTGTAAACGAGGCATTGTTACCTGAAGGGTCATCTGCCTTTTTCAGTTCAAGCGACTCCGTAATGACAAATTCTTTTGTTTGCTTGTCATTTTCAGCCGCTTCTATTTGACTTTGCAGTAAACTATGGAATTGGGTTTCGGAAGTTATTGATTTAACCTCAGCTGTGTCAAGCTTACGAAATTTTTCCTCTAATTGTGGCAGCATGTTTGAAACAACAAAGGATTCTTTACTAAGATTTATATCTATTTCATCAACTAGTTCAGGTGAGCCTGGTTCGTCAGTACTGCTAGTCGAAGTATCTTGGTAATGCTGTGTTTGACATGATGCTTTTTTTTGCAAGCCCATAATCGAGGATGTTTGTTTTAATGCCATAACAGACAGAACCGGTTTTGTTACTTTCTCAGACAATTCATCAAATATAACTGGACTAAGTGCCTTGTCCGATGGTACCGGACAAAGTGATTTCTCAGACTCTTTGTCAAATGGTATAAGGCCGGGCGCTTTGTCAGATGGGACTGGGCTAGAGACTCTCTCAGGTAGAGCCTTCTCAGCAAGAACTGGGCTAAGTGCTTTGGTAGATGGTACCGGACTGGAAGCCTTCTCATGTGGTTTGTCAGATGGTACTGGACTGGGCGTTTTGTCAGATTTAACTGGGCTTGAAGCCTTCTCAGGTGGAGTCTTTTCAGAAAAAACTGGACTTGGGGCTTTATCAGATGGAACCGGACTTGATGTCTTCTCAGACGCTTTATCTGATGGTACTGGGCTAGGCGCTTTGTCTAACGAAACTATACTTGATGATCTCTCAGATGGAGCCTTCTCAGACGGAACTGGGCTAGGTGCCTTGTCAGATGATATCGGACTTGGTGCCTTTTCAAACGCTGCTTTATCTGATGGTACTGGGCTGGCCGCTTTGTCAGATGGAACAAGACTTGGGGCTCTCTCAGATGGAGCCTTCTTGGACAGAACTGGGCTTGGAGCCTTGTCGGATGGTACCGGACTGGATAAATTCTCAGATGCTTTGTCAGACGGTACTGGACTGGGCGCTTTATCAGAAGGAACTAGGCTTTTAACACTCTCAGTTGGAGCCTCCTCAGACAAAACTGGACTTTGTGCTTTATCAGAACGTATCAGACTTGGTTCCTTCTCAGACGCTTTGTCCGATGATACTGGGCTGGGTGCTTTGTCAGACGGAACAAGGCTTAAGGCTCTCTCAGATGGAGCCTTCTCAGATGAAACTGGGCTAGGTGCCTTGTCAGATGATATCGGACTTGGTGCCTTCTCAGACGCTGCTTTATCTGATGGTACTGGGCTAGGCACTTTGTCAGATGGAACTAGACTTGGGGCTCTCTCAGATGGAGCCTTCTCGGACAGAACTGGGCTTGAAGCCTTGTCGGATGGTACCGGACTCGATAATTTCTCAGATGCTTTGTCAGATGGTACTGGACTGGGCGCTTTGTCTAACGAAACTATACTTGATGATCTCTCAGATGGAGCCTTCTCAGACGGAACTGGGCTAGGTGCCTTGTCAGATGATATCGGACTTGATGTCTTCTCAGACGCTTTATCTGATGGTACTGGGCTAGGCGCTTTGTCTAACGAAACTATACTTGATGATCTCTCAGATGGAGCCTTCTCAGACGGAACTGGGCTAGGTGCCTTGTCAGATGAAATCGGACTTGGTGCCTTTTCAAACGCTGCTTTATCTGATGGTACTGGGCTGGCCGCTTTGTCAGATGGAACAAGACTTGGGGCTCTCTCAGATGGAGCCTTCTTGGACAGAACTGGGCTTGGAGCCTTGTCGGATGGTACCGGACTGGATAAATTCTCAGATGCTTTGTCAGACGGTACTGGACTGGGCGCTTTATCAGAAGGAACTAGGCTTTTAACACTCTCAGTTGGAGCCTCCTCAGACAAAACTGGACTTTGTGCTTTATCAGAACGTATCAGACTTGGTTCCTTCTCAGACGCTTTGTCCGATGATACTGGGCTGGGTGCTTTGTCAGACGGAACAAGGCTTAAGGCTCTCTCAGATGGAGCCTTCTCAGATGAAACTGGGCTAGGTGCCTTGTCAGATGATATCGGACTTGGTGCCTTCTCAGACGCTGCTTTATCTGATGGTACTGGGCTAGGCACTTTGTCAGATGGAACTAGACTTGGGGCTCTCTCAGATGGAGCCTTCTCGGATAGAACTGGACTTGAAGCCTTGTCGGATGGTACCGGACTCGATAATTTCTCAGATGCTTTGTCAGATGGTACTGGACTGGGCGCTTTGTCTAACGAAACTATACTTGATGATCTCTCAGATGGAGCCTTCTCAGACGGAACTGGGCTAGGTGCCTTGTCAGATGATATCGGACTTGGTGCCTTCTCAGACGCTGCTTTATCTGATGGTACTGGGCTAGGCGCTTTGTCTAACGAAACTATACTTGATGATCCCTCAGATAGAGCCTTCTCAGATGGAACTGGGCTAGGTGCCTTGTCAGATAATATCGGACTTGGTGCCTTCTCAGACGCTTCTTTATCTGAAGGTACTGGGCTGGGCGCTTTGTCAGATGGATCTAGACTTGGGGCTCTCTCAGATGGAGCCTTCTCGGACAGAACTGGGCTTGGAGCCTTGTCGGATGGTACCGGACTGGATAATTTCTCAGATACTTTATCAGATGGTACTAGACTGGGCACTTTATCAAAAGGAACTAGGCTTTTAACACTCTCAGTTGGAGCCTTCTCAGACGGAACTGGGCTAGGTGCCTTGTCAGTTGATATCAGACTTGGTGCCTTCTCAGACGCTGCTTTATCTGATAGTACTGGGCTAGGCGCTTTGTCAGATGGAACTAGGCTTAAGGCTTTCTCAGATGGAGCTTTCTCAGACAGAACTGGGCTAGGTGCCTTGTCCGATGGCACCGGACTTGATGCCTTCTCAGACGCTTTATCTGATGGTACTGGGCTAGGCGCTTTGTCTAACGAAACTATATTTGATGATCTCTCAGATGGAGCCTTCTCAGACGGAACTGGGCTAGGTGCCTTGTCAGATGATATCGGACTTGGTGCCTTCTCAAACGCTGCTTTATCTGATGGTACTGGGCTAGGCGCTTTGTCAGATGGAACTAGACTTGAGGCTCTCTCAGATGGAGCCTTCTCGGACAGAACTGGGCTTGGAGCCTTGTCGGATGGTACCGGACTGGATAATTTCTCAGATGCTTTGTCAGATGGTACTGGACTGGGCGCTTTGTCTAACGAAACAATACTTAATGATCTCTCAGATGGAGCCTTCTCAGACGGAACTGGGCTAGGTGCCTTGTCAAATGATATCGGACTTGGTGCCTTCTCAGACGCTGCTTTATCTGATGGTACTGGGCTAGGCGCTTTGTCTAACGAAACTATACTTGATGATCCCTCAGATGGAGCCTTCTCAGACGGAACTGGGCTAGGTGCCTTGTCAGATGATATCGGACTTGGTGCCTTCTCAGACGCGGCTTTATCTGATGGTACTGGGCTGGGCACTTTGTCAGATGGAACTAGACTTGGGGCTCTCTCAGATGGAGTTTTCTCGGATAGAACTGGGCTTGGAGCCTTGTCGGATGGTACCGGACTGGATAATTTCTCAGATGCTTTGTCAGATGGTACTGGACTGGGCGCTTTGTCTAACGAAACTATACTTGATGATCTCTCAGATGGAGCCTTCTCAGACGGAACTGGGCTAGGTGCCTTGTCAGATGATATCGGACTTGTTGCCTTCTCAGACGCTGCTTTTTCTGATGGTACTGGGCTAGGTGCTTTGTCAGATGGAACTAGGCTTAAGGCTCTCTCAGATGAAGCTTTCTCAGACAGAACTGGGCTAAGTGCCTTGTCCGATGGCACCGGACTTGATGCCTTCTCGGACGCTTTATCTGATGGTACTGGGCTAGGCGCTTTGTCTAACGAAACTATACTTGATGATCCCTCAGATGGAGCCTTCTCAGATGGAACTGGGCTAGGTGCCTTGTCAGATGATATTGGACTTGGTGCCTTCTCAGACGCTTTATCTGATGGTACTGGGCTAGGCGCTTTGTCACATGGAACTAGACTAGGGGCTCTGTCATATGGAGCCTTCTCGGACAGAACTGGGCTTGGAGCCTTGTCGGACGGTACCGGACTGGATAATTTCTCAGATGCTTTGTCAGATAGTAATGGACTGGGCGCTTTGTCTAACGAAACTATACTTGATGATCTCTCAGATGGAGCCTTCTCAGACGGAACTAGGCTAGGTGCCTTGTCTGATGATATCGAACTTAGTGCCTTCTCAGACGCTGCTTTATCTGATGGTACTGGACTAGGCGCTTTGTCAGATGGAACTAGGCTTAAGGCTCTCTCAGATGGAGGCTTCTCAGACAGAACTGGGCTAGGTGCCTTGTCCGATGGCACCGGACTTGATGCATTCTCAGACGCTTTTTCTGATGGTACTGGGCGAGGCGCTTTGTCAGGTGGAACTAGACTTGGGGCTCTCTCAGATGGAGTTTTCTCGGATAGAACTGGGCTTGGAGCCTTGTCGGATGGTACCGGACTGGATAATTTCTCAAATGCTTTTTCAGATGGTACTGGACTGGGCGCTTTATCACATGGAACTAGGCTTGTAACACTCTCAGTTGGAGCCTCCTCAGACAACACTGGTTTTTGTGCTTTATCAGATCGTATCAGACTTGGTTCTTCCTCAGACGCTTTGTCCGATGGTACTGGACTGGGTGCTTTGTCAGACGGAACTAGGCTAAAGGCTCTCTCAGATTGAGCTTTCTCAGACAGAACTGGGCTAGGTGCATTGTCCAACGGCACCGGACTTGATGCCCTCTCGGACGTTTTATCTGATGGTACTAGGCTAGGCGCTTTGTCTAACGAAACAATACTTGATGATCTCTCTGATGGAGCTTTCTCAGACGGAACTGGGCTAGGTGCCTTGTCCGATGGCACCGGACTTGATGCCTTCCCAGACGTTTTATCTGATGGTACTGGGCTAGGCGCTTTGTCTAACGAAACAATACTTGATGATCTCTCAGATGGAGCCTTCTCAGACGGGACTGGGCTAGGTGCCTTGTCAGATGATATCGGACTTGGTGCATTCTCAGACGCTTTATCTGATGGTACTGGGCTAAGCGCTTTGTCTAACGAAACAATACTTGATGATCTCTCAGATGGAGCCTTCTCAGACGGAACTGGGCTAGGTGCCTTGTCAGATGATATCGGACTTGGTGCCTTCTTAGACGCTTTATCTGATGGTACTGGGCTGGGCGCTTTGTCAGATGGAACTAGACTTGGGGCTCCCTCAGATGGAGCCTTCTCGGACAGAACTGGGCTTGGAGCCTTGTCGGATGGTACCGGACTGGATAATTTCTCAGATGCTTTGTCAGATGGTACTGGACTGGGCACTTTATCAGAAGGAACTATGCTTTTAACACTCTCAGTTGGAGCCTCCTCAGACAAAACTGGACTTTGTGCTTTATCAGATCGTATCAGACTTGGTTCCTCCTCAGACGCTTTGTGCGATGGTACTGGACTGGGTGCTTTGTCAGACGGAACTAGGCTTAAGGCTCTCTCAGGTGGAACTTTCTCAGACAGAACTGGGCTAGGTGCCTTGTCCGATGGCACCGGACTTGATACCTTCTCAGACGTTTTATCTGATGGTACTGGGCTAGGCGCTTTGTCTAACGAAACAATACTTGATGATCTCTCAAATGGAGCCTTCTCAGACGGAACTGGGCTAGGTGCCTTGTCAGATGATATCGGACTTGTTGCCTTCTCAGACGCTGCTTTATCTGATGGTGCTGGGCTGGGCACTTTGTCAGATGGAACTTGACTTGGGGCTCTCTCAGATGGAGTTTTCTCGGATAGAACTGGGCTTGGAGCCTTGTCGGATGGTACCGGACTGGATAATTTCTCAGATGCTTTGTCTGATGGTACTTGACTGGACGCTTTATCAGAAGGAACTAGGCTTTTAACACTCTCAGTTTGAGCCTCCTCAGACAAAACTAGGCTTTGTGCTTTACCAGGTCGTACCAGACTTGGTTCTTCCTCAGACGCATAGTCCGATGGTACAGGGCTTGGCGCTTTGTCAGATGGAACTAGACTTGGGGCTCTCTCAGATGGAGCCTTCTCGAACGGGACTGGGCTAGGTGCCTTATCAGATGATATCGGACTTGGTGCATTCTCAGACGCTTTATCTGATGGTACTGGGCTAAGCGCTTTGTCTAACGAAACAATACTTGATGATCTCTCAGATGGAGCCTTCTCAGACGGAACTGGGCTAGGTGCCTTGTCAGATGATATCGGACTTGGTGCCTTCTCAGACGCGGCTTTATCTGATGGTACTGGGCTGGGCACTTTGTCAGATGGAACTAGACTTGGGGCTCTCTCAGATGGAGTTTTCTCGGATAGAACTGGGCTTGGAGCCTTGTCGGATGGTACCGGACTGGATAATTTCTCAGATGCTTTGTCAGATGGTACTGGACTGGACGCTTTATCAGAAGGAACTAGGCTTTTAACACTCTCAGTTTGAGCCTCCTCAGACAAAACTAGGCTTTGTGCTTTACCAGGTCGTATCAGACTTGGTTCTTCCTCAGACGCATTGTCCGATGGTACTGGACTGGGTGCTTTGTCAGACGGAACTAGGCTTAAGGCTCTCTCAGATGAAGCTTTCTCAGACAGAACTGGGCTAGGTGCCTTGTCCGATGGCACCGGACTTGATGCCTTCTCAGACGTTTTATCTGATGGTACTGGGCTAGGCGCTTTGTCTAACGAAACAATACTTAATGATCTCTCAGATGGAGCCTTCTCAGACGGAACTGGACTAGGTGCCTTGTCAGATGATATCGGACTTGGTGCCTTCTCAAACGCTTTATCTGATGGTACTGGGCTGGGCGCTTTGTCAGATGGAACTAGACTTGGGGCTCCCTCAGATGGAGCCTTCTCGGACAGAACTGGGCTTGGAGCCTTGTCGGATGGTACCGGACTGGATAATTTCTCAGATGCTTTGTCAGATGGTACTGGACTAGGCACTTTATCAGAAGGAACTAGGCTTTTAACACTCTCAGTTTGTGCCTCCTCAGACAAAACTGGGCTTTGTGCTGTATCAGATCGTATAAGACTTGGTTCTTCCTCAGACGCATTGTCCGATGGTACTGGGCTGGGTGCTTTGTCAGATGGAACTAGGCTTAAGGCTCTCTCAGATGGAGCTTTCTCAGACAGAACTGGGCTAGGTGCCTTGTCCGATGGCACCGGACTTGATGCCTTCTCAGACGTTTTATCTAATGGTACTGGGCTAGGTGCTTTGTCTAACGAAACAATAATTGATGATCTCTCAGATGGAGCCTTCTCAGACGGAACTGGGCTAGGTGCCTTGTCAGATGATATCGGACTTGGTGCCTTCTCTGACGCTGCTTCATCTGATGGTACTGGGCTAGGCGCTTTGTCAGATGGAACTAGACTTGGTGCACTCTCAGTTTGAGCCTCCTCAGACAAAACTGGACTTTGTGCTTTATCAGATCGTATCAGACTTGGTTCCTCCTCAGACGCTTTGTGCGATGGTACTGGACTGAGTGCTTTGTCAGACGGAACTAGGCTTAAGGCTCTCTCAGGTGGAGCTTTCTCAGACAGAACTGGGCTAGGTGCCTTGTCCGATGGCACCGGACTTGATGGCTTCTCAGACGTTTTATCTGATGGTACTGGGCTAGGCGCTTTGTCCAACGAAACAATACTTGGTGATCTCTCAGATGGAGCCTTCTCAGACGGCACCGGGCTAGGTGCCTTGTCAGATGATATCGGACTTGGTGCATTCTCAAACGTTTTATCTGATGGTACTGGGCTAGGCGCTTTGTCAGATGGAACTAGACTTGGGGCACTCTCAGTTGGACCCTCCTCAGACAAAACTGGACTTTGTGCTTTATCAGATCGTATCAGACTTGGTTCCTCCTCAGACGCTTTGTGCGATAGTACTGGACTGGGTGCTTTGTCAGACGGAACTAGGCTTAAGGCTCTCTCAGATGAAGCTTTCTCAGACAGAACTGGGCTAGGTGCCTTGTCCGATGGCACCGGACTTGATGCCTTCTCAGACGTTTTATCTGACGGTACTGGGCTAGGCTCTTTGTCTAACGAAACAATACTTAATGATCTCTCAGATGGAGCCTTCTCAGACGGCACTGGGCTAGGTGTCTTGTCAGATGATATCGGACTTGGTGCCTTCTCAGACGCTACTTTATCTGATGGTACTGGGCTGGGCACTTTGTCAGATGGAACTAGACTTGGGACTCTCTCAGATGGAGTTTTCTCGCATAGAACAGGGCTTGGAGCCTTGTCGGATGGTACCGGACTGGATAATTTCTCAGATGCTTTGTCAGATGTTACTGGACTGGACGTTTTATCAGAAGGAACTAGGCTTTTTACACTCTCAGTTTGAGCCTCCTGAGACATAACTGGGCTTTGTGCTGTATCAGATCGTATCAGACTTGGTTCTTCCTCAGACGTATTGTCCGATGGTACTGGGCTGGGTGCTTTGTCAGATGGAACTAGGCTTAAGGCTCTCTCAGATGGAGCTTTCTCAGACAGAACTGGGCTAGGTGCCTTGTCCGATGGCACCGGACTTGATGGCTTCTCAGACGTTTTATCTGATGGTACTGGGCTAGGCGCTTTGTCTAACGAAACAATACTTGATGATCTCTCAGATGGAGCCTTCTCAGACGGAACTGGGCTAGGTGCCTTGTCAGATGATATCGGACTTGGTGCCTTCTCAGACGCTGCTTCATCTGATGGTACTGGGCTAGGCGCTTTGTCAGATGGAACTAGATTTGGGGCACTCTCAGTTGGAGCCTCCTCAGACAAAACTGGACTTTGTGCTTTATCAGATCGTATCAGACTTGGTTCCTCCTCAGACGCTTTGTGCGATGGTACTGGACTGAGTGCTTTGTCAGACGGAACTAGGCTTAAGGCTCTCTCAGGTGGAGCTTTCTCAGACAGAACTGGGCTAGGTGCCTTGTCCGATGGCACCGGACTTGATGGCTTCTCAGACGTTTTATCTGATGGTACTGGGCTAGGCGCTTTGTCTAACGAAACAATACTTGATGATCTCTCAGATGGAGCCTTCTCAGACGGAACTGGGCTAGGTGCCTTGTCAGATGATATCGGACTTGGTGCATTCTCAAATGTTTTATCTGATGGTACTGGGCTAGGCGCTTTATCTAACGAAACAATACTTGATGATCTCTCAGATGGAGCCTTCTCAGACGGCACTGGGCTAGGTGCCTTGTCAGATGATATCGGCCTTGGTTCCTTCTCTGACGCTACTTTATCTGATGGTACTGGGCTGGGCACTTTGTCAGATGGAACTAGACTTGGGACTCTCTCAGATGGAGTTTTCTCGGATAGAACAGGGCTTGGAGCCTTTTCGGATGGTACCGGACTGGATAATTTCTCAGATGCTTTGTCAGATGTAACTGGACTGGACGTTTTATCAGAAGGAACAAGGCTTTTAACACTCTCAGTTTGAGCCTCCTGAGACAAAACTGGGCTTTGTGCTGTATCAGATCGTATCAGACTTGGTTCTTCCTCAGACGCATTGTCTGATGGTACTGGGCTGGGTGCTTTGTCAGATGGAACTAGGCTTAAGGCTCTCTCAGATGGAGCTTTCTCAGACAGAACTGGGCTAGGTGCCTTGTCCGATGGCACCGGACTTGATGCCTTCTCAGACGTATTATCTGATGGTACTGGGCTAGGTGCTTTGTCTAACGAAACAATAATTGATGATCTCTCAGATGGAGCCTTCTCAGACGGCACTGGGCTAGGTGCCTTGTCAGATGATATCGGACTTGGTGCCTTCTCTGACGCTGCTTCATCTGATGGTACTGGGCTAGGCGCTTTGTCAGATGGAACTAGACTTGGGGCACTCTCAGTTGGAGCCTCCTCAGACAAAACTGGACTTTGTGCTTTATCAGATCGTATCAGACTTGGTTCTTCCTCAGACGCCTTGTGCGATGGTACTGGACTGAGTGCTTTGTCAGACGGAACTAGGCTTAAGGCTCTCTCAGGTGGAGTTTTCTCAGACAAAACTGGGCTAGGTGCCTTGTCCGATGGCACCGGACTTGATGCCTTCTCAGACGTTTTATCTGATGGTACTGGGCTAGGCGCTTTGTCTAACGAAACAATACTTGATGATCTCTCAGATGGAGCCTTCCCAGACGGAAATGGGCTAGGTGCCTTGTCAGATGATATCGGACTTGGTGCATTCTCAAACGTTTTATCTGATGGTACTGGGCTAGGCGCTTTGTCTAACGAAACAATACTTGATGATCTCTCAGATGGAGCCTTTTCAGACGGCACTGGGCTAGGTGCCTTGTCAGATGATATCGGACTTGGTGCCTTCTCAGACGCTACTTTATCTGATGGTTCTGGGCTGGGCACTTTGTCAGATGGAACTAGACTTGGGACTCTCTTAGATGGAGTTTTCTCGGATAGAACAGGGCTTGGAGCCTTGTCGGATGGTACCGGACTGGATAATTTCTCAGATGCTTTGTCAAATGTTACTGGACTGGACGTTTTATCAAAAGAAACTAGGCTTTTAACACTCTCAGTTTGAGCCTCCTGAGACAAAACTGGGCTTTGTGCTGTATCAGATCGTATCAGACTTGGTTCTTCCTCAGACGCATTGTCCGATGGTACTGGGCTGGGTGCTTTGTCAGACGGAACTAGGCTTAAGGCTCTCTCAGATGGAGCTTTCTCAGACAGAACTGGGCTAGGTGCCTTGTCCGATGGCACCGGACTTGATGCCTTCTCAAACGTTTTATCTGATGGTGCTGGGCTAGGCGCTTTGTCTAACGAAACAATACTTGATGATCTCTCAGATGGAGCCTTCTCAGACGGAACTGGGCTAGGTGCCTTGTCAGATGATATCGGACTTGGTGCCTTCTCATACGCTGCTTTATCTGATGGTACTGGGCTGGGCGCTTTGTCAGATGGAACTAGACTTGGGGCTCTCTCAGATGGAGTTTTCTCGGATAGAGCTGGGCTTTGAGCCTTGTCGGATGGTACCGGACTGGATAATTTCTCAGATGCTTTGTCAGATGGTACTTGACTGGACGCTTTATCAGAAGAAACTAGGCTTTTAACACTCTCAGTTTGAGCCTCCTCAGACAAAACTAGGCTTTGTGCTTTACCAGGTCGTACCAGACTTGGTTCTTCCTCAGACGCATTGTCCGATGGTACTGGGCTGGGTGCTTTGTCAGACGGAACTAGGCTTAAGGCTCTCTCAGATGGAGCTTTCTCAGACAGAACTGGGCTAGTCGCCTTGTCCGATGGCACTGGACTTGATGCCTTCTCAGATGTTTTATCTGATGGTACTGGGCTAGGCGCTTTGTCTAACGAAACAATACTTGATGATCTCTCAGATGGAGCCTTCTCAGACGGAACTGGGCTAGGTGCCTTGTCAGATGATATCGGACTTGGTGCCTTCTCAGACGCTGCTTTATCTGATGGTACTGGGCTGGGCGCTTTGTCAGATGGAACTAGACTTAGGGCTCTCTCAGATGGAGCCTTCTCGGACAGAACTGGGCTTGGAGCCTTGTCGGATGGTACCGGACTGGATAATTTCTCAGATGCTTTTTCAGATGGTACTGGACTGGGCACTTTATCAGAAGGAACTAGGCTTTTAACACTCTCAGTTGGAGCCTCCACAGACAAAACTGGACTTTGTGCTTTATCAGATCGTATCAGACTTGGTTCCTCCTCAGACGCATTGTCCGATGGTACTGGGATAGGTGCTTTGTCAGACGGAACTAGGCTTAAGGCTCTCTCAGATGGAGCTTTCTCAGACAGAACTGGGCTAGGTGCCTTGTCCGATGGCACCGGACTTGATGCCTTCTCAGACGTTTTATCTGATGGTACTGGGCTAGGTGCTTTGTCTAACGAAACAATAAATGATGATCTCTCAGATGGAGCCTTCTCAGACAGCACTGGGCTAGGTGCCTTGTCAGATGATATCGGACTTGGTGCCTTCTCTGACGCTGCTTCATCTGATGGTACTGGGCTAGGCGCTTTGTCAGATGGAACTAGACTTGGGGCTCTCTCAGATGGAGTTTTTTCGGATAGAACTGGGCTTGGAGCCTTGTCGGATGGTACCGGACTGGATAATTTCTCAGATGCTTTGTCAGATGGTACTGGACTGGACGCTTTATCAGAAGAAACTAGGCTTTTAACACTCTCAGTTTGAGCCTCCTCAGACAAAACTAGGCTTTGTGCTTTACCAGGTCGTACCAGACTTGGTTCTTCCTCAGACGCATTGTCCGATGGTACTGGGCTGGGTGCTTTGTCAGACGGAACTAGGCTTAAGGCTCTCTCAGATGGAGCTTTCTCAGACAGAACTGGGCTAGTCGCCTTGTCCGATGGCACTGGACTTGATGCCTTCTCAGATGTTTTATCTGATGGTACTGGGCTAGGCGCTTTGTCTAACGAAACAATACTTGATGATCTCTCAGATGGAGCCTTCTCAGACGGAACTGGGCTAGGTGCCTTGTCAGATGATATCGGACTTGGTGCCTTCTCAGACGCTGCTTTATCTGATGGTACTGGGCTGGGCGCTTTGTCAGATGGAACTAGACTTAGGGCTCTCTCAGATGGAGCCTTCTCGGACAGAACTGGGCTTGGAGCCTTGTCGGATGGTACCGGACTGGATAATTTCTCAGATGCTTTTTCAGATGGTACTGGACTGGGCACTTTATCAGAAGGAACTAGGCTTTTAACACTTCCAGTTGGAGCCTCCACAGACAAAACTGGACTTTGTGCTTTATCAGATCGTATCAGACTTGGTTCCTCCTCAGACGCATTGTCCGATGGTACTGGGATGGGTGCTTTGTCAGACGGAACTAGGCTTAAGGCTCTCTCAGATGGAGCTTTCTCGGACAGGACTGGGCTAGGTGCCTTGTCCGATGGCACCGGACTTGACGCCTTCTCAGACGCTTTATATGATGGTACTGGGCTAGGCGCTTTGTCTAACGAAACAATACTTGATGATCTCTCAGATGGAGCCTTCTCAGACGGAACTGGGCTAGATGCCTTGTCAGATAATATCGGACTTGGAGCCTTCTCAGACGCTTTATCTGATGGTACTGGGCTGGGCGCTTTGTCAGATGGAACTAGACTTAGGGCTATCTCAGATGGAGCCTTCTCGGACAGAACTGGGCTTGGAGCCTTGTCGGATGGTACCGGACTGGATAATTTCTCAGATGCTTTGTCAGATGGTACTGGACTGGGCGCTTTATCAGAAGGAACTAGGCTTTTAACACTCTCAGTTGGAGCCTCCTCAGACAAAACTGGACTTTGTGCTTTATCAGATCGTATCAGACTTGGTTCCTCCTCAGACGCTTTTTCTGATAGTACTGGGCTAGTTGCTTTGTCAGATGGAACTAGGCTTAAGGCTCTCTCAGATGGAGCTTTCTCAGACAGAACTGGGCTAGCTGCCTTGTCAGATGGCACTGGACTTGATGCCTTCTCAGACGTTTTATCTGATGGTACTGGGCTAGGTGCTTTATCTAACGAAACAATACTTGATGATCTCTCAGATGGAGCCTTCTCAGACGGAACTGGGCTAGGTGCCTTGTCAGATGATATCGGACTTGGTGCCTTCTCAGACGCTGCTTTATCTGATGGTACTGGGCTGGGCGCTTTGTCAGATGGAACTAGACTTGGGGCTCTCTCAGATGGAGTTTTCTCGGATAGAACTGGGCTTGGAGCCTTGTCGGATGGCACCGGACTGGATAATTTGTCAGATGCTTTGTCAGATGGTACTGGAATGGACGTTTTAACAGAAGTAACAAGGTTTTTAACACTCTCAGTTTGAGCCTCCTCAGATAAAACTAGGCTTTGTGCTTTACCAGGTCGTATCAGACTTGGTTCTTCCTCAGACGCATTGTCCGATGGTACTGGGCTGGGTGCTTTGTCAGACGGAACTAGGCTTAAGGCTCTTTCAGATGGAGCTTTCTCGGACAGGACTGGGCTAGGTGCCTTGTCCGATGGCACCGGACTTGATGCCTTCTCAGACGCTTTATCTGATGGTACTGGGCTAGGCGCTTTGTCTAACGAAACAATTCTTGATGATCTCTCAGATGGAGCCTTCTCAGACGGAACTGGGCTAGGTGCCTTGTCAGATGATATCGGACTAGGTGCCTTCTCAGACGCTGCTTTATCTGATGGTACTGGGCTAGGCGCTTTGTCTAACGAAACTATACTTGATGATCTCTCAGATGGAGCCTTCTCAGATGGAACTGGGCTAGGTGCCTTGTCAGATGATATCGGACTTGGTGCCTTCTCAGACGCTGCTTTATCTGACGGTACTGGGCTGGGTGCTTTGTCAGATGGAACTAGACTTGGGGCGCTCTCAGATGGAGTTTTCTCGGATAGAACTGGGCTTGGAGCCTTGTCGGATGGTACCGGACTGGATAATTTCTCAGATGCTTTGTCAGATGGTACTAAGCTGGGCGCTTCATCAGAAGGAACGAGGCTTTTAACACTCTCAGTTGGAGCCTCCTCAGACAAAACTGGACTTTGTGCTTTATCAGATCGTATCAGACTTTGTTTCTCCTCAGACGCTTTGTCCGATGGTACGGGGCTGGGTGCTTTGTCAGACAGATTTAGGCTTAAGGCTCTCTCAGATGGAACTTTCTCGGAAAGAACTGGGCTAGGTGCCTTGTCCGATGGCACTGGACTTGATGTCTTGTCAGACGCTGTATCAGCTGGTATTGGGCTAGGCGCTTTGTCAGACGGAACTAGACCGGAGGCTCTCTCAGATGGAGCCTTTTCGGACACAACTTGGCTAAGAGCCTTGTCGGATGGTACCGGACTGGATACTTTCTCACATGCTTTGTCAGATGGTACTGGACTGGGCGCTTTATCAGAAGGAACTAGGCTTGAAACACTCTCAGTTAGAGCCTCCTCTGACAAAACTGGGCTTTGTGCTTTATCAGTTCGTATCAGATTTGGTTCTTCCTCAGACGCATTATCCGATGGTACTGGGCTGGGTGCTTTGTCAGACGAAACTAGGCTTAAGGCTCTCCCAGATGGAGCTCTCTCGGACAGAACTGGGCTAGGTGCCTTTTCTGATGGCACCGGACTTGATGCCTTCTCGGACGCTTTATCTGATGGTATTGGGCTAGGCGCTTTGTCTAACGAAACTATACTTGATGATCTCTCAGATGGAGCCTTCTCAGACGGAACTGGGCTAGGTGCCTTGTCAGATGATACGGGACTTGGTGCCTTCTTAGTCGCTTTATCTGATGGTTTTGGGCTAGGTGCTTTGTCAGATGGAACTAAACTTGGGGCTCTCTCAGATGGAGCCTTCTCGGACAGAACTGGGCTGGGAGCCTTGTCGGATGACACCGGGCTGGATACTTTTTCAGATTCTTTGTCAGATGGTACTGGACTGTGCGCTTTATCAGATGGAACTAAGCTTAGATCCCTCTCAGTTGGATCCATCTCATACAAATCTGGACTCGGTGCTTTATCAGATAGTACTGGACTTGGTACCTTCTCAGACATTTTATCCGTTGCTTTTGGACTGGGCGTTGTGTCAGATGGAACTAGGCTTGGGGCTATCTCAGGTGGAGCTATCTCGGATAGAACTTGGCCGGGTGCTTTGTCTGATGGTACTGGACTAGGTGCCTTTTCAGATGCTTTGACATGTGATACTGGACTGGGCGCTTTATCAGATGGAAGTAGGCTAACCGGTTTTTCAAAGACATCATAAGGCGTGAGGCTGTCACGTTCTCTACATTCAGAGCTAATTGATTTTTCATTGTATCGGTCATCCATTACATCTTTTTGTGTTTTATTTAACTCGGGACTGACGGATAATCGATCATCTTTTTTTAATTCAAGGGAAGTGTATTTAGTTTCTTCTTTATATTTGTTTAGGTCATCTTTTTCTATATGCTCTTCATCTTTTAATAATTTTTGAGGCACGAAATCGTCGCTTGGAATCACAATTTTTGTTTTTTCACCATCGATTAACACCTCTGGCTTAATTCCTTTTTCTACACTTACTTGCATTACATCAAGTTTGTCAGAAATGTCAGCCTCTTTTATGAGGTGTTTTTCTAATAGCTGTTTTTCACTGTTTGGTTTATTTTGCGTAATATTCCTGTATACCTTTGATGCTGTTTCAACTATTCCGGTTTGTCTTATGTCATCGTCTTGTAAGACGACGTCTTCTTCTTGACTTGTTTCCTTATGTTCACTATATTTCTTACCCTTGTGCCCATTTTGCACTTTTTCTATTTTTTCTAATAAGTCACTTTCATCATGAATGTCAACGTGGATGACAGTTTCTTTATCTGCAATATCACCTTTATCAGAAACTTTATCATCTCTACTTAATTTAGCAAATATGTCTTTTGATTTCATTTTGGTTTCAATAGTTATCTGATCGTCTTTCTCTGGACTAAGTTCTTTTGCAGGAACCTTGTTGAGAAGATCGTGCGTTTTTATGCTGTTTTTATCGATGGTGATTTTTTTAGCGACAAAATCTTCAGACTCTTTATGTGATATTGAGGTTTGTTTATCTTCAATTTCTTGTCCATGCTTGACGGCTGTATGCTGTCCATCCAACGTTTGTGATTTTAAGTGGTCACGTTTAGCAGCTGATATGCCGTTTTCATACACAGATTTTGTTTTACTTAGCCTATCCACATCTACTTCTGATGGAGGTTTCGAAATCAATTCAGTTGCTTTGTCTGTGGGTGTTGTGTCTATGAGTTTCTTCTCTTTATCATTATCGTCAAGTTTTTTAACATCTTGGGTTGAACTGAAATCTATTTCATCAACAGTTTGTTTACTAATTTCTGATCTTTTTTCAGAAGTTGTTACTTTAGACATTGCATTGCTAGTACTAAATTTTTTATCATAATAATCTTCACCGGTCCTTTTTTTATCAAACAATATTTTCTGGGATATAGCTTCTTCTTTCTTCTTTAAGTCAGCCATTCTTTCCTCTAGCTTTTCTAATGTTTTTGCAGTTTCTAAAGAAATACCGAGTCCTTTTTCAGATTTTTCTTCCAGTTGCTGATCACAGGTAATTTCTTCAATATATCCTGTGTCTGTATCCTCCCGCAATAAATAAGACGTAGACTTTATTTGCATTTCCTCATTAAGTGTTTTTTGCTTTACAGTTTGAAGGCCTTGATCAAATCCCGTGCTTTCCTCAAATTTGTCAATAGTGATGTTTTCTTTATTTAAACTTTTCAAAGTGGTGTCTATTTTACTAACTTCCATAGTTTTATTGGTCGTGTCAAGATGTTCTTCCCCCGTCTTTCCTTTTATTGTTTCGCTTATTATTTTAGTAGGTTCATGTTTCGTTTTACAGATTGTATCAATTTGTTCATCAGTATCCTCTTTTACTTCACGTTTTACTCTCCTGCCTTCACTTAAAACTGTTTTATCAGACAACTCACTCATATCTTCTGAACCAACGGACCTAGTAGGTGAAGTTTCTTTAATATTCTCCACCGTTTCTGTCTTGGACTCTTTTATGTCTTCATCTTTACTTGTTTTAGATTCGCTTTCGATTAATTTATGTGTGGCTTCTATAGCACTTTTAATAGTTTCAGTTTTAAATAAATGTTCTGGTGATCTTTGTAGTATTATAGGTGACTTTTCAGCCATGATTTCATCTAGACTTTTGTCTGATTTTAATACTTCTGCAACATCCGCTACAATTTTCTCGACATCTATGGGACTTAATGGTGGTCTATCAAGTGCTTCTAATTTCCTTGCCTCTTCAATTTCTCTTTCAACGTCTTCAGGTATGGATGGAATCTTTTCAGCTATTGCTTCTTCCACAATTATGATTTCATCTTTTATAGGCGAATCAAGGGTTGTTATATGAGTTTCCCTTAATTGTTCAGTGTATTGCCCATAATTATAGTCATCATCGTATTCTTTAACTGGCTCTAGTTCTTTGACGGCAGGCACTTTTGGGGCTTCTGGATACATTGGTGACTCTGGGGCTGAACCAGGAGTTACTGTTACCAGCTCAGCGTGTGATGGTCGTTCAACCGTTTTCAATATAACGTCATGTTGGCTACCTTTGTAAGACGGAACTCCTTTTATATCTGAAAGAGGCAAATCTTTTGGTATTTTTATTTCATGAACAAATCCCACATCTGGTTTCCGTTTAAATATGTCTTCTTCAATAGGGGTCTTCTTTTCTTCGTAAGTCCTATAATCTACTTCTTCGTGCAAGGGCAAATCTGCGACCTCATCCGGCGTTTTAACTATTTCTCTTAAAGGTGCTGGAATTGCTTCCAATTTGGGACTTTTAGTCTTTATGTCTATAAGCGTCTGCGGTGGAACGATTTCCTTGGTTTCCTCTTGGATATGTTTTTCTTCTACTAGTTGATCTTCTTTAATGTCGTCGAGAGTAATTCGTTCGTCTTCAGGTAATGTTGGTGCAGTAGTTGCACCTGATTCAATAGTAGTCGATATTTTTTCATCTGGTTGAGATTCTTGGACAATGTTCAGCTCTAAGGAATCCTTAGGCTTAAATGCACCATTTTTACTGTCTGAAGTTTTCTTCTCACTGCTTATATCCTGTTTTTCTTCGACACTGACAGAATGTTCCTTAGATTCAGATTTACCTTCAACAACCGTTGCTTTAAGTGCTTTTTCATCACTGTGCTCTACTATTTGTTCTGGTAATTCTTTTTTCATCTTTTCTGATTCTTCTTCATCTTTTAAATGTTTTAGTAATTCGTCTTCGGGCTCTTGACTGGCTTCACGGTCAACAATTGAATCTTCCGTATACTGTTCTACTTCTTCTTTTTCGATAATAAGATATTCCTCTTCAAATTCACCGTCGGCTGTTGTTTCCGTCTTAGTATCATCAATGAGACATGTAATCTTTTCGATATCCGAGCGACCTACATATTCGACCTTTTCGTCAGCTTCACTGTCTCTATTGAAAACTGCCTCAATTTCTCTTACAATTTCTTGTTCTTCTCTATCATCTAATTCTTGTAACTTAATATCATCAAGTGATTTTGACGTATCCTCGTCAGATTTTTTTGCATCTTTGAGGATATCCTCGTAATTTACTCTTTGCAGTCCTTTAAGTTTAGAATCAATTTTTACAGCTTTTACTGATTTTGTAGGACTTTTCATTGCTTTAAGTCCCTTTATCGGTGAAGCTAAAGGTCTTGGTCGTCGTGAAATCGGTTCACGTTTGACTTTAGGTTTATCTGCAGCTTTTTGAGTGACTTCTCGTTTGGGAGATAATTGTTTATATTTTGATTCCATTACTCTACGGTTAGCAGCTTCCTTGGTGCTTTTTGCTGGTGTACTTCCAGGACTTAGTTTTCTCGTTTTTGATTTGACTCTGTCTTTTAAGACTGGTGGTATACTTGAAACTGTAGATTTAACTTCTGTCATCTTTTTCGGAGTTGCGGGTGGGGATTTCTTTTCATCGACGACTTTTTTGTCTAATAAGTTACTAGTTTTCTTTTCAGTTTTCTGGATCACCGTGCGGTGGCTTAATTTTGTCCTCGTTGTGGCGCTAGTTGTTTCACTTTTCCTTATTTCCAATTTTTTACGTTCCGTTTTTTTCAAGTCTTGTTTCACTTCAATTTTACTATCTTTTATTTCTTTTTCATCAGTCTTATCAATTCGTTTCTTTTTTTCCGTAACTTTTTCTTTTTTCTTCACTTCCTTCTTTTTAGGCAAGCTATCTATCACAGTGCTCTCGTACTGAGCAATTTTATCGTCTACTTTTGTTTCTACTCTCCTAGTTATAGCCTCATTCAAAACAGACTCAATTTTCTTTTCTTCTCCATCAGTTAATTCACTGAGCAATTTATTATCTATAACATTTTTCGAATCAGTTTCATCTTTAATTTTTGGCGGAGGTTCTGGCTCTACGATTCTCTCGTCTTTCGTTTTCTCTGTCCTTTCTTTAGTACTCGTTTTAGTCGTTTTGACAGTTTTTGTTGCGGTCGTTACTGGGGCTGGCGGAGGCGCTATTTGTCGTCCGGTACACTTTGGATGCTGTAAGAACTCTAAGTGCTTTAATTTTTCTAGACCCTCGAAAATTTTGTGCTGCGGAGTGGATCCTGGGAACATAATTCTGGTGATTGTATCGTTTGGGTTGGCTGGACGCCAGACCAGAAGGGCACATATTGACACCAGGTTTGGGATGGGGAAGTTGAATGCGCCGGAGACACTGGCGCCTTCGAAGAGCTTCTGCTCGCTGTTGTGCCACTTCTTGAGGAAGTCGCGAACGTGTTTGGAATCCTTGGATGGATTCAAGACGTACATGTCGAGGGTTCCTGGAAATGAAAAAGCAGTAGTTTAGTGTAGATATTTAAATGATTTGTAAAGAATCTAAGCACTCTGTCATGGACAGTCCTACAAAGAAGATTAGAAAGATCTGTTTGTTCATCTGTTTAGTCGTAGCTCCTAACCTATCAATCAAATGTTGGTAAAAAAAGTTTCGTAGAATTTACTTATTTATTTATTTAATATTGGTACAAAAACATGATACATTACACATACACATACATTACATTGATTGGTATATTATACTAGAGACCAAAACCAAATGCAATCTATACAAAACTAAAAATTATAATTCAAAATCGAAAATCAAAATCAAAACACACTTTTTCGTTAACACGTTACAAATACATAGTGCGCTGTATCGAGCTGGTATGATGATGGAGACGGAAGATGGTCATAGGAACTCCTCAGTGGCTAATAGTGCTCCATCTAGTTTGTATTCGTTTAACTCATATTTTTATAACGAGTTTATCATTATTATTAGAAATACAGTTGGCAACAGGGCGTGGTATTAAAAATGACATTTAAAAAAAAAATATTTTGTGTATTAGTATGTGTTTTGTGTAGTAAGTAAATAAAACTTGTTTTTTTCTTTTTGTACTAACCATGACCAACTTTGTGGTACAGGTTGATGGGATCGGGGCTACGGTAGCACTGCTGGGGCTTGAGGTTGAGGTGGCGGAGGTCGGCCATCATGTCCCCCCCCTCCTGGAGGAGGGACACGAGGAGGGGATCGTCTTTGTCGCCGTCCGGGCTGGCTAGGGCGCGGCGTTCCTGGAATAGAGAGAGGGTTAAGGTCAACATCCTTACTATATTCTTAACCCTTACCTTACTTGTATATATGAAAGTGTTTGTTTGTTTGTTTGTATCGCCTTCGCGGTCTAACGAGACCGATCGACGTGAAATTCGGTATAGAGACAGTTTGTAGCTCGAATAAGACATACAATTGGTCAGTTCCCGAGGAAATAGCGATTAATGACATTCGCGGATGGAGTCGCGGGCAAAAGCTTGTACACTAATTAGTAATAATGTAGATGGGGAATTTAAAAAAAAATAGCACACGATTCACTATTTCTTCAGATTTGGGAAAAAAAAAAGATGTATGGAATTGTCCGTTTTGTTACCAAGAAATGTATTGGATTTACATACACATATATCTTTTTGGGGACATTATCAGGAATTCTATGTTTCTTGTTCAGAATGGTGGTTCCAACGAACATGCAATTTTTTTCCCTAAATCTGAAGAAAAAGTGAATCGTATGCTATTTTTTTTAAATTCCCCCGCTGTATAATGTAACAAGATTCAAGACACTTCATACCGAGTCGTTCTCGATTCCAACGCTCACTGATATTATAATTGATTATCTCACAAATTGATATTACAATAAACAAATATCAAAATTACACGATCGTTAATACGTTTGCTACTTGGAGCGGTCAACAAGTTAATGTCAGTGTAAAGTTATTGAAGGGGAATCGATACTTCCCGCTTCAATGGTTCTAACCCGATCTCAGCCCTCGGACACAGTGACAATTTACTCGCCTAAAACCTGTTTATATTAATCCTCACTTAAGAAACAATAATAAGCGGCTATTTTGCTGTTCACATTGAAACCATATGTATTATTGTCGAATCTTAAAAGGAACGTGTTAAAGTTTTATAGTAACTTTAAGTTTACTATTTATCTTTAATAGCTGGTTAGTAGAGTTATAATTAGTATAGCTTCCTAATAGAATGAAAGAAAGTGGTACTAATACAGGAAGTGATCCTAAAAGCATGGTATTGTAGAACCACAAATATAAATTACATAGAAAATATTTTTTGTCACAGAAAAAAATGATATAACGTCCACTAAACCAAGCAAATAATAATGAATATTAAATATTTACTGAGTAAATATTTAATATTCACCGCTTCCTAAGTTACTTGATTCGTCTAGTGGACGTAATATCACTTTTTTCTATGCCAAAAAATATTTTCCATGTAATTTATGTTTGTGGTTATACTAATCAATGTCCTACTGATTTAGTCGTATAAAAGTAGTACTAACCACTACTATTAAAAAAAAAGATAAATAAGTTAAAAGATATTTATTCAGTAAGTAGGCCGCACGGGCACTTTTACACGTCAAAATCTACCAGCGCTTCCCAAGAGGAGACCACTGCTGAGAAGAAGCTTAAAGAGAAGTTTAAATATGGTAGTCAGGTATTCGTTAGAAAGTATAAATCGAAACCGTAAGTTTATGTCCTACATATCTAGGGTTCTTTCTCACTTCAAAAACGAATAGTAGGTATTTGAAGTTTTTCTACTAACTTTTCGTGTTATTTTTTTTTCCACAGTGACAAACAAACAGACACAAAATGATCCTGTAAAATCATCTCTACGCGTGTCGCGGGTTGACGCCAATATTTTTATTTTTTAATACGATACTTAATAATTTTCAAAAAAATATTGATAAAATTACATTTATAATAAATGTAAACTAAAGTAACCGATGCATATAGATGCAGGACTTTGCCCAGTAATCAGGGTGCACTCGAGTATGCACTCGGCTCGGGTTGCACACTTGATACGTGACATTGGCGTTATGGCGCCTAGCACCTACTGCGGATTGAGAGGTCACGAGGTGAATGGTATAATAGGTCATTTAAAAGGTTTACAAAGAAATCAAATTATTTATTCAGTAAATTGGCCACAAGCAGGCTCTTTTACATGTCGGTAAAATGGAGTGAAACAACTAGTGCTTCGGACAAGACCACCATTGCAAAGAAGAAGTGTTACAAGAAACTCTAACAGAAGGTCATTTGTTTATAAAATAGAATATTACTTAAAATTAAGTAACATCGCAAGATGTTAAAGTAATAAATGGCTAATTCTTCAAGCGTTTTAACCGCCGTCATTCCCGTGGCCGCGTTAATGTCGAAATTCTTGTAGCTTTGGAAGCATTTCCAGTTAAATTTTGTAGAAATCAGGGCACTCTACAAGATAACCGAAAATAACATCCAAATCTACAGGAATCCCGACATTAATGCTGCCACGAGAATGACAGCGGTTGAAACGCTTAAAAAGCCAAATAAATAGTTATTATTAAAAAAATATTACTGGGCTTGTTAGCTGATACTCGGTCAGATTTCAGTGGATCCGTAAATAACAAGCATTCTGTGAAAGTGGACGACTTATGATATTTGCTAAAATGTATCAAATGGACATAGGCGCAGGTTACAAAGTGGGATTCCGGTAGAGAACCAGACGGACCAGAGGGAAATTACACTTACGTTATTAATACTACACAAGAGAATTGGAAAAAATGTATTCTTGTGCAAATGTATTTTCAAACAAAGTACTTGAGGGTAGTTCTTCGAGCGTTTCAACCGTCGTCATTCCCGTGGCCGCATTAATGTCGGGATTCCTGTAGATTTGGATGATATTTTCGGTTATTTTGTAGAGTGCCCTGACTTCTACAAAATTTAACTGGAAATGCTTCTAAAGCTACAAATATTTCGGCATCAATGCGGTCACGGTAATTACGGCGGTTGAAACGCTCGAAGAATTGCCCTTGAAATACTAAATACTTTAAGTAGGTATTCGAAATACTATCACAAAATACGTATTTGTATTTCAAATACTTGTAATTGAAATTCTGCCCAACCCTGCCGCTAACTCGAGTGCTAGTAGTAAATAAACCCTTACTTCCAAGTTACAGAAGAAGTGTCCAATCTGCGGGTATACGGTGGCCTGTGCCTTCCTGCGAAGCACGGCCGCCATGCCGGCAGCGGAGCAGTTGTTCAGCCGCGTCAGCAGCACCGCGTCCAGGCGGTCCAGGTGCCGCGCGAAGTCCCACCAGCAAGCCTTGCGGGAGAACCCGCCGTCAACTAGAAACGGGAATGATTAGTTATTTAGATTTTGCAATCATCATCATCATCATCATTGGCCACAGCATCTGTTGTAGATGATTGTTGCAGCACTTGTGGGTATACGGGTTCCCGCATCGCCGTTGATGACTGTAGAGTCCTATAGCTCAAACCTTTCAATCCAGGATTTGGATCATGTATCTGTGAACTGGATTTGTGCTTATAGGTAGTTTCACGAGAGTTGAGGCCACGCACACACCCACGAGTCATGTAAAGACAGCGGGATTTATGAAACACAGGTACAAAAAAAGATCACTAATTTCACAATGCCGCTGTCATTACATGACGTTGTTGTGTGCGTGGCCTCAACTCTCGTGGAACTACCTGTACAAAACGTTAAGGGCCTGTTTGACAATTCTGTTATAGTTGTCTATTTTCAAGTGTAAGAAAGGGAAAGGG
Source organism: Tortrix viridana (assembly GCA_963241965.1). Taxonomy (NCBI): domain Eukaryota; kingdom Metazoa; phylum Arthropoda; class Insecta; order Lepidoptera; family Tortricidae; genus Tortrix; species Tortrix viridana. Next base: position 12,395,168 of record OY725188.1, on the reverse strand, counting down.
CTAATTTGTCAGCTATGCTTTAATTGAAGATCGTGAAACAGGCGGTAAGATTAACGAACTTTTTAATTTTTGAATATTGATGAAATTGTTGAAAAAGTTAGGCACCTGGTTGTTCGGAAGTTCGTATTAAATTAACTTAGTATTGAAGTCTATGTGCTTCTGTAACTTGATACTAGGATTAGCCTGAACGTGATCAAATTCCAATATAGGTAATTAGAAGTTTAATCACAAGGTGCCTGAGTATTAAGCCTATCATATTAAATTTAAGCCGTCGTTTCTTGTCGTTTGTTGTATAGATTACCCACTACTTAAGAAGGAGAGACATATTTTCTGTAACTTTGATTACTTGCGCTTTCGTAGAGGTTAAATAAATGATCTGATTTGACCGAAACGCGAGTGTTTTTTAGATTTGTCTCAGCGTCCCGAGTGTCGCAGAATATTACACTTTAAAAAAATGGCGGTATTAAAACAAGATTATCTGAAAAACCCCTCAAACTCCATTGTGTGCGAGAACAAGTATTATAATAATATAAAATTTCCAGACAATTCAAAAAATTAATTAAAAACGCAACAAAGTAATTATGAAAATAATAACCACATGTCATGGACACACAATCGCGTAAAGTAAAATAATTAAATTTCAGCCGCAATAAACACGGGATGATCGCAGAATTTTGCAGATAACTTAGCAGTTAATCAAAGGGCACAACCATTCGAAAATAAATGGTAACTCGCGTGAACAAGGTTGAAATAAAAATGTATTTAATTTGGAGTTGCTTCATTTATTTTATAAGCGGATGATTCGAGTCAACGGCGCGGGAAACATATATTTACATTTTACAATCTGCTTGGGGTATTTACAATTTGGTGAAAGGTGAAAGGTTGTGACAGAACGGTGCGGACACTTATAAATTGTTATAATTGAAATAAAACGTCGTTTTATTTATTTCTGCGTATCGGGAAGTGTTGGTAGATCTTCCACAAGGCAAACCGATGATCTGAACTCTTAGCCAAGATGCATTACGCTATTCGTTTCGTTTTTAAACCAATGGCATCACTGGTTGATCACGTGACTCTACGTATCACGTGATCTACCAGTGACGCAATTGGTTTAAAAACAAAACGAATAGAAACGCTAGTTAGCGTAATGCATTGGCTAAGGACTCGAACGCGAACAATTCAATCACAAGTCACGTTTTCGAACCGCCTTTACTATTCGAAAACGTTCTAACTTACTTTTACGGAGTCTATCCGTAGCAAGAACCTTTAAAGCGGACGTTTCCATATTATTTCATTGTAAGTAAAATCACCTTTTACTACTCGAAAACGATATAAAGTGTCAACTACCAAGTTGCTATGCAAGGTGATATGCGTGATATGTGACATTCTCAATTAAAGACCTTATGGAGGCAGGCGATTACGCCGTTTTTAGAACTGTTACCATAATATTCGTATAGGTACAAGAATAAGAAGAGCGTAACTGCCTTCCTCCATAAGGTCCCTTTATATTGAGAACGTCACATATGAATTTTTAATACTAAATATAGACAAAGCCATACATATTTTCTCGATGACGATACGTTAACGTTCCTACTCATCATCATGATGATTGATGGGGATGTTGATTCATCATTGGCCTGTTTGTAGCAGTCCACTGCGGGACAGTCGAGGACAGAAAGATGTTTACACTTTTGGACTTTATTACAATGGAATAAGGTGAAAAAGTGTTAACATCTTTCTGTCCTCGACTGGACATAAGCCTCCCCCAAGACGTGCCATTTTACCCCGTCTTCGGCATGTCGCATCCACTTCTGCCAGCGACCTTTCGTAAATCGTCACTCAACCCAGCTGGAGAGCGTCCTACACTTACACGATAGAAGGTAAAAGTTCGTGCACAAGGTACTGGTAAAGATAGCGGGAAGCCGATGGATGTGAGTAGCACAAAACCGACCATCGTGGAGATTCTTGGGGAAGGACAACGTCCAGCAGTAGACGTCTGTCAGCTGATGTGATAATAGGGTGAATTTCGGGGTGTTTCAATCGCCGTCATTAGTGTCACCAAATATATTGACGAAATCAATGACGCCTACCAGCAACTCGATGTAAACAGAAGCAGAACCGGAGATGTAGTTTCTATCAGCATCAGAAGTTGCTGTAGTGTCATTGATTTCGTCAATATAGTAGGTGACACTAATGACGGCGGTTGAAACGCCCTGAAATTCATCCAATAATGGGTAAGGCCACGGAGCGTTCGAACCGCCCTTATGTCACGAATCTTACGTGTATAATAAACGGCGTTTACTTTCAATGAAAATAGGTGGTTGGACTTAGGTTCTAACATAATACCTCGAAAGTAAAAGCTGTTTGTTATGTTACACGTCATTTTTTCGTGACATAAAAGCGGGGCGGTTCGAACGCTCCGCGGCCTTACCTAATGCTAACTATTGTTTTATTCTAATTGACTCTTGTGTAAATATTAATGTATTTGATGTATTCTCGATCTTATTTAGTATTTATTAAAATTATATTTGCATAAACGAATGTCCTCGCAATTGTAATTCTGCTGAAATATGCTCTGTGTCGCGTTAATTAAAAAGATGTCGAACTGGGCCGGACGTGACATCATTACAGGAATTAATAAGGTCGGAGTTATCAAACTGTTAATTCGTGTTTGTGCTGTGCAGACTGTCATTTCGTTTGTACGAAATTATTATTGTTTTTTTTTTTAAATCAGAAATGGGTTTGCGTTTGACCTCAGTCTCACATGTTAAGTGACGACGAGGTCGAAGATGGTACACGCTTACCCAGAAAATGCCTATTCACTCTTGCCTTGAAAACACCAAGGTTATAGGATTCCGGGAACCAAGTGAACCATATAAAACGCTAAGTAGAACCATGTTTTTTTAACATATAAGTTTTCTTTACTAACACGTATGATTTTAAATTGAAAGGAAAGGACAAAATGTGTTTTAACTAAAATTATTCCAATAATCATTTGTTTATTATAGTAAGATCCCAAAATGTTTTTGGAATAATTACCTTGGCACTTAACTTGGCAAAAATATTAAATAGTATCGTACGGTTCAGAACAACAGAAGACAAGCACCAAACAAACTTTACATCTTTATTTAATACTCTAGGGACTCCCTTTATTATTTAATATTTTTTTTTTTTATTTGTCAGGAAATCCGCCGTAATCAATACATAGTATAAAATGAAGTCGCCCTCCGCGTCTGTGTCCCTATGTATGCTTAGATCTTTAAAACTACGCAACGGATTTTGATGCGGTTTTCACCATCAGTTAGATAATTCTTCACGGAAGGTTTATGTATATAATAGCAAAGCGAGGGCGGGTCGCTGTAGGCCATATTTTAACTTATGTGACCGAACCGAAGCGAAGGGGGGTCGCTAGTAACACATATTCTATAAACAAAAATCAATCCGCTATGTGTTACGGTTTAAAATATACAGCTCTTTAAAGTTAGGACAGACGGACGGACGGACGGTCGGACGGTCGGACGGACAGCGTAGGCTTAGTTATAGGGTTGACATCCTTTGTGTAAGGAACCCTAAAAACGAGCGAATAGAGCATGCAAGAACAAACTACGTACATGCAACCACTGAAATATTTTTTCGAAATTAAACACAGACCAATACGTCATAGAAATTGAAGGTTCAGGTCGAATGTATTGGACATCAGCGCCCGCCGGATAAAAAGCAAACAGCGCTTGATTGAAAACAAACAGGGTGACGCATGCGCTGGTTTGCTCTGCACAGGTGTGGGGTTTCACTCGCAACACAAGGCTCTCTATGAACGTGATTGGAATCGGAATTTAATCCGTTAGAAATTGTGAATCTTTGACAGCAAAATTTCATGTTTTCTGCTTTTCTTTTTGTAAAGAAAATTTGAAAAAAGCCACTTAAAGGTCCTACTATTAGGACTACTACTACTTCACTACTAATGCTTACTATTAGGTTAGCTGGAAGAGATCCCTCAATGGGATAAGCTCGTCTTTGTACTAAGACTTGTTAATTCCTATAGTTTGTGTAATTTATTGGTATACAAAAAAGAATTTACATGGTTTACCCTTGATTCACTGACACTCATTTCATAGAATATTTTACTTCCTCGAATTTTTATTTCATCGAAAGGCGTTTCCACGTGTAGGAGTTATATATATAATTTTTTGGTGGTCACAGGTCTAACCTAACCTAACCTACGGGCCGTATTAATAGACTCGTCTTGGGTGATACACCCTTTACAAGATGGGTCACAAGACTGAGCTTTGATTAATAAACCAATCTCAACCCCATAATCCTGATCCTCGTTTCACTTGATACGAGAATCTCATCTCCATTGATTATGGTTATTTGGTGACTTGAGTCCGACTCACCTTTTAAAAAATGGCGGATGCACTGCCATAAATCGATCATCTGGGTGCGTTTTCGCAAATAAATCGGTTAAAAAAATAAGAATATCCTAATTTGCAACGTGTATTAGGATAAAAATAATATCTCAATCGTATTTAAATAAGAACATTACCTAAATTGTACTTTTGCCGCTGAATACAAGTGCCTAAAAATGGTGTGCTTTGTGTCGTGTTTATGTGAAATTATAATGAGTGCTAGATAATTTCCTATTAATAGTAAAAATACGAGGTATCGACCAAGCGATGGCAAAATAATAGCTCATGCCCATGTGTACCTATAACGGCTATATATACCAAAACAATGCTTCTGTGCGCGATGACCCTAAAGGCGCGAAAAATTCAACTTCACACAGGCAAATTTCAAGTAAGTACCTACCTACAATTTATATTTTATACTTATTCCTGATCCGTAATATAAATAGCATTATATCATAATAACAGCCAGATACTAGGCCAATGTATATATATATATATAATAGTTATTTTAAATATTTACTTAAGTAAAAATCTACCAACATTTTATTTTGGTAGGTTACTCATCCAACCCGATATGAATCGATACCTCAATAAGTTGGTACCTATGTTTTATGAAAGCTTATTAGCTATTTTATTAATTAATTTTGTACCTACCTACCTATTATAAAGTAAAGCAATAATTTATTATTATTTTAACCAAAACGTAAACGTAAAACGGGTCGCTATATAAAGTAGAGATGAGAGGGATTTGACAATTTTGACATAAGCATGAACGCATTGTCGTTGCATAGGTAGTGTTTTATTATTGTTTGATTAATAAAAAGTGCCTGATTTGTTTGAAAACTTGTACTAATTTTTACAACAATCAACTAGTAATAACAGTCAGATGTATAAAGTTTCGTGTCCTGACAAATGTGGTGTAAAAAGTGTATATGTGTGAAAAGTAATTTCAAACCATAGAACCTGCTGCATCTTCTGTCATTTATAGTGTTTAGATATTGTGTTTAACTTAAATTCGTTTTGTAGGTTGTCGTCAGTCCAATAATGGAAAACTTGGATAACAGGCAAGGTTCGCCGGAAACAATCAGGATTCCAAAAAAGGTACATAAGATATGTATTTGGAGATGTCAGTGTTCAGGAATTTCAACACCGACAGCAAGCAGTTGACGACAATGGCTAATCGTATGTCTAAATAAAAGGGCTTTTCTTTACAATGATGATCAATTTCAAGGCCAGGTAAATTCAGTTTGTAATGTACCTATTAAGTGACCTTTCAAGATGAAACAATTAAGTTATATTGTTTTTAAATAAAATACCTAACTTTAGATATAACTCAGGCGATAGGGTACCCAATTTTTGTCAACGGCATAAACTATTTAAATATAATAATATCATGTAAGATTATAGGTTAGACATATGTTTACAATATGATAGGCCTGCTAAAGATGTCTTGTCTATTTCTAATTTCTTAAAAGCAGTAAGTATAGAGTTGTAAAGATAAGTGTGTTAATTAGTTCTATGGTACTACACATAAAATATAAAAAAACATTTGACTTGTTTTAGTATTACCTAGTTTTTCAGAGAGTGCTGATGCAGTTAGTTTTTCAATTACATCTGTTCAATATTTAATTAAAAGGTTGTTTGTATTGTATCATCAAGTGATATATAATTCATAGAGTAGATAAAACAAGATAAAGATAGCTTGTAATTTAAGAATACATACATACCTAAATATCACGGACAATCTCACACAAATTGACCTAGTCCCAAACTAAGCTCTAGGCTTGTACTAAGGGTACCAGGCAACAGTATACATACTTATATAGAGAACTACATACTTAAATATATAGAAAACATCCATTACTCAGGAACAAATACTTACACTTATCACACAAATATTTGCCTATACCGGGATTCAAACCCAAGACCGCTAGCTTCGTAGGCGGAGTCACTACCAACTAGGCTAACTGCATCGTCATACAATATTAGTTAAATGTTTAAAATACTGCTTGTAGGAAATATAATATAGGTAAGTATTTAGTTCAAGTTACCAAATAACAGGTTTATAAAGTCTGGAGTTATTAGAAAATTAGTGTTATAGAAACTAAGCATGATATTTTCATTATAATGTTACCTACTTACTTATACTATCACTGCCTTTATTACCATGAGACAGGTTAAAAATATAATTAGGTATTTCATAGAAATAGAATAGTTGGGAAAAAATTGATGACCTTAGTACAAGACTGGGCAAGGTGGGGTGAAAATGAAGAGGCTTTTAACCTGCAGCCTGCAGTGCATCGAGGTGGACTGATATTATGATATTTATTTCACTTATTTTATATAAATTTATTTATATAATTATACCTTTTACATCTTTGAAACAGGTCAGTATTTGGGTCAGGTTGGTTGATAGTTAGATACCTAGGCTAGCTGTAAATCAGTTAAAAATAATCTCAAGTAGGTATGTTTTGATTTTAAAATTTGTGAATGTAATATATAAATTTAGTGTTTTTCTTTTATAAAATAAACTGACCACATTCTAATAGTAGTTTTATTTATTGGTGAAGAGATATTCAGGGTCTGTTATAAAGTTTTATTTTATTGTTTTGATAAATATAATATTTAACTTAGGTCCTGTTCCACTATTGACATGTAAGTTTAAAGTTTAAAGTTAAAGTTAGCCCTCTACTTGTTTATTTTCAAGTGTATGAAAGGGAAAGGGCTAAATCTATCTGTTGGATATCTATATTTGCTTGACTATTGTGAAACAGGTGGTTAGTGTGATGAATGTGATTAATTAGGTTGGTCCTAATGATTCAGAATTTCAGAGCCACATTAAGATGCTCTCTGAACTCCATTGAAAAATAAAAGTTACTAATCTCTTGACTTTAGAGAGCCTTCACTGAATGTCTTAGTAGGTACAATAAAACAATGTAGTGTGGTTCTCATAGTTATGAATTAAATAGACACAAAACCATCAAGCTACTGTTGAAATTGTATTGGCTCTTGGTGATTCAGTGCTTATAATGTATACATATAATAATGATAACTTTTAAACGTTAATACTTTGACATGAAGTTTTCGTTAGGTTTTCCCCTTATAGACCCAGCTACTAATTGTTTTTTTTGGAATGGATTGATTATGGAACTCATATGCCTTTCTTTTTTAGGATTCCGTACCCGAAGGGTGCCCAACGGGACTCTATTAATATGCCTACGCTGTCCGTCCGTCCGTCCATCTGTCTGTCCGTCTGTCCTAACTATAAAAGAGCTGTATCTTTTGAACCGTAATAGATTTTTTTTTCAGAATATGTGTTATTACGGCGGATTTACTAACAACTAAAAAAAAAAGTGAAATTATAAATGTTTACCCCATACAAGAAACGTTTTTTTTTCAACGTATTTTTATTTTTGTTGTATCGTAAAAACGGTACAAGATACAAGCGTCAAATTTGGTATGATTATAAAACAAAACCTATAGAATAACAACAAATACTAAAAACCAGCCAAATTTGTACGGAACCCTCAGTGCACGGGTCCGACTCGCACTTGCCCGGTTTTTCGTAGATACTTTCATTTTTATTCTATACACCTGAATGCAGTTATATAACGAGTTTGCGTGAAGATCTAGCCTCATTTGTTCTGCTCCCACTAAATATGCATCAAGATTAAAGGAACTTGCTCCATCCGAGTTGGAAAGCCCCTGCCGTGTTCCTGGGTACCTACCAATGGGCTAGCAGAGGCCTCCGTTTAAGAGCGAGCCCACAGTGCAGCTAAGTATTTGGGGGCTATCTGCCGCACTCGGAGACGTTCATTAATTTTTAGCAAAGAAAGAGACAGACACAACTTTAAATGAAACAACAACAACATTGTTGTCTTATAACAGCAGTAATAGGTAAGTAGGTAATATGACCGGAAACCTCGTTAAACCTATCATCTTCCCATTGCCTTTATATAATCTTCGGGTCGGCGCAGCATGTTTTCTTCTTCCACACATCCACTTATCAGCCGTCACTATAGTATGTACCTATTCCGTTTTACCTCATACCTATTTATTATAAGTATGTACAGTCGAACTCATAAGTAGCTTACATTTTAGTACCATGTCACAATTACGTATTATAAGTGTCAATAGTTTGAATTTAGTATGTCAATACTGCGACAAGGTACTAAAATGTACAGCTACTTATGAGTTCGACTGTACTTCACAGAGTTTATATATGTATTGATCTAACTCTTTTTAGGTCTTATAGCCAGTGGCGTAGCTATATAGGTCACTAAAGGCCCTGGTGCAAAAAAAAATAATGGGGCCCTATTATCTAGATCACTTTGAGGTTGAGGTTTGCTGGTCAGGGTCCGAGCCTCGGACCCTCGGGGGGCCCTGCTTATAGCCCTCCGCATTTAGTCTTATTATTTAGTTTCTTTATCACCGCCGCTAATTTCAATCCTCTCCTTAGAAATTCAAATAATTTATTCAGTAATCAGGCTCTTTTACAGGCGCTTCGGACAAGACCAACATTTGATTGCTGAGAAGAAGCGTCGCAAGAAACTCGAGCATAAGGTTCACTCATCATCATCATCATTTCAGCCGAAAGACGTCCACTGCTGGACATAGGCCTCACTCAAGGTTTGCCAAAAGGACCGGTCCTGCGCCGTTTGCATCCATCGGTTTCCTGCAATTTTAAGCACGTCGACTGTCCACCTTGTTGGAAGTTTGCCCACGCTGCGTCTTCCTGTACGCGGACGCCACTCGAGAACTCTTCGGCCCCAACGGCCATCTGTTCTGCGAGCGATGTGCCCCGCCCACTGCCACTTAAATCTAGCAATTCTTAGGGCTATGTTGGTGACTTTGATTCTCGTGCGGATCTCCTCATTCCTGATTCGATCACGCAGAGATACCTATTCCGAGAGCCCTCTCCATTGCCCTTTGAGTGACCTTGAGCTTTCTTATGACGCCCATCGCCAGCGCCCACGTCTCAGTACCGTAAGTCATCACTGGCAACACACACTGGTCGAAGACTTTCGACTTGAGACATTGCGGTAGGTATATTAGACGAGAAGATATCGCGTTGCTTCCCGAAAGCTGCCCAACCGAGTCGGATTCGACCATTCCTCTTTCTCGAAGTTGGACCTACCTAACTGGACAGTATGTCCCAGGTAAACATAATCGTCAACAACTTCGAGTGCCGAGCCTCAGATTACCACGGGAGTTGGTATTACATGGGTGTTCGACATGATCTTTGTCTTGTCCATGTTCATCCTCAGACCAACTTGTTCAGAGGGTCTGCTGAGGTCATCGAGCATTGCGTTTAGGTCTGCCATGGTCTCAGCCATGACTACTATGTCATCGGCAAACCGAAGGTGTGTGATGTACTCGCCGTTTGTACACGTCCTTCCCAGTCCAGAATCTTGATCACATCTTCCAGCGCAGCGGAATACGCTCAGAGTCCCGGTCCTGAAGTCGGACTGACATAGTGGCATTTTCGTACAAACACTTTAACACCTCGATGTACCTGTAGTCGATTTGGCACCGTTGTAGAGACTGCAGCACAGCCCATGTCTCGATCGAATTGAAAGCTTTCTCGTAGTCCACAAATGCTAGTCTATACACTAACCTATACGAAACTATATTTCCTATCAGGACGAGTCGTGTGCCATACTTTCTTCATTTCTACCTATTTAGGTAGTTTTTATTGTCGCTCGCCACTCGATATTTGAGAAAATCTATTATTGGAGGTCCTTATTAACGCAATAAAACCCAAAACAATGATTTGTGTGAGTTTGTGCGCGCAAATCTCAGAAACGACTTAACCGATTTGGATTAAATTTGGCCCACAGATTGTTTATCACCTGGATTTTAACACATGGGATACTTTTATCCCGGACTTTTACGCGGACGGAGTCATGCGGAGTCGTGGGCATGCTATATTATGAAATAAATAAAAATCTTAATGGGAACAATAAAGGCATTAAGTCTGCCTTTTGTACCTACATTGTGTAATAAATATGCAAGTTCAATAAAACATTAGATTTGTAGGTGAAACTTTATTAAACTATCTTTATTAGATTGCTAAACAAACACCTGGCCTGGCTCGGGACCTTGAATGTGGATCTATAGTTATCTTTTTAGTAATGTATATTTGAAATGTTTATGTAAATGCACCATACGATTAAATAATTAGGTTGCTTGTTTAATTACATATAGGTATATGCCAATAAACCATGCCATGTCGCATAAACATTCATTAAATTTAGTGTTACCTCAAGTTCCTTGTTGTCACTTTATAGTGTACCTTAGCAAATTAAAAAGTGACAGTTGTTCTTATGGGATATTAGTGGAACATTGATGAAATGCTGTTGATAGTGTGCATAGTAGGTGCAATGACAGAAATATGGTTAAATTTGCAGGATCAATAGCACAAGTTGCCCATGACTTGTTTGTCGCTTGGTAGCTCCTCTTTACCTAAGTTTAAAATCAAGAGATAAATACCTATCAGAGGGACAGGGATCCACTGAGTGACAAGTAAGAAAATACAACTTGTGTTAACCATACTGTTATAATAAAACATTAAGGTAAATTACAGCTGAATTTTAATAGAAAAATAATTATTTAACATGGATATCCTACTATCCTATCTTCCAGGGTGGCAGGACAAGATGATCATCTGAAAATAAAAAAACAACAAGTATATTATAATATACACCAACCTGTTTAATACAGTTTGGTTTCATAATTGTGTTAGGTAGTTTAATCTTTTAATGAACATTCACTAAACATGCATAAATCTATAATAATAATATTACTCCTCATGTAAATTACCTGGCTGTGTTAAAAGTATCTCTGATAACATTATTTAAATAAGGATTGGCCCATTACAACCCTAATAGCCTTATAGATTCTGTTTAACCAAGACTGTCCGAGACAAGAGGACTGATTTATATTATACTAGTATTACCTTAAACTCATACAACTATATTCCTAGCTTGCAACATTAGTCCAAGTTTCTTCATACATTTATTGAAAAAAATATTCAGTTATGAACATTAGTTTTTACTTTTCTATTACATTATATCAAACTATTAATAAAATTACATGTATTGATAATGTGTTAGTAGGAAAATTGGACTACCTACTCTTGCAAGCAAGGCGCATAGTTCTACGAGTTTACCTGGTGTGATTATCCTAGCTAACTAGGTACCATCTTGTTTGTGAATTAATAAATAAATTAACACTACATTTTACCTTCTTTAACCCGTAGTGTCCTGTCTACAGGACCTCTATATAGAAATTTTCCGTAGAAACTGCTGCAGACTACGTCAGTCTATTTTGTTATTTTTCATCTCAAGCAGAAGGAACTCCAGCTCCCTGGTAGAAGTCCGTCTTTCTTCAGGACTCGTTTCATTGATTTAATCAAATCCGGTTAGGACAGCGCTGTTGTGGATTCGAGTCGCTGCACTTTTTCACCTTTATTAATAGATAAAAACCTCATGTATTTCACTTTATCAACAAAGACGGCGAGAAGAACTTATAACCTGTACAGCCTGTACTGTACCTATAGGAATTCCATTCCCGGCCGGCTCCCAGTATGCGCGTTTTGTTTTTACGATTTCACAGGGTTTTTGAAAATGTGTTATATTTACATAATGACCTTATAATAAAAGCTAGTAAAACAATTTTAAATAAATGATCTAAAAATAATGACTTGCATTTCCACTTTACATCGAAATATTCATTTTTGATGGTTCATAATCTGTGTCAAGTCTAAACGCAAAAACATTTTCTTGCAGAATCAAAACGTTACACCGTTTCGTTCATAATCATCTGTTGCCCATTCGTAAAAAATGTCATCTGCTTAAGCTAATGGCCTAGAAGCCAAAGCTCAAAATAATAATTAAAAAAAATCAAGGATCAAGGTTGGGATGCGTTTCTCGAGTCCGACTCAGGTGATATTAGTTTATTAATAAGCGGCAATCCTAATCCTAGGATCACGTATTGAGTCGGTCTCGTAAAAGAGCGTATCAACGATGGGGTTGAGATGAGTCTATTAATACGGCCCTACGTAACCCATGCTTAAGATTACCTGAAAACAATAAAGTTTCAGCAGAAATTAGCTTTCGGTTAAATTCAATTTGGTGAAACATTACAACACATCGATGAAATGAGTGTCTGCAAAACAAGGGGACACCGGTTAAAAGATAAAAGATATTTATTCAGTAAGTAGGCCGCACGGGCACTTTTACACGTCAAAATCTACCAGCGCTTCCCGAGAGGAGACCACTGCTGAGAGGAAGCGCCGCAAGAAACTCAACAGTTAGTCATTTTTTAAATAAAACTTAATATAATGCTAGAATAAGTAGTAACTTATTCTAGCATTATATAAAACTATAAAAATAATATAAATATTTGCGTAGTTCTGCAGGAAAAAACATGTCTGCAGGAAACTTTTTTATGGCAATTTTATTTTTATTCCTAGTATTTAAATTATGTATATCAGAATTCTTAATGAAAGATTCTAGGTTCTTAATGACATACATAATATTTTCATAAATATATTGGGACGCTACTGTTAAAAAATCAATTCGTATAAAAAGTTCTCTTAATGAATCACGGGAATTTAAGTTACATATAGAGCGAATGGCCCTTTTTTGTAATAGTAATAGTAATCTTTATTGCGTGGAATTGGGTCGGCAACACAAATATAGTCTGTATGTCAGCTGCTTTACATACATACATACATGCTATTCTAGTAAAATTATAAATGTGGAAGTTCGTATGGACATTCGGTTGTAAGCAGCTCAACGTCTCCCATTTCACCCTGTATGTACATTATATACACGTATATATGCAAACGTGAGGGTATGTGATTTATGTATAAGCATGTGACACGAGAGCACTTGAGAATAAGTATCGTGTTACGACAAACATGTCAGTGTGTTCCGTTAATAGGATGAAGTAAATAGGGAAATCTGCTTGACAAACAGTATACTGTTACAAGGTCCAGAAACGGGTCAGGTTTGTTTAATATGTGACGTTCTCAATATAAAGGGACCTTATGGAGGAAGGCAGTTAAGCTCTTCTTATTCTTGTAACTATACGAATACTATGGTATTAGTTCTAAAAACGGCGTAACCGCCTGCCTCCATAAGGTCCCTTCATATTGAGAACGTCACATAAATGGTGCATGTGTTTACGGAGTATTGTTTCAATAGACCGGTCAAGTGCGAGTCGGACTCGCGCACTGAGGGTTCCGTACGGGAACACCCAAATATTCCGAAATATTTTTTTCCGAATATTAATTTGTCCGAATTTATATTTTTACGAAATCTATGTTATGCTGGAGCTATTTAAAATTAAAAACATATTTGAATTGCTATACGTTGGTTAGGTTAGGTTTGATTTATGTGCTATATAAAAAATAAAGCCTCCATTAAAAAAATTGTATTCGGAATTATGAAAATTCGGGATTTCAATCAATTCGGAATTATGACTCTTCGGAGTTATGTAGTGTACCCGTTCCGTACACATTTGGCCGGTTTAGCATTTGTTATTTTTTTATAGTGTCCGTGATCTAAGGGTAAACCTGAAAGTAATAAGTTAACTGCCAGATATTTTATCTGTAAATAACGCCGCAGCTACAATATACTTCCTCCATGATGGCGCTAACCTAGTGCCAACATAAAACTAAGAAAAATGGCCGAGTTAATCACTGGAATGGGATGAGACGTAGCGGGATGGAGAAAAAGCAACCGCGAGGCATTATTGGACCTGGCGGCGAGCCAACGGCAGAGTGGAGGCGAGGCCGAGGCAATTTGTAACCTCGAGGTACCTACCTTGCGGGTTGATGCCCATTAGAAATGGGCAGCGGTAAAGAACATACACAGAAATCGGGTATAAACCCGAGTATATAAATTTTTTGAGTAAATATCTGGGTTAAGTAACCCTCGTTTTTAGGGTTCCATACCCAAGCGGTGCCTAATACTACCTTATTGCTAAGCCTACCCAAGTAGCACAAAAGCTGTATAAGAGCTTATATAGTCATTACAACTCTAGTTTTAGCATTTTTGAGAGCTGTATAAGCCCTAGTATAAGGCTTAGCTTATATTAGAATCTACCGTTATTTTCACGTTTATTTTTAAAGATTTTATTGCCCAGGTCGTAACATTATACCTAACGATATAACTTCTTTAAAGATTAGAAATCTCCCTTTTCCCATATTTCCTGTTCCAAATAGATTTTTGCCTCGTGAACTGCACTGTTATTGACATTCATTGCCCCACAAACGTAAAGAACGCCTTATCTAGATGTTCGACAACCAATAGCCTTTGGAACATTTCCAAATCACCCACAAATCGCCTAATTCGAGAGAGAACGAGCGAAAAACGCCTTAATGCGGATAAAAAAGGTTGGATAAAAACTATTTACTCAATAACAATCACGTTTGGGATGGTACGGTCAATTTGTCCCTCTCACACTCATAAAGTGTGAGGGAGATCGTTAATCTGAATTGGGTTGTGGTCCGCCCCGAGGCAGCTCTTAGAGTAATGAGCCGATCTCGTAGAGTTTGGGAAAGTTCTGGATAAATCTTTGGAAGTAAGGGTTAAAGGAAAATCTCTTAATTTGACAATAAAAAAATAAAACGGTTACAACGGGCGTTATGAAGAAACGAGATATAACTCGTTTGAACGACGACAAAACTTTTTGCAAATTTTGTTTGGTCAGTAAAGAGCCATCACTATTTTGGGTACAAAAGATCGTACAGTTCCAGCTTAACACTTGAAAACATCTTCTTTGCAGATAAGTCTTAATTCGTAACATCATTTTTTTTCTACTAATTAACTACTATGTGCTAATCATATACTATATATAGTTCCCTTTAACGTTCCTGACAATGGCGACCTTAAGTCCTTCTTGAGTATGCTCTTGAGTGACTCGCGGAGACGAACTTTGACTTTGAATATTTAATTTCTCTAGAACATTTTTACAAACAGGAGTATAAACGACCAGTATTTAATAAATATAATACAAGGAGGGTTAGAGAGGGAAAGCTGATGCAACCGCTAGCAGTCAATTATTACGGAAAAAGATTAAATAGATATTTAGTGCCCGGTATTTAATGAGGCAGGGTGGCTGAGGGAAAACATAAAATTAAGTAAACCAGCCTTCAAAAGGAGATTTAAAAAATGCTATTTAGAAATATAGATAAATCGTATTATTATATTTTCTAAAACGTTACTGTAAGATCTTAAGTTGTTGATTGTTGATAGGAGTTGTACCTACTTTGCCCAGGTGCATGATTAGCTTGTGTTTGAGCGCATCACTCGCCAATAAACTGGGTAACAGTTTGGCGAGCATTTATTTATGTTATAACGCATGTACAGTCACCATACGTGATTGTTGAGCCACCAAGAACCCTGTCATAATGACAACGTCAAGTCATTAAAAAGAAATTACGTCAAAATTTTCCGTTGACTTTCTGTGAGAGGGTTCTATAGTGGCTCAACAATCCCGTGTGGTGACTGTACCTTTATGACCTTTTTTGAATAAATAATTATAAAAAAAAAACACTGACCAAGCATGTTGAAGCCGTTGATGCCGAAGAGTGCGGCGTCGCCCTGCCCGCCGGGGAACACGTAGAGCGTGGGGTGGCTGAACCTGATGTTGCCGACCACATCGCTCGACTCCAGCAGGCGGTCCAGCGACGCCGGGGCGACGTATGGCGACAGGTAATCTGAGAACAGAGATAGTAGATATCAGTGGGCGAAGTTCCAATTAAATCACCTAGCTCTAAGCTCTGAGCTTGTTTAAGGTTATATTACAAACGCATAGTTAGCGTCAGCTTTAATTATCGTTGTATTCTCAGGAACTGGTGTACGAGATAAGTTAGTCTATGAGGGTGTCTGTTGCAGCACTGCGTGCTGCTTCATGCGCCTGTGGTCGCTGCATCCCGTCATTAACCCCCGACGAAAAAAGAGGGGTGTTATAAGCGTATCCTGTCATTTTACAAAAAAACGCTTCGCGCATTTATCCGAAACTAAATATTTCAGGATTTATTTCACGACCATAGTGTAGAAAACTATATGTTAGGTTAGTTTTATAAAAATCCTGAAATATTTACAGTTTCGGAAAAAAGCGGTTTACCGAATGATATGTCTGTGAAATGAATCAGTCTGTGAAATGTTGTTTACGAAATGATGATAAACCGTTATAAGTTTAACATATGTGTTTGTGTATCTGTGTATCTGTCTATGGCATTGTAGCTTCTAAACGGATGGACTGATAGTTTGTTTTTGTTAGAAAGGTGACTTAATCAAGAGTGGTCTTAGCTTGGTTTGATGAAAATCCGTTAAGTAATTTAAGAGTTGAGCTCTCAAAGCAAAACTACTAAAAAAGTCTTAAAATTATACGAAAACTATGACTTGCTCAGTTCGCAGTCGGGGTTTAAAAATGGCGTCACCCTCAGTAATACGACTTTCAAAGCAGCAATTGAATGTCACCGCGAGCACAGGTTTTTTCCACAAGGGATGAATTACGTACGAATGTTTTTCTGGCATGTAAACCTGAATTACGGTCCATTGGCAATTGCGGTTGTCCCTTTTGCTTACCATAGTTGGGTTACAACATTTTTGTATAGAAAGCGATGAAAATTCGATTTCGACCCGAGCGTCGCTCGGTCTGCCAGATATTATGTTAGTTAATGAAGCACGTTTAATTTAAAACATATATATACTTCTGTCTATAGAGGTACGTCAATAATCCAGCTTAGAGCTTATTTTGGGAGATGGCCAATGTGTATAATACTCGTATTATCAGATTATTCAGAATATATTTACTTTAAGGAAGTAACTTGTAACCCTGGAGTATCCGCTATGAGCAGCGGACCATCGACTGGCTCAGGATCTTCTGCTCCAGTTACTTGATTAATATGTAAGATGGCGATCGACATTTCAAATTTAACCTCATCGCCTGGCCTTTAGAGTTGACAGTCCGTTGCGCAAAGTTCAATTAAAATGGTTCACTCGAGTTCACAGGGTTGTTTTCTTCGTGCTGAGTATGAGAATCGAGTAATATATACGTACTAGTGGCTCTATGAGCGACAAACTTAACTTTGCCGTTGGAAAAATTTTATTCCCATATATCGACATAGGTCGCGGTCAGTTTGCCAACACCGCAAATAAGTTCGTAATCGCCAAAAACCCCATATTTCCGCCATTTTGAACAATTTCAAAAAACTGAATTGACAAAAATTCCATATAATTATCGAATCTGCTCAGGAAATTTCACGAGAATCGGTTGGGAAATACAGGTCGCATAGAGGAGAACAGCTGGACAGCCGGACATACGAAAGCATTTTTGCCCAAGTTTATTGATTTATCATACTAAATAGGAGAAGTATTTCAGTTTTATTTTTAACCGATTTGAATCGAAATTACGAATAGTGATGTGCCGTTGCCAGTTTTTCAAATTCCCGCGGGAATTCCGCAGAATAATGCCACCAACAATATTGCCGTTACACAGGTATTTTACCGATAACATTGCCCGCAATTGCCGGCAACGTTGACAGCAATGTTCTCAATCTGGGCAATAATAATTCTGGTGACAACGGCACATTATTAATAACGAATCTGGTTTTATAAGTCTTAAGAATATACAGTATGTAAACTTATATATTTTAAGAAGATATTTTCTTAAAGATTTTTTTTTCATTGTTTGTAATAAAGTTATTTAAATTTTTGGGATAAATCAATATATAATACCTTCTATATATCTTATCGCTAAGTTGTAGTTTTTTTGCCTAAAATATATAATCTTATCTTAATTACGAGTAACAATTAAATCATTAAAATAGTATTTTAAAATAATTTATGTCGGATTTCACCAACCACTTAACAGACGATTGGAGTGTTAAAAGCTGTCAAAATGTAAGAACTAACAGTCGATTAACATTTAACATCGTATGGTGAAGTTTGTAATTAATCACATAACAGCTTAAAAACATAACATCTCGTTAACAACTGTGTTTAGTGCTATCTTTTTATTGTACAATAAAGGTATTACTAAAACAGAACACAAAAATAGTTCCTTATTTCCTTTCTATATTATAAATATCCTCCACCTAGAAGCCGCGTTATTGGAAATACCCAGGTGTCCACACACTCTGGCGTTTACCCGACTCGATAATAATGAATGCCCATTCTAGGCGCGCCTACCCTACCCACGCGATTATCGCCCTATTCCCGACGATATTGGCGTCTTTAGGATTGTTATTCCCGGAGGCGTGGAATTGGATAAGGTATTGGTTATTTAAGGATACAGCTGTGTTTGGTGTAAAGAGATGTACAAGGTAAATAGAGTCAGTCTGAGGACGTACTAGTATCCTCATAAAAATAGGTATTATATCTTTTTTTAATGATAAAGAAGGCAAATGATCCAGTGTCTCACCTGAGAGACACCTGCGACATTAGGAGAGGAATCGCAGATACGTTGCCGGCCTTTGAAAAAAGGGTATACTTGTCTCTTGGAGGTTCCCAAGTCGTAGTGGTCTAGAAATACCACCACAAAAAGAAATAAAAGCTAGCAATGACGTCACCAGTTTTTAGGGTTCCGTAATCAAACTAGGAACCCTTATAGTTTCGCCATGTCCGTCGGTCCGTCGGTCTGTCCGTCCGTCCGCAGCTTAGCTCAGAGACTTTTAGAACCAAAAAGCTGTTATTTGGCATGAATATACATATTAGTCACGATGACAATTTGGTAAAATATAATCATGAAAAAAAAAATTTTTACGGGACTTCCCCTGCACGTGAAGTGGTGGTGGGTTTTTTCTCGTCTACCTCATAGTGTTTCAAAAATATTGCGGGTTGGTAAAAACAATTTTTCGATTAAGGGATCCGTTTGTGAGATATTAAGCTTTAATATGCTAATTTTTGTTAGAGTCAAGTGTCCCCCCCCTACAGCCAAAATTACAAATACTAAAAATCTAATCTTAAATGAAAGCGCATATAAACAATTTAAAAGATAAACTATCACAACTAATCAGACATACCTAATTGGTTCTTGACTTACAGACGATTAAAATGTTTATAACTACCGAAAATTAGCTAAGACACCAAGCAACTTTGAATAGAAAATTAGCTAATATCTATGTTTTTTTTGGAGATTGTTGTTTCTGTTTGTAGTAGGGGAGACCGGGGATGGTTGACTATACGGGCAGGTTGACTAACAATCAAAAACTCCCCCGGTTATTGAGCGGGGGGAGATGGCGGACTCTCGTGCCTTATTGGTAGGATCAAGGCCTTTGCGTCGGACGAGTTTTTGATTGTTAGTCAACCTGCCCCTATACTCAACCATCCCCGGTCTCCCCTAATCACGACGGAACCCTACACTAAGCAAGGTCCAACATGCTCTTGCTCGGTTTTTTAAACATTTAAAATGTTCCTGTAAGTTTAACCCGTTCTTTTGCAACATTAACTCGTTTTATCAAAACCCGTTAAACCCTCAGTTTTCTACAGCCTTTATAAATAAAACTTGCAAGCTCCGGTCAACTCTCGCGCAAAGAAAGCTCGACAAAGCTTCACAAAGGCTGAAGTTTTCAACGGGAATAACTGAGTGGTTTGCTGCGAGCTGTTAGCTCACTCGTACGACTTAGATTTATTAATGTTGTGAGAAGGGTAAAGGAATTTTGAAATTTAAGTTTCACTGATTTTATGTTGTATAGTGGCGGTGTGAGAAGGTTCGTCACTTTTGGACCTTAACAGCATTAAAATAGAGTCGAAAGTGACAAAGGTTCTCGTAGCGTGACTTCTCGACTTATTTAACGTAACAAATATACCTACTTAACTTTCATCCCTTCTCTTCTAGCACCAAGTTATTATATAACATAACTGAATATGTAATTATATGTCTAGTCTATATTCTACGCAGTTCCTTATTCTAGCAAAAGCTGTAATATAACAGCTTTTACAAAAGCCATTTTCAAGGTGTTATCGCACGTTACTTATAAGTAATAACTTCGACAAAGTACGCAATTCTGCTGGCGCCTAATGCTTCATACTTAGAGTTATGCATAAATCCATAGAAAGCGGAAATTACTCTTCGACGCGAAATTTAAGTTATTACTCGATCGGGAAGTTCCTTTGGAAGTTTTAATCTTCTTATTAATGTTCTAAGAACAAGGTACAGTCAAGGTTATAAATATGTACACACTTTAGTACCTTGTCACTTTAATCGCTGTGACGTTAATATTATGGCAATTAAAACATGACATTAAATAGACAAGGTACTAAAGTGTATACATAGTTATGACCTTGAGTGTACATATATATGGGTATTCCAGAGTAGAACGAGATTTGCGTTACAACACTTATGAAGTTAATTTCTTTATTTTAACCTGTGTTAGTGTCCCACTGCTGGGCAAAGGCCTCCCCTCTTTTCCGCCATTCGTCCCTATTTAAATATTTTTTCTAATGCGAAAATAGATGTTGAAGCGTATGACAGACTCAGCTATAATATATACAGGGTCAGCTATAATATATAAATTATGTAAGTTTTTGTTATTTTATTATAATTACAACCTTAATTGCTACCTACGCAAGTAGCACAAAAGCTGTAAGCGCTTGTACAGCCATTATAACTCAAGTTTCAGCCATATAAGGGCTGTATAAGCTCTTATACAGCTTGTTTGCTGCTTGGGTAATGTCGCTAATTAATTATAAACAGTTCAGTATACAGCTGTGATTTTTGTATTGTATGTAGTCCATCCAAAAGTTGGGCTAGAATGGAATGTCTACTCGTATAATAATTTCACCGGCCACCTCATCCTGAGATGGGGATAGAGATCCTACCTCTACTAATTGGGATTGTACATATTTTTACAAAATAATTACTCTAATTCGAAAACCAATTCGAGGAATAGGGTTTTAAAGCTGTTCTGCATTATTAAGTTTTTGAAATATTCATCTATTTCGGATATTTTGATACAAGTATATTTAATTGTTTGACTTTCGTTTTCGGCTTGAAGCCCTCCTAGGTGTAACTTACTGATTAGGCGAAAACCGCTTGAAATAGTGTTTTATTCACTATTACAATCACTTTTTATCATTAGATATCATTTAATTGCTGTAACTTATTAGAAAATGCCTTCCCAAATTTAAAATAATCATATCATCTATAATATGTCTGCTAAATAAATAAAGATATTAAGCGCCTGTTTCACAATCGTCAAAAAAAGCATATCTGTCAAATAAATTTAGCCCTTACCCTTTCTTGCAATTGAAAATAGACAATGAGAGAGCTATCTTTATTTGATAAATTACTTGTCGCTTGTGAAACAGGCCCTAAAACAAAACTATTGGATCAAATACAAAATTAATGGAATTGGTCTCTTAAAATTGGCTATTCTTTCGAATTAAGTATAATGTTAAAACCGTGAGTTATTTTTTATGAACAATCCTAATTTCACAGAAGATTACAGATACCTAAACGTATTTTTCACACAGAACGTTTATAACACTAGTCGTTTCATGTGAACGCAGCCTACAAGCTCCTGCCTGACTTCACAGTGAAACTTGTTAACCGCTCTATTGTAGGCCAGAGCCGTATCGCTCCATGTGCATTTATTATACGCGAAGTTGGTAACAAGTTGTAAATTATTCTGCTAGTTTGACAGTTCAGACTGTTTCGTGTGGGATGTGAAGGCAAATGGGAGTATGAATGCGGCATTCGTTAGAATATCCTTATCCTTACTAATATTATAAATGCAAAAGTTTGTGTGTGTGTGTTAGTTTGTTACTCTTTCACCCTGAAACGGCTGGACGGATTTGGATGAAATTTGGAATGGATATAGCTTATACCCTCGCTTAACACGTAAGCTAATTTTCATCCCGGAAAATTTAAGTTTCCGAGGGAGCAGCGATAAACGACTTCTATACGGACGGAGTCGCGGGCAGAAGCTAGTTAGGTAATAATGCAACCGAGTTAAAACCCCCGAAAAATCTGTACCCTAATTTAAGACCTCATAGCTATTAAATGGCTGAACGGGTTTTCATCAAATAAAGCTTAAAATAGGCACTCTCGATTAAGTCACCTTTCTAACAAAAAAAAAAACTAAATCAAAATCGGTCCTTCCGTTTAGAGCTACGATGCCACACACAGACACACGCGTTAAATTTTTTACATCCGTTTTATTACGTGTCAGAGGTTAAAAACGGGTTTTTATTAGCAAGTTAATTAGTTTTATGTTGAAACAAGTGCGCCCACAAGTAAGGCGCTTGACTTTGAATTCGTACATTTAATTCAAGATCGACGAATACACATTGTGGATGGGTTGCCTTAGCAAATCAAGTCAAGTCAAACATATGTATGTTTGACGTCGCCGATAATTGTATCAGTTAAACGGATGTTTTTATAATATTTTTTGTTTCTTTTCTTTCACTTAGTAAAGAAAGGTTTAGATATAATAACGCTTTCAAAACTTGATTTAAAAATGTAAATACATAGACACATGATCACACAAAACATTTGAATTTGAGAATTTGAATTTGAAATATAAAATCACCATGTATATGAAAATATTTACAGTAACCAAGTTCTAAAACCTTATAATACTTCATTATCTAGGCTCGTAGACCAAACATTACATGCTACGGCGTAGCAATTTGATGTAGTGAGCGACAAAGTTTCGTAGCGCTAAGGTGACAATGCTGCAAATTGCGCGAAACAAACTGGTTGATGAGCAAATTGTACTTTTGGGTGTCTGTAAAGTTTGAGGGACATTCGAGACTCGACAATTCTACAGTTAGTAGGAAATTGCTTGTTTGTTATTTTACATTGTAGGAATTAATTGGGACAAATATACATTTTACGATATACACACCCAGATAAGTAATTTTGCACCTTATGGTTGAA
This sequence comes from Tortrix viridana, assembly GCA_963241965.1. NCBI lineage: Eukaryota > Metazoa > Arthropoda > Insecta > Lepidoptera > Tortricidae > Tortrix > Tortrix viridana. The sequence continues at coordinate 12,371,859 of OY725188.1, read as the reverse complement.
TAAAGTTTGTACGTCATTAAAAGATTAAGGACTATAAGATGCATCTGTCAATTGTAAGTGTCGACTTTATCGTCATTTTCAATTGATTAAAGGTTATGTAAAAATTGAAGTTTGACTTATTGGTTGACTGTATGCTCAATCTTAGCTATCTTGATCCTTCCTTACATTGTAATTCTTTATTAAAAATGATATTTATAACATACTAGCGACCTGCCCTCGCTTCGCTTTGGTTAAAGCTACCCCTCCCATTTCCCCCCCTTAAAGTTCAAATATACAATTTTTCTCTTCATAAGAACCTTCCTCGTACTTAAAGGAATATTTGAAAAAAAAAATTAGCCGAATTGGCCAAGCCGTTCTCAAGTTACCAAGGGAAATAGGGATTCATTTTTATATATGTATATACGTAAGTATATGTTCTTTTATTATCTTTGACGTAATTAATTTTTATACTTAATCGATTTTAACGTGTCACAACTTGGCCAAAAAAAACGAATTTAGCGATTAATTTGGGACTAGGTCAAATAGTGTGATATTTATGAATTTAACTATCCTTTTATTTCCCGTATCATGGCTGCCCTACCCCACACAAGTAAGGTCGTTAGCTGGATGCTCGTTACGAAGCTGCACTCAGCTCTCAATGATTGAGTGCCCAATGAGCGCTATACGAGTTTCCACTCTATTTTAAGTTAATGTACGGTTCAATTTCTATAAATTAAACGAGAGAATATCCGCAATTTGGGACGGTCAGCATCATAAATGTGTTATAATAAATCGAGTTTCAAAAATTAACTTTATATAAAAGTAAATGCAGTGTTCGCCGATAAACGTTTTTAGTTTGCCTAAAAGATAGTACCAATTTACTGTTGATAAATAAATAAAAAAACGGCTAACATTAAAATCCACTTTATTGAGTTACTAATTTCAAGGTAATAAAATAAAACCTATTTGCTATTAACAATATTGTTAATGTTTTTATTTTTTTGATGTTTTTTCTGTTTCATTTAGTAGTTCGTCATCATACAGAGCTCTGTGCTCTTCGATTTTTGCATTTAACTTGATTTTTTTTATGGAATTCGTCTTTTATTAGTAAGTTTACCGACACAAATTAAAAATACACGCACTAAAATGTTAATAATACTGCGGCGAGAAAACTTAGGCTCCCCTGCATCTCCCCTGTTTTTTCATCAATGAATTTCATCAATGAATTGAAAAATGAGTTTAGTGAGCCGCCTAGCAGGAAGGAGCACCAACAAAATACAGATTTATATTTCATTTATGGTTTGATCGTTTCGATATAAGTCGTTTTGTTGACACAGTTACGCGCCTATCGAAATCGAATCGGATAAAAACTCCGATCATATCGTTATTGGATCCCCGCGGCCGTCAATCAATCGGAGAAGTGGGACATCGGCACACTTTTTGCCAGCCCACAAATGTCATAGCAGGTACACAATTTCTGATTTATCATTGGCAACATTATTTTAACAGTTTTTATTTATTTTTATGATAGCTCATCTTTTTCACCACCTTAAAATGCCTTTATTTTAAGATAAGATAAAAATAGATAAAATATATGGATTCAGTAAGTAGGCCGCACGGGCACTTATACAGGAGACCACTGCTGAGAAGAAGCGCCGCAAGAAACTCAACAGTTAGTCATTTTTTTTAATAAAATTTACGACATTGATATTTTTCTTCGTCATTTAATTTTGTTCGTCATTATTAGGAAACCTGCACACACCTGCAAAGCAATTTGATGTGTGCGAAGTTCCCAATCCATACAGGGCCCGCGTGGGAACTATAGCCCAAACCCTCTCATTGTGAGTGGAGGCCTGTGCCCAGCAGTGGGACGCATATAGGCTGGATTATTATTATTATTTGACAAACAGAAATGAAGTGCGTGTCTCAAGTTGAAAACTCTGGCTCATACTGAAGTATTATAAAGCGAGCAAAATTGCAAATACACAGGGCCGCATTAATAATGTGATCTTGGCTGAGATGACCGTCTCAAGGCTAGTCAGAATACGTATCTTGAGACATGCTTCTCAGACCAGTTTATTAATACGAATATATCTCCGTTCCAACAAGTCTGGTGCGTGAACCGAACGCGGAATTGCTAATACTCCCTTACCGTTTCGGGTGTCGACATGCGAAATTAGATCCTCCGAGGGCAACACGTGTAATCGATTTTTCACGTTAATTGAAATGGCACGCCGTGGATACGACCTAAATTTGCCCGCATGAATATTTTAAACGGTGACCAAATTTGAATGCGACGTCTGGACTTAAACGACCTATTTATTATTCACGTTCTCGTATTTACGTCTTTTAAAAGTACACTGTGGACCACTGTATTGTTAAAAGTGAAATATTTGGAAAAGTTTAAACAAAGTATAATCCAAAAACAATTTGGGTCCTTAAATGTTACCATACATCATATTCTTATCAAAGATTTTAAAACCTCAATAAAAACACGATTGAACACTAATGACAAACACAAGTTAAGACCAACATTTTTTTAAATGTAATTTGATCAAAATATCTTTATTTCATTTACGTTGGTTAATAATCGACGTTGCAGCCAACGTCAATTTTAAAAAGAACCTTTGGTAATTGTAAACTCAGCAAGGTTTTAAGAACACAGTTTATCTAATCTACGGAGATTTATTGAATATGTTTTCTAGACATGAAAATATTTGAGAAAAACCCACAATAGAAAAGCAATCTACTAAACTCACCAATAAAGTCTTTTATGGCTTTAGAGCCAGAATCCAAAATGTCCGTGGGGTTGACCCGGATCTTGCAGTGTTTGACGAAGGGCATATCGGGGAGTTGTGCCCACTCCCCCCCACCGCTGGTGGAGCAATGTACGTCGATAGAGATGGAGTTCTCATAGGCCCTGATCACGCGTTGGACCTCGTTCTCTTGGTAAGCATCGGTGAAGTCAGCGAGGGAAAATGTGCCATCCTGCAATAAGAAGAGGCTATTGAATCAGGAGGGTACGGTATATTAGGGTCATACACAGTCACAGAAACAAAAGTTGTCTCTTCTGTTCCAGAAAGTTAAGGACTTTGAAACCAAATTTTTGGGGTTAGGATATATCCACGTAATGGAGGTCTGGTGTAGTTTTGGCTTGTATCGAAATTATATGAGTGAAAAACTCCCAAGTCGTTAACTTTTAGGAACAGAAGGGACAATGTTGAACCTAAATCTTGTATGACCCATTAACGAAGTTATGACAGGTATTTTCATTAAAGTTAGATTTCTGCTTCAGCTTGAGTCTTTATGCGTGGTGAGTCGCATTGGTAACAATATGAAGTGTCCAAGAATAGAACCTAGTTGATACGTCATCAAAACTCGAGAAAGTAATTGGGTCATTTTCAAATTTTGTGCAGGTAAACTTGTCCCAACTTAAAAAACGTTGTTTCCGTTTACATTATCCATTTTCTGCGGTTATTTGAGTGAAATGATGAATGATTTCCAGACAGCTTTCAGAATCGAAAAAAGATGCTTAATATTTATGTAATATTTGTAATCATGTAACAGAGTGGTAGCTCCATACAAATAGTAACAGAGAGCTCTGCGCAAAATTTGAAAATGACCCAATTCACATCAACGGATGTCATTCACTTTCTGTACAGTTCTATCCTGGATGTGTAATTAACATATCCCCTGCTGCCTAGCCCTATAAATTTATCTACTAACACGAATGAAATAAAACTGTGTATCATACACAGTATCACCAAAACCAAATTTGTTAAACTTCTTAACTGTCTAAACAAATTGTCAGTAAACAAATATAAAAGTAAAGTAGATGCTTGTGCAAAATATTCCAGAAAAACTATCAATCAATCTCTAACTAACTTAGTGATGAGATTGCCATAGAGTTCTCAAATACTGTTTGTTTATCATACCAGCTAACTCACCAAACTTGGGAACTTCGATGTTTAATATAGCTGCAAAATAGTAATGGATATGAAGCAAATAAGCATACAAATTCCCCTAACCTTTTATAAAATAAATATGATGTATTCTGGTGTAAATAGCGTTTCTCAACATGTCTAATTTTAGAAGGTAAAATCAAATATATCTACACAATATATCATGTACACTTACACTTTTATTTATCTCCTAATAATTTTCCTCATTTTTGATATTGTTAAAATATTACGTCAATTTGTGTAAGATTGTTCTCAAGATCTTTATTTTTTCATCAACACAAGTGGCGATACAACACTGTATTTAAGGAGTATTTACATCGTTATTGTTAGCTTTCATCGCTATTGTTTACGCATTCGACTGCGCTGCATTCAGTTGAACATGACCTCTGGCATATATTCCCTTTACCAAATCAATTTCCATTCGAAAACACTAGGTTCCAACGCGTTGTTACGTTTACATTGCCCAAAACCCAATTCCCGTCTGAAAAATCCTAAACTCCGCTCTAGTTCAGCGAAGTGTAAATTTTCCCGAATTTTCGTGAGCTTTTTTCAAGGTAAACCTATAGGACAATTTGTGAGACCATTTGACTGTTACGAACGCAGGCTTTCGGATACGCAATTAACGAAGGTTTTGAGCCATTTCAGTGATACCACGCTAGACCTGTTTTTTATCCCTTTCACACTTTGCACTCGTACATAATATATGATTTGATGATCTCTGTTTCAATACTCAGAAAAAATATGCTCGATCGAATCTTAGTAAAGTAGTATCACTATATTTAACTTTGTTTCGCTGTGAATAAATTCAGCATGAGTTACAACAGGTACATTTGTTGCAAACAAAATATTAATTACGGCGTCCAGTCGGAATTGGTTACCGAATTGAATATGCAGCAAGAGTCCAGTCTGTGGGTAGATTTATGAGCCTTTCCTTTACAAAATATCGACAATAAACGGTTCTGATACGTATTGTTGAGATGATATACTTTTTGCAGAGCAAAATACATTCAAACTACACGACTTGATAAAATCTAAGAAAAGCTATGGTATCTACTAAATAAATTGAATTTAGCAGCAACATTTAACAATATACCTATCTCAGTTTCAAGTAGTTTTACGTGGCTTTATCTCAAAAGCATGCATATCCTTTGCCATTATAATGGAAAATGTAAATTCAAGACAATAAAGTAAACGTATTTTTTAAAGAAGTTCTTTCTATCGCAGTATCGTTAAAACCAATGGTTAAAAAAACTGCAGGGATTTTAAATATTGCCTCTTGTTTAACTTCTGTTGGATAAGATTATATTCATCTTGCTTTCTTATTAAGCTAATCGATGGTTACTAATAACCGACTGAGGGAGATAAATACGAACATTTCCGACCAAATACGATGTCATTTAATTATTCTCACATCTGTGTCGTGTCAGTCGTACATAAACAATGTTCCGGCGTGTATATGACGTTGGTGCCCACGGGACGCCGGCGTCAGTCTGACGTTCGCGTCATTCACGCTGTAATACATGAACCGGAAACGCAAGGGACACCAGTGGAAATGTATTCTGTTTCAAACATACCTACCTACCGTGCATTGAGTGAAGTAAAACACGGAAAAAGGGGCTCTATTCTACTCGGTTTTAATCTATTTTGTTTTTGAAACCATAGTGTTTCTATATTAAACAATCTCCTTAACTGTGAAGTGAATAAGAGTAACCATGACGACAACAATATAATAACGATATGGTATAAGACGGAGCAGAATATATTGTAAATTTATATGACTATCGTAAAGACGTCACGACGCTTTTTGATGTGACATTTTGCTTTGTTTAAGTGCAAAATCTTTGAGCAAATCAGCTACATATTTCTCGGAATGTTTGATATTCTCTTTCTTCGTTAAATCAACTCTAAAGTGATGTAAAAGCAGTGAACTTAAAGGTTATTTTTTGGCTAATGACTAGTGGCATAAAACGTTCTGATGAAAAAGGTTGAATTTTAAGTAAATAAATATTCTTAGAATTTTCTCATTCATTTCAAATGATGACAGAACAATAGCCTCGAGGGATTTTAATTAGCTTCAAGCATTTTTTTAACAGCCTTTAGCTTTAAGTCTTGTTTTCTTTTCTTTCATAGGTTTTACGAATTTGTAGTTTTACAAGAACATTTAATTAATCACTCCTTCAAAGGCAAAAACATTACATTTTTTAGGTAAGTATACAATGTTATTAAGAGGAACACTGACGATGATAGCGATGCTGATGATGATCACGATCATGATATTAATCATAATAATGATGATGATGATGATGAATACCTGGATGATCCAAGAGCCGTTCCCCATGAAGTGTATCCTGCGTGCACGAGATGCCAGTGGCGCGTGAACGAACTCAGTAGATTCCGCATACACTGCATTAGCTATTTATCACCGTTGTGTTATGAAGAATTAACAAGGGATTGACTAGGGGAAGCCTATGTCCAGCAGAAGTCATCTTTCGGATGATATGCTGATGATGAAGATGAATATTATAATGATAGCGATGATGAAAGCGATGCTAATGCTGATGATGATAATGGTAATCATAATAGTGATGATAATGATGAATACCTGCATGATCCAAGAGCCGTTCCCCGCGAAGGTGTACCCCGCGTGCACGAGGTGCCGGTGGCGCGTGAATGAACTCAGCAGGTTCCGCATGCACTGCATTAGCGTGTTCATCTGTGGGTGGATGAGGATCTCCGTCACGAGGTTCTCCGAGGCGAATTGGATGAGGCGCTCCCCTGTAAAGAAATGAAAGTTAAAGTTTTGCTGCAGAATTAACTTTTATGGAAACAGGAGCAACTGATAGGTTTCTGCCAAATTTTTATTTCAGTAACAAAAGATATATTCAAGATTTGATTTGGTTTCCGACCGTACTCTTATTGCAGTCATCCTCTGCCTTGTCTAGACCAAATTGACGAGTCCTAAGATTTGGAATAAACATACTGAAAAATAAACAAACACGATGTGAAGTTAGATAAAAGCGTTTAAATAAATGTGGTCATCCAAATCGAAAGGGCCCTTATGGCGGTGGGCGTTTATGCTGTTATAGTTTTCATTGCCTTGTCATTGGTATAACAGCCGTGTGAAAAAAGCGTAACCGATTGCCGCGATAAGATCCCTTTAGATTTGGACGACCACAAATAAGTGTTTACATACTAGTACAAAGTATGAGAAAGGCAGCACATAGAAAACCGAAGTAGCATTTCATAAATAGATAAACTGAATTCGGTTAACCCTAAAAATTTAAGCAAACGTTGTGTCCCAAACAGCGCATTAACATGTTCCAACCTTGGTGACAATTTTCGCTCAACTTTGACGAATTTCGCTCACGATCGCGCGAAAAGTTGTCCTAAAAGTACAGGACAACTACTTCAGACAGTACTACTTCAGGACAAGTACTTCAAATGTGAAAGAACCCGCAGCGCTATGTAAAAAGTTTGAAAAGTACCAAACTTTTTACATAGCGCTGCGGGTTCTTTCACATTTGAAGTATTTGAATGTATGTATGTATGTATGTAAACTCTTTATTGCACAAATAATAGATTTACAATTAATATTAATAAAATAAAATGTACAAAGGCGAGCTGCTGAGGCGAATGTTCTACAAAACAGAAGATAAATCTACCGTACTAAACTAAAGACTTGCCAGTACCTACGCTTGCGTAACCTGGTCCTCCAATACAATATAATATAAAAGTTGAATTTTAGTTTTAAGACGGATACCTATCCAAATACAGTGACGTTTTGCAATTGTTTTAGAATAGTAGGTACTTAATAATAGGTAGCTTGTGTGAGAAATATCTTACGACCAAAAATAAACGGAAAAAAATTTAGATGTATTAAAACTTGAAATTATACAACAAAGCCTATTATGATTATTTCTAATTGCCTGGCAATTCTTCTTCTTCATGTAAGTCATCAACATCACAAAATATACATTTTTTCAGTTTAGAATCAATGACAGTTATTTTGCACACGTTTTCACTTTAATCGAAGTCAAAATTAGATTGTATCTTCTATTTAATAACAAGAATTTGAATATTAAGAGACTTTTTTCAGTATTATCTACGTTATTGCAACGTTGTGCCGTTGGGCGGCAGGTTTCCGCATAAACTTCAATTTGATCGTCAGGTCGTAAGCTCGAATGCCTCCGCAATGCGACGCGGCATCCTAGGCTTTGTTCGGCGACGTTAAAACACTTTGAAGATTAAGTAAGTCTAACAAGAAGCAAGTTTTAGAAACCAGAATGTATGTGTTTGGCCAAAATATGTTTGGTCGAATGTATTATTTCCCAAATTTTCATTTGCCGAAAACGTATTTCACGCCGCAAAAATTTGCATGGTTATGGCTTTTTTGGTATCCTGAAAATAAAACCAAAATAATACAAATAGGTTTTTGGGAAATTAAAATTTGGGAATTGACCTACATTCGACCAAATATACCTATTTTGTCGAAACAAGAGGCTCCGGTTTTAATATTTTCATGTAACTATTGATATTGAAACATGTTGTAGGTACATTATTAGGAAATTGCTTTAAAGGTGAAACATAAATTATACACTTCGTGCAACAGGGATGCTTCCTATTTACACCTTCTGACTTTATCATCAGATCTAGTACCAATTTCACCATACGATGTTAAAATGTTAATCGACTGTTAGTTCATACATTTTGACAGCTGTTAACACGCTAATCGTCTGTTAAGTGGTTGGTGAAATCGGACACTAATCTTAGACAGTATAATATTGCATTATCATTACAAATGTTTTCCTAATTTTCGACCAACGTATCATTTAAGTACTTGAACGATTTAAATTAAACATACTGAGAAACATTTCCAGTTACATAGTAAATACACAAAAGTAACAATAACAAAACGAAGTACTTTTTCGCGAACATAACCCCTAAAAACAGAGCACCCTGTCATCGTCGGATATCTTCCCGCGAAATATTACTGCAAAAAATGGTTGGCACCATTGGGAACAAAGGAGTTTTTGTTGCGGATCCGGCTTATCTGGCAACACTGGCTTAATGCCATTGAACGGCGAATTCGCGCCAACGTTTTACTTACAAAAACATAGGGTCAAATGTTTGTGGAATTTTTGCGTAAAATTAATTTAGGCACAAAAAATATTATAAGATGTGGAAAAGTTTGTAATCGGGTTTAAGATGCGTATAACCCATCTCTTTTGCGTTAGGGGTTGCATCAGATAGTGCAATGATATGTATATGTATACATATCATTGCACTTCCATATCTTATTTCCAAATGTTAAAGTCACGGTACTACTTAACTCACTTTTGTAACCAACAGAACGTATCGGTAAGTTTTTGTGAAATATTTAGTTAGTATTTAGTGCAAATTTTAATAGAAATACCGAAACATCCGACGCGGTTAGCCTAGTTGGTAGTGTAGTGACAGTGACCCTGCCTACGAAGCTAGCGGTCCCGGGTTTGAATCCCGGTATGGGCAAATATTTGTTTGATGAGCGCGAGTATTTGTTCCTGAGTCATAGATGTTTTCTAACCCCCTTACTAATAAACGTTGAGTAACGGCTGAGTAGTTATACAATGCTTTGTCCTTATCTGTCATTGTGACATTTGAATTCGACTGATAAGGACAAAGCCTTGTATAACTACTCAGCCGTTACTCAACGTTTATTAGTAAGGGGGTTAATATTTAAATATGTATTTCTCTGTATAGGTATGTATATCGTTGCCTAGTACCCATAGTACAAGCCTAGAGCTTAGTTTGGGACTAGGTCAATTTGTGTGAGGTTGACCACTTTTATGTATCGATATACGACTATCATTGCTGTTTTTAGAACCACTCAGGCGTTCCAATATTTCATAACCTTTTCAACGTGTCACTGAAACCGTATTTTAAAGCAAAAACAGCGCAGCGGAGTGCGCTCGTGAATGTACTCTGTTAAATATTATTCGAACCTGCACTACTCGTTCGAAAACGCTTGTTATTTGATAAAAGTTGATTGGAAAATGAAAAAAATGTGCTTCTAAAAAGTTTATTGCTCTATTTTATGATGTTGCAAAAGCAATCATTCCGTTTTGCATTTAATTTAGAGCTACTCGATTCTGGGTCTATTATTGGGGTAATCATTAATTGACGGTTGCAGTTTAATTCGGAACCAAATTGATGCGCACACGTCACGGTGTTCGAGTGAGATTGAATGTCAATGAAAACATAGGGTAAAGTGATGTAGCTATATGGAAACCCACCTAGCACACAAGCTGTATAAGAACTTATACAGCCCTCAAAATGCTGAAACTAGAGTTATAATGGCTGTATAAACTCTTATACAGCTTTTGTGCTATTTGGGAATATGTTAAAAGTTGCAAACTAAACCCGACTAGCAACTTTCCATTGTAAATTTCGAATACATTTGTACTTGATCCAGCAGTATTTGTATTGCCTATGACAATCGCACATAATTATGACACCTCATTTATTAAAATCGGTCTAGTCGTCAAGGAGCTAGAGTGGAACTTCCGATTTTTGGTTACATAGATACTGTCGCAACTCTTAAGTTAAACGAAGGTACGGGGTTCGAATACTTTTATTTTTATGAATACAAAACATTATTTGTAAGAGACCACACTTTATACCGATCGATAAATTACACACTTTTTCAAATTGAATTGACACTCTTTCTTAAATATAAACTTTCAAATACTGTCCACTTTTGATGCAGCCAGTACGCTTCACATAGCGAACCTTCACAATACATATCTACGTACATCCATACATACATAGACTGTTTAAATCAATATCCAGCTTGGATTGTGATATTAAATGTCATCTATAAATCAGGACACCCTTATCAATCGAAGTCTATAATTTATGTCGAAGTAATAAAGGGTGAAAGAGTACCTTCGTCAAAGCAAACAATAGTCATTTGTTATGCAAGGTTGCAAAGTTGTCATTTGACGCAAGAGCCAGTATTGAATCCCGAGTTAGCGAAGGATTCTAAAATTGAATCACCAGCCTTACGAGTGGTTCAAAAGTAGAGTCCTGAGCGTAACGAGGGATTCAAGGCTTCGAGACCCAAATAACTTTGCTGCCGTGCGAAACACTTAATTTTTCACTTAGTGTTGGAAAAACAATTGCACGAGCGTCACATCAGTTGTGGCCGTGCCCGCGCAGCGCCCCCTCCGCGCACAGCACCACCATTACTTTCTGCGCTAGCGGTTAAAGTGGACTTTTGCGCGCAGATTTTGACCGACAAAGAAAGCCTTTCCGAGCTGGTGAGGTGAAAAATAAATACCTAATGGTTTTATGGTATTACTTAAAACATTACCTAATCCAAAACCTATAATTCGACAAACCAGTTTAAACCAGATAGCTGTGAAAATCTTGCCATGTTTCACCCTCGACGCCAAACAGAAGTGTTATAACTTGAATCTGTGTATCTGTCTAAGGCATCGTAGCACCCAAACGGACAAACCGATTTTTTAGTTTTTTTTGATAGGTGAATTGATCGAGGTGTTCTTAGCTATGTTTGATGAATCTGTAGGGCTATTTAAGAGTTATGAGCTCTAATGGGTTCCAATTTTATTTGGGGTTATTAATAAATAAATATCAGGGGACAATCTCACACAAATTGACCTAGTCCCAATCTAAGCTCTAGGCTTGTACTATGGGTACTAGACAACGATAAACATACTTATATAGAGAAATACATACTTAAATATTATATAGAAAACATCCATGACTCAGGAATAAATACTCACGCTCATCACACAAATATTTGTCCATACCGGGATTCGAACCCAGGACCGCTAGCTTCGTAGGCATGGTCACTACCAACTAGGCTAACTGCGTCGTCGTCGTCGATCTATTTAGGTTTTCGTTTTGCTATATACCTACTTTTTTTACTGTTTTTTTTAATTTGAAATACGAAATTCAAAACATCTACAACATTAAGCATCCTAACGAATTTTTAGGTAAATTTATGACTAGCTTTCCGCCCGCGACTTCGTCTGCCGAGAGTCAGTAGTAGTAGTCAGTTAAAATATAGCCTATGTCCACCCTAAAGGTCTATTATAAATGTAAATGTGAAATAATTTTTGAAATCAAATGTGTTGTTCCGGAGATTACCCCTTACATCCAAACAACACATAGATAAGTAGAAACGTATAGATTAATAATACATTAGTAGCAGTAGGATATAATCTAAACCGATTAAAACCCCAAAAACATTATTTGAACGAGAACATTCTAATTATACAGTCTGTGATGACAATCACTCGAAGCTAAACTAACAAACCCTGTGTGTACAAGGAACTTCCATTTCGCATTAGCATTCGAGCCGAATACAAAGGAAATTGGCCCTTAAGCTGTCGGCATTGAGAGCCAATTCCCATTAAGATCAAATTGAATCTAAGCAAAGGCTTGATTTGAAACGAACTCTACTCTTGGTCCGTATCGCTTAATGAAAGTAAAGTTAAATATCATTCTGTGAAATTATTTAATCTGTAGCTGAACTGCCAGCCATTTTGTTCTTTCTCCTTCTTGCACTAAGCGTATTAGAACAGCGATAAAATGGCGGAATGGGATTCAACAAAATGGCGGCCCATGGAACTTTAAATTTACTAATAATCCTGAAGTCAGTGTCCCACAATATTTTAAACATAAAAGCCGTCTTCCTACATGATCTAAGATAATTTGAAAAGAAGTTATTATATTTTTACTTGTTTTCAAATCAGTTCATTGGTTTTTAAAGTATTTATTATTATATTTTGTAACATTTACTACTATGTACTATATCCGCTACCATAATAGGACCATTGATGACATAACTAGAGTTATTTAGGAAAATCTAAGACGTTGGCAGCAGGCCTAACCTGTGAATGGAACCCCATCGATTGCGATCGCCATCCCGCCTGCTAGCAAACTTTCTAAAACATTTTTTGTAATCGAAGATCAGAAAGTATTACAGCAACTAGGTACTTAATCGGTAAACCGGTTTACAAAAAATGCACGCAAGAGTCCAAGAGGAACATCCATACATGGATGATTTTAAATCCAAGGGAGTCCAAATCATTATTCTTCTTCAGCTCGAAGTAGCCGGGTAAGAATGGCCTATTGTGTAAAAAGGGTATTCAATTCTCCAACTGTTTCGTGTGTAAATTCAATATAACAATATGTAAATTCTCGCTTCCATTTCTACCTCTCTCGACTAAATTACTGGTGTGTAATAATACCTATTATAACAGGATTACCTACCGTTTCCGAATAATCCGGGAAATGGAGCGCAAAAACCACGCTCATTCGTTCCTATCAAAAAAGAGCACAAGTGTAACATAATTTCTAATGTATGTACCTTGTTTGTAGGTGATAGAGAATATGTTTTGCTGTTTTTCAGTTCGGGAATAAGTCTTCTTAACTTGGGAGCATTATTAAACACACAGTGGGTGTGTTTTGGTTGGGGAATATCTATAAAAATTCTGGCCGTGAAATTTATTATTATATTTTATTGTATTTTATTTTATTAGTAGGTAATTTAGAAGCCATACAAATCAAGCGACCACCAACTAATTTACTGATTGGTAAATGTTTTAAATGTCAGAAACTATATACGCTTTAAACATCTTTATTTACAACAAAACAAAGTTAGTATAATTCTTTAATACTTCTAGTTAGACGTATTTACTACATTTCATACTGTTATTATTGAAAACGAGAAAATCGCATGCTCGTGACCACGGTCGTTGCACGATTGAAACGTTAATATTATCATGTTTTTGCGCGATTATGTTTCGTTTCAAATAATTATAGTCGGTACTATTTGTAAGCATTATATTTATTATCAGTAGGTAAGTTCTATTCCCAGCCCCAAATATCAGGTTATTTTAACCTACTTTACCACCGTAAATGACTTTCAGGCAGACAAATTAAATTAAATGCTAATTGGAATGAAATATATTCTGGTAAATGTATTTTTCTTTATAAAAAGGGTCAAGATCAAAAATAAATAAATATTTTTAAAATAGCTTGAAATTAGAATTTAAAGATAATAATAACTTTATATATGCAAAACTACAGAACTAGTCGTTTCTTGCAAAAAAATTAAAAACCGATTTAAAATTAATATATTAACTTTGTTTATTCAATGATATGGAAGTTTTGTGTGAACAGTTTCAGATTTATTCTACACTAGCGACCCGCCCTCGCTTTGCTCTGGGTACTATTATATACATAAACCTTCCTCTTGAATCACTCTATCTATCGCTGAAAATTGCATTAAAACATTTAAAACCCGTTGCGTAGTTTAAAAGATCTAAGCGTACAGACAGCGGGAGCGACTTTGTTTTATACTATGAAAAGATACATCAATTTTTTTTTGGTACCACGCACGCTTTCGTATTATCATTATACTGACAAAGAACTTTTCAAATTGTGAATTAAACCTATGATAAATTCTCCGTAAGTACGATAAGTTTCCAAGAATATTCTCAATTTTATTCTTATGATAATGAAAGAAAACTTTCTAAATGCTCTCAGATATCATCGAGAATCTAAGTATACTTTCTTCAGAACAATTAAAAGATATGGAAATGTTCTACAACTTGCACTTTACCCTCTAACATCTATCTATGTTTAGCTATGTTTATTTGAACGCGCATCACGTGAAAACGGCTGAACGGATTTAGATGAAATTTGGTATGGAAATAGCTTAATTCCTGGGAAAGGACATAGGCCAAATATAATAGTACCCGGAGCGAAGGGAGGGAGGGTCGCTAGTTGTTAATAATTTGATCTCGAGGGAAGAGCAAGATAGACATAGACAGTCGATTGCAACTTTCTCTACGTAACAGCGCCATCTATCGTAAACTTTGTAACTACAACTTCTTGTCTTTAACATACTAATAGGTATTAGTTAGTTAGTATACAAAAGAAAATACTAGTAATAGATAATCTAGAATCTAAATAAGTTAGGACATGATCCAGATCTGAGCAAAACGTCCTGGCCGACGATCAAACGAGCTCGCGATGTTATGCAGATGCAATCGTTACCTAATCGATACAGTGATCTAATTGCTGACAATAAATCGTTTAATCCAGAATTAGGACAGTTGTTGTTTTATTCAGATTATTTTTTTCTGCCAGTGTGACAAGAGTGAGATAAGAAAAATAAACTCAAGAATAGCTGTCAATGCAATACTAATAGGTTTTTCCCGCGTAGAATGTACCGCTTTTCCTTCAGGAACTCATTTACCGTCTATAACCGTGTCTCTGGGCTATATTTAATTGTCATCTTCTATTTCTACACCAAATTTCACATCGTTCAGTTCAGAATCAAACAAGTACCCTGTCACATCTATAATATCAGTAAGGGCCTGTTTTACAACCGACAAGTAAATTCATTTGTGAGTTAAAGATAGCCCTCTTCGAGCTTTGTCTCTTTTCAAGTGTAAGAAAGGGAAAGGGCTCAATTTATTTGACAGATATGCTTTACTTGACGATTGTGAAACAGGCGGTCAGAATTCTTATTTGGAGTTTTAATGTACCGCTATGACAGGTGTCAGAGTTGACTTTTTACTTTCACTGAACTTTAAGAATTTACAGGTGAGTGGTTATCCAATATATTTCTTTATAATGTTTTTTTTTTTTTAATTTTTATTGTCAAAGGAAATCCATTGGGCCAAGGCCATTGCGTAAATTTTACATCAGGGATTTTTGAAATTGATATTTTTATAACTTAAATGAATTTCAAAAGCCCGCTGTTCGCAACTCTATTGGATCTTCGCAACTTAATTTAATTTAATTAAAAGTAAAAATAAAAACAATTGATCTGATCTATAAACGCAAAAGTTACATTTTCAATCCATCGTGAGGTTTATTGCGGCGTTTTTCTACCATGACTAATTATTAACGTTTTTAGATGTAAGTATAATTTGGTAGAATTTGACAGGAATAATCAATCGAATCGCATACTTATTATTTTTCTTCCTTTTTAGGGTTCCAGATTCAAACTTATAGTTTCGCTATATCCGTCCGTCTGTCGGTAGATATGTAAGTCACTTTCTCAGAAACTATCAAACTCAAAAATGGCATGACTCGACATGCTCTTGCTCAGTTTTTTTCCAATATGAAAATCTTATGAACTTGAAATACGTGTCGTGACCATGACCTATAAGCCTATTCAGCCTGTCGGATTATCGGGGTTCCGCCCCAGCGGTCGCCTAATGATGCGAAAGATATTAATCGGGTAATGCTTTTCACGTGATTGGAGGGTTTTTGTCGACGGCGCCGTTGGCAATTTGCTGTACCGTAATGAATAGGTATAAATATTGAAAGCTGTAATAGATTGTCATAAAAATCGAAATTAATATTTGAAATTCTTCGATCAACAATACTCAACTAGATAACCGGTCACAGAACAAAAACGGCCGAGCGAATAAGACCTCACTTCAAAATGGGATCATGCTTTAATTAAGTAAAATAAGCCTTGTGTTTATGAGATACGATATAAATTAAAATGTTTTAGTTTGACAATGACTCTGATAAGTATCTAAGTCTGTATAGGTTGCCCTACGACACTTTTCTAATAGAATTTTGTATTGAACCCGGCGCGTCTATTGGTTGGTACGTCAATGTTGAATTTGAATAATATAATAGCCATATATTATAAGCTGGCTTTAAATTTTAGTATTTTTTTTAGTATTCATTTTTGATATAAAAATACACTAGAAAAAACATAATGTCTTTAGCTAACCCAAGATAACTTTTAACGGTATTAACATTTTTAGAGTACAGTCAACTTATAGTTTCGTCATGTCCGTCCGTCTGTCTGAAAGTCATAGTCACTATTTTTCAGAAACTTCCAGATTTTATTTTTAATAAAACCATAATATAATTTTGACAGTAGGTACCCACAATAACTATTTGCAGGTATTCAACCAATTTTTAAAGCAGTGTTTTTATTCTATTAATGCAATCTGCTTTACATTTAAACTCTGTTATATTTTAACAAAGCGAGCTTTGAGGCCGGGTTAAGCTCCCAGCTTTATAAAAAGCCCGTAAAAGCTAACCGTGCATGTACAAAGAAAACGGAAAACGGCGCAATTTATGTATGTATGTATGTAAACTCTTTATTGCACAAAAAGTATAAGTAAATCACATCAGTATTGACATCGTAAATTTACTTGAAAATACAAAATTAACGTCATAAATTGTAAGAAATCGTGCGCTGATTTTATCGTTTCTAATAAAAAATAATTAAGATATTACAATTTGTATGCTTCTAGCTTAGGCAAATGCGTTATTCAAATAAATTATTTTGTTATTTATTTCGTTTTATTTTGCACTGATCTTTTGCGGTTAGAGTTTACAATAAAAACACCATTGTTTGAAAGACGTGCACTCAAGTGGATCCCGATATTTAAAAAAAATCAGACTATAACTCTCTGTTTACTAACATCCTACGGACCACAAAGTTGTCTGAAAATAAAGATATTTTATTGTTTTAATTTTTTTTTCTACAGAGACGGTGTGATGAAATATGGCGGCATCGTGACCATAAAACTTTGCATCCTACCTGAACCCCACGCGTTTGTGCGTGTGTGAATTTCCTATGGACATAATTAAATGAGAATTTGTGAAACACTATGAAGAAGGCTTTTGGCTCTACTCGCCCAACTACCCTCGCTTACGTTCGTTCTAAGCAAAGAATCTGCCACATTGACAACACCTGGTATAGCAGGACATAATGAATATGGCACGCGAATTAAGCAATAATGGACCCTTGTTCTACGGCGTAAGCGCTTTGACACGCGCCATATTAACTATGTCCTGCTTTATACACCAGTGTTTACACATATAACATTTCAATTGACCTTTTACAAAAAATACATTTTACATTTATTGTTGTCATTACGTTACCTTGATGACTACTTGCTAATTAGGATTTCTAAGATTTGATTTTAAGATGGACATGGTTTTTACAATTAATCCTTACATAGTATGCTAGCGACCCGCCCTCGCTTTGCTCCGGGTACTATTATATACGTTTATAAACCTTTCGTGAAAAAAATTCTAACTGATGGTGAAAACCGCATTAAAATCTGTAGTGTAGTTTGAAAGATCTAAACGTACATATATACAAAGGGACAGACGGCGGGACGCGACTTTGTTTTATTTATGTAGTGAAAATAAAGTCGCTTTCCGCATTTATCCGCTAACTCCTCCTAAACCACACAACGGATTTTGATGCAGTTTTTACCATCAGTTAGATAACTGTTCACGAAAGGCTTATGTATATAATAGTGCCCCAAGCAAAGCGAGGGCGGGTCGCTAGTTGCTACATAGACCATCTCATGTCATGTTCTATTAATAGATTTTTTTCGTTCGTTATTTGTTTCGATACTGTTAGAGAATCTAAAGAAGTGTAAGAGTACTCACCATATCTGGCCTCCTCCCCCTCGGGCGCCTGGGCAGCCAGGCTCGCCAGCTCTGCCTCCAGGTCGACCTGGTGCTCGTTCGAGTCCCATGACAGCAGGCCTGCAACAATAGAACACGTTTGAGCACGGTAAGGGCATGAAACGACGCGGTTGCCCTAGTTTGGTAGTGACACTACCTACCAAATCTAGGGGTTCCGGGTTCGGTTCCTGGTATTAAGTTTTCTGTGCATTTAAGTCTGTTATTCTCTGTACATATAAGTATGCTTCTCTTCGTCTAGTACCCATAGTACAGTCATACCATGGGATTGTTGAGCCACTTGCTAACATTCTTAATTCGGTCGGGTTGTCAAATCGAACACGATGTTACTATTGAAGGACGATTAAATTTGACAACGCGACCAAATTAAGAATGTTAGCAAGTGGCTCAACAACCCGTGTTGTGATTGTACAAGCCTAGATGGCAAACCGCTGGATAACAGCAGCAGAGGACGGATCGTTGTGGAAAACCTTAGAAGGCCTTTGTGCAGCAGTAGATGTCTTGCGGCTGATGATGATGATGAATTTAAACTAACGACGTAAAATTATTGTACTTACTTTTAACTTTAATTATTTGTATATTAAGACACGTATTATTTTATCTAAATTAATTTTGAATTATCTTTTTCAAACAAAATAAATAATCACAAAACTCAACTCGCAATAAAATTGTTATAACGAGCAACATTGCACATAAACGTTCTACGTAATTCCACAAAACAACAACCTCAAAAACCATTTATTTTCCAACTTAAAACATAACTCTCCGCGGATATTTCGTGGAGTCACCCGCAACCTTAATGGATTACTTGAGCTATTTGACCAGCTGTGTAGCGATATTACGTAGATGATTGCTTTGGTACTTTTTCATATTCAATTGTTATATTGTTCGTAAGATAATTGGAACATGATGTTAAAGCGACACGGTGCTAAAATGCTCGTTTATTTGTGACGTAGTTATATTAATAGGTATTTTATTCAGTCGAAAATCAATTTCACGATGTACGACTCGTGTCTTTAATGATGTGAAAAGTGGTGTTTTGGTTATTTTGGCGTAAAATATGGATTTTACAAGAATGGAACGGTTTCAATCGCCTTTGGCCAATCAGGTAATAAAAAATATTATCTAATTGGGTCATACACAGAGTTAGGTTCAACATTGTCCCTTCTGTTCCTAAAAGTTAACGACGGTGGAGTTTTTAATTCATATATTTAATTTCGATACAGGCCAAAACTACACCAGCCATACTCCCATTACGCGGATATATCGTAACCCGAAAAATTTGGTTTTAAAGTCCTTAACTTTCTGGAACAGGAGAGACAACTTTTGATTCTGTGACTGTATATGACCCAATTGCTTTTTACTCCATTTTTAATAAAAATAATAGAATAAATTTACTAAACAGCAACAGAAAGGGGTAATTCTTCGAGCGGTTCTTCCGCTCTCATTCCCCTGGTCACATTAATGTCGGAACTCCTGTAGCTCTGGATGCCATTTTCGGTTATCTTGTAGAGTGCCTGACTTCTACAAAATAACTGAAAATGCTACAGGAAATTCGACATTATTGCGACCAGGGGAATAAGAGCGGTTGACACGCTCGAAGAATTACCCAAAGAATGTAATGAGAACATTTATTATTCAATTAAAGCACAAATAAATTGTTTAAATTGTGTAATTGTGTAAATTAAGCCAACTGCAAGGCACCAAAACGTATGTTTAACCCCCGACAGAAGAAGGGTGTTATAATAAGTTATAAGTTTAACGTGTTATTTGTATTACTGTCTGTGGCATCGTAGCTCCCAAACGGATGGACCGATTTTAATTTGTTTTTGTTTTAGAAAGGTGACTTAATCGAGAGTGTTCTTAGCTTGGTTTGATGAAAATTGTCGGGGGTTTTTTCACTCGGTTTGAAAAATTCTGAAAAAAAATGAAAATGAAAAATTCTTAAAAATATTAGTTAACAATTACAGATTGCTTATTATTCCACAGTAGGCGGGGCCTGTCCTGTGGAACCCAGGGCGCATGTTGACAGATCACAATATTATTTAGATATGTTATAATATTCTATTTCCATAAGTAACAAACTTTATCATAAAAGGTACATATTGTAATAAATAACCAAACAAGCCCCAGCGTAGCTAATGTTACAGGCAGGCTAACTTTGTTTTAACTCAGTCAAATGAAAACCCGATAGTCGGAGCATCGGATGCACTAAAATTTAAACTTTTACTAAGGCATAGTTAGTTACGACTAATTTAATTTACGTAATTACGAGGTTGCAGTTTAATTTGTATATTTTTTAATTTATTAATTTGTGCGCCAAGTTCTTTTATACTACGAAATTGATTTTTATGACGTTTTAGCATGCATGCACGAGGTAAAATTTGACAGGTGCTAGGGAAATTAATACATCTATTCCATATTCTAACGTAAGAGTTAACGCTTAAGTTTAAAAATAATAGTGTCTCGTCCTGACTTTTCTCACACTATTGACCTAGTCCCAAACTAAGCTCTAGGCTTGTACTATGGGTACTAAACAACGATAAACATACTTATATAGAGGAATACATACTTAAATACATAGAAAACATCCATGACTCAGGAACAAATACTCGCGCTCATCACACAAATATTTGTCCATACCGGGATTCGAACCCAGGACCGCTAGCTTCGTAGGCAGGGTCACTACCAACTAGGCTAACTGCGTCGTCAGTCGTCGTCGAATAGATGAATTGATTTCCCTAGCACCTGACAAATTTTATCTCGAGCTTGCATGCTAGGGGGACTGAAGTATAAAGGTGCACTACTTACACGAGCAACTATTCACGGCATTTTTTAGCCGGCAATCTATGGGCGTCTCGTTCTATCTCACGAAATTAGAGTAAGAGAGCTATTGTTGACAATGATTGCTCAATCAATTGCTCGTGTAAGCGCATCTTTACGTCTACACTACAGATAATATAAACTCAAAATGCTAATGGGTGAATCCTGGGAGACGTGTGTATTTTTTTGTTGTTTAGGTACTAAAAATGGCGCTTTCCTACTTTTGAAAGTCACATCTTTCTGTCAGTTTCTTACAAATGGCAAAGCATATAGGGGTGAATTTCAGGGCGTTTCAACCGCCGTCATTAGTGTCACCAAATATATTGACGAAATCAATGACACCTACCAGCAACTCCTGATGTAAACAGAAGCAGAACCGGGGATCTAGTTTCTATCAGCATCAGAAGTTCCTGTAGTGTCACTGATTTCTTCAATATATTTGGTGACTCTAATGACGGCGGTTGAAACGCCCTGAAATTCACCCATAGGTGTCATTTATCTCCCTTTAAAACATGTTTTTTTTTTCAAATATTCGACATAAACGTGGGATACTACTGTATCAATTAATTGAGCAATAAAGGTGATTGCTGAACCGTAAGCTTTTTCATTCGAATGTAAAATTAATGATAGACAGAACAAATATTGAACATTTCTCGTTATCCAAACAATGGGAATCATATAGGTACTAATGTTGAAATTAAAGATGAAGTTTGAAACTTGATAGCACGATTCACTCTCAAGAATACAGATAACGTGACAGACCCTATGTAGCAGTTAACATTTGTAACGGTCGTGGTAAAGACGGTTTATAGCTTTCAATCAGTATGGCTAACTGAGGTCTATTCATGGAACCGCATCCCTAAGTGTTAAATTACATAAAATACTGGTTTTATCCAGATATTCGTCGCGAGCGGAGTTCTCAGCACGATCCTGAGCTGTGGCCTGGGTCTTGGATACCTGGCAGCCTTTCTGGACCACACCGAACTTAAAGACGGCATGAGGCATGAAGATTTGGCATCCTTGCGCTATATAGGTATAAATAATAAGATTTTTATACCCCCGACGTAAAGTTGAAGCCAGAGCTAAGTAAATTATCTTTATATCCAATCTTTGATAGTTAGCTAAGAAAAAAGCAAAAATCAGTGATTAGGGGGCATAAAATATTATAACTAGGAAACTTTTCCTTTTATGTACATCAAAATCGGAACGAAGATTTCAGACATTTAAATAATTTCCAGTTTAGAACAATTTGCATAGCAAATAATAGAACTTTACTCCAAATGAACAGTATATTTAAATTGTATTAAATCTCAAAAGAATTTCCCCGCAATGATTAATTCAATCCCATTGATAAAACGTAGTTACATCTTGAACCAGTCTAATGATTAAACACGAAGGTAAGAGCCTTTTATCTACATCTTTTATCTTTTGTCTCTAAGTAAAATTAATTTTCCTTTTCAGAGACCGCCGGCGAGGTCGCATTCGTCCCATCTATTCTCATCATACCTTACACAATGCAAAAGAAAGGACGTCGAATAGCCAGCATTGCGACAGTACTACCTCTTCTATTTAGCTGGTTAATCAGCTTTGAGACTAAGCATTTCGCTGGTTTGTTATTAGTCAACATTCTGCACAATATCTCTCTGGGTGGAGCGGCTACTATCAGTAGCATAATAATTTCTGAATCCTGCAGTCCAAGATATCGAGGAACGTTTCTTATGCTCGAAACAGCTATGATATCCTTAGGTGTCCTACTAAGTCACATTTCTGCAATTTACTCTTGTTGGGAATTTATTTCAGTTTTAGGACTTTTATCAGCTTTATACGCTTTGATAGTTTCCTATTTATCACTGGAAAGTCCATATTGGCTCATAAGCAAAGGTTATACAGTGATGTGTATTGAAAATTTCCACTTGCTCAGAGGACGTGATCAAGAAGCTAGTAAAGAACTGGAAGCTTTATTGATGACGCATAAGATTCAAATTCAATTGGATTCTCTTAAGCCTATAAGATTAGGCGTACGAGAGCGGATCTTGGATTATCTACGATCGTTAATAAAAGTGGATTTTCTTAAGCCCCTGTCTATAATGATTTTACTTTTCAGCTTCGTGGGCTTTGGCGGGGAAAATTTTGTTTCCAACAGTTCTTTTAGAAATATTTTTAAACTTACTAATGGAAAATACATAGGGACGATAGTCTTAGATGTCTTGGCGCTAGTTTGTTCTTTGACTGCTTGTGTATTTTTGCAAATTGTGAGAAGGAAAACTTTGTTCTTATTTACAGGTTCATGCTCAATTCTATTTTTGGGGCTGACTACATTTTTTGTCATAATGCAATCGCTACATTTGTTTTCTAAAGACTACTTATGGTTATTTTTAACTGTTGTAACAGGATTTGCAATGTTCATGTCTTTAGGTACTACAGCACTTCCGTTTTCTCTTTTAGGAGAGATATTCCCAATGTCTTACAAAGGAGTAGGGAGTTCTTTAACTTGTGCATACTTATGGGCCTTTGGTAATAACCTTTTAAAGTTAATACCAACTTTAACAACCTTATTGGGGTTGAACTGGATTCTGATTATCTCATTTTTGCTGATGATTCTGGTTTTAATAGTCGTCAATAAAATCTTGCCCGAGACGGGGATGAAGTCATTGGTAGAAATAGAACATTTGATGAAAATGGATTCTCATCCATGTGACTATGAAACAGTAGCAGTTAATGAGCAAGAAGATAATTCAAATTTTGACAGACTTCAGTTGTTTTTAGTGTGAAATTTAAAAATGCGTGTCGTCAAAAATATGTCAACAGCCTAAAACTTACTGTTAAGTAAGTAATTTGGGCAAAATAAGCAAGTTTTCCAACGATATGTTTTGTACTTGTTATCAGTGTGATTTCATCATGCAAAAATAAATATTATAAAATAATTCTATCGCAATTATTTGTTTTCTACGTTTACATTTCTAAAAGAACCTCACAATTGTCATAATTCCGAACCTAATTCTCATGGTTAATAATTTCCATTATTCTCATTCTCATTATTCTCATAGATTTCAGAACCCTTATCATAAAATGCAATTAGCAACTCACCACTAATTGTCTCACCTTCCAAATACCTATATCCACGGTCTCCTTTAGGGGTCCCATTTCCATACAATCTGACCAGCAATTTAATAGGAACTGGATCCCTCGACCCATCTCAGACTAATCTTGAAATGTCAAACCGTGTAATATATTATAAGAGAGGACAGCGAAAGCCTGTCAAGGAAAATTAGGGCCTAACGCAGCCATCCGTTTTGGCCACCAAAGATTAATTTTGGACACTTTTGGGTGATCCGTTTTGTGAAAGGGTTCGTTAGTTCTTGTCGGTCGCGATAGATGGCGCTGGACGCAATTTATCGTATTAATGGAAAGGACAGGCTAGGAATTAAATGGGTGAGTTTTAACATATGGAAACATTTGTGATACGACACGTTTGATAAACGGGAGCCGGGGACCACAAGATATGTTACATTTAAAGGTAAGATTAGAAGTAAAATCTTAAAAATTATTAAGCACTGACTTTCACAGAATAATTAAAATGATTGGAAAACGAAATTGGTAACTACCTATAAGTGAATGAGAAAAAGAAAATAAATTTAGCCTCTTGAAATTCTCAGACTAAATGTGATAAAGGAACGTTAGCTAATTGTATAATTACCTGGAAAAGTTTGCTTTGCCTCCCTCTAACTCCATCATTAGATCGGCTCTTACACACTATAATTTTGTTTCCAGGATCACGTCTATGTATTCTTAATTTAGTCCATTCTAATAACAGGAAAGGGTTCGTAATTGACTTCCAAGATTTGAACTAAATGATAACGATTTTGATGCGCGCTAAATTCCTCATTAACCCGTTTTTGCGATCAAAACAATCTAGGCTATTTATCAAATGAACATATCAGTGACAAAATACACAAATCCATTAATAGTTTCTTATCAGTGTCAAACACTCCTTGGGGTCAAACCTCCAGAGACAGCCGACCTACTGAGAACAGGCGTGGTCCGGTCATTGACCAGAAGGTCAACGTACTGGATTTCAATTAGGTGGACCCTGTGGAACGGAGATTCACTTGTCAGGGAAGAAAGTAAATGGATCGAGGTTTATTAGCATTGGCGATTCCTTTGCTAAGTGTTTGATTTAGGGTTGAATTTTTATGCAAAAGGCGCTACTGTAGTGGTGTTCCACATCAGATGCCAGGGGAACTTTAGCACTTTTTATGGACACAAGGTCTAAGGTCTATATAATCATCATCATCATCGTATCATCCGAAAGACGTCCACTGCTGGATATAGGCCCTCCCAAGGATTTATTTATTGGAACACATCTCCACAATCTCCACGACATTCAGTTTTGTACTACTCGCACCCATCGGCTTTCCACTACTAACCTGATCGTCGGTCCACATTGTGGGAGGCCTACATATATCTCTATAAAATTTACGAACTGAAAATGACCCGACGAGTGTCTCAGTAGAATGCAAAAACCATCCTGTGGCACCTCACTAGCACCGTGTGAAGCTACTGCAGGTTTAATAGTTATTTGTTATGCAAGGTTGCAAAGTTGTTATTTGGCGCGAGAGCCAGTATTGAATCCCGAGTTAGCGAAGGATTCTAAATAGAATCCTCGTCGTAACGAGGGATTCAAGGCCTCGAGACCCAAATAACTTTGCTGCCGTGCGAAACACAAAATTTTTCAACTCAATGTAGCGAGGAAAACACTTGGTGTTGGAAAAACAATCAAACGAGCGTCACATCAGTTGTGGCCGTCGTCGCGCAGCACCATCATTACTTTAAAGTGGCCTTTTGCGCGCAGATTTCAACCGACAAAGAAAGCCTTTCCGAGTTGGTGAGGTGAAAATAATATTTTACCTTTTTTTTTTCGTGGGTGGTCTGGCAATTGCCAGGTATCCCACATAACTAATTGAAATACCTACCTCGGGGTATGCTTGTGAAGAATTTTTCATCGGTAAAGGCCTTACTTTTAGGGCCTTTTATCCTTTAAAATTTCACATTGATCTTTTGATCTGTTTAGACAAAATTAGGGTGTGAACCAAAAGTGACCCTCGGAGGTAATAACGTCAACAATAAGATTAAGATATCGAAGCAAGATGTGCAAAAAGAAATAAAACGGCTCAGGTATTTTGTCGTTACTTTATGTCAAATTTGTATTATAATTATCCTTCCAGAACTTTCAACAGAAAACAGAATAGTTTTCTCGATTTTCACTAAAACTAATAACTTATACTGTTCTAATAAACACTTGACCCGCAAAAAGTCGACCTGAAAACTCGTTAACCCATTTTAATGAGAAATTCTATCATGCAGAGGCAATTAGCTCAAAATGGCGGACTAACGAAGGCTTCGCAATTTGGGCGGGTCCACCGTTGGGATTGGCATGTAAGCCAATTACATTAAGGAAGGATTCCATGAACATGAAGACGGAGGAGGGATGAATTTACGGCAATCACTGTTGAATCTTGAAAATAACGACATTTTTATCTATCTAAGTAATATATTGACGTTAGCCCTTTATCTAGACACGTGGCAGCGTGTCAAGCTAAGTTCTAGCCATGAAAATGGAACTAGCGTCGCAGCAGCCGTGTGTTATATTACACGAACCATTTGGAGCTACATTTCACCACAGAACTTGGCACCCAATTAGACCTTAATTCTTTAGTCGACGAAGTCGACAACCAAGCATATTCTTAACATTGAACTTGTCTCTCATTTATGTTTTTGATGGGATCATATTATTAACACTTCATTAATCCACTTTAAATCTCACTTTAGCGAAAGGTTTCTGCATGAACACGTTATTGACAAATGATGAGAAATAAACATTAAGAAAAGCATGTTCTTGCAGGTTTCGTAAGATCAATTCAAAATCTCTAATTTGTAACAGTCAGCTGTGAGCGGTGGGTCTAGCCTATTTCTCTAAATAAGTATGTTTATCTTTATCTAGAGGGACTTATAAATTTGTGTTAGGATCGTCCTCCGGTATTTGTTTCTTAATGTTTTACTAATTATTTAACCTTCAATCACTAGGTTTTTGTCGCGACTTCTCTCGCTTATATCTTTGCCAAACTCAGCGTACAGGTTTTCCGATAAACTAGGTTAATAGCTCTAGCGGGAATACACGGGTCGTTAGTTCTAGCGAGAAACAATTGACCCTTGGAAGGATTTGAGCACTTCATGTTAAACGTGATCTGGATCTCTATTTCACTTTGTTTTAGCCTATCTTGCTTCTATCTCCTTACTATTGGTTCAATGATTTGGAATGGCGCAGTACTTTTCTTCCATAGATACATCCCTTTCAGCCATCATCTCCTCATTCACTCCTTGTTTCTCATATCACTCTTTACACAGTCCATTCATCTCTTTTTTGGTCTTCCCGTTGCACTATAGCCCTCTACATTTGTTATCATTAATAATATTATTATTGTTTGCGTTATTAGTCTTAAGGGCCTCACTGACTCACAGTTTAACTGTTGCCCCTAGTTTGATCACGCCGAGAGATGCGAGCAGTTAAAAATAATAAGATCCACAAATAACTTTAAGTTCGTCAAAGTTTTAACTAACTGCAGGAAGAATAGTAATTCATAAAGAAATACCTCATTTTCGTTGTTACGCGTTGATTCGTTGAGTATACAAACCAAGAAACTCGATGATTGGCTGCATATGTTACCTGTAACAAATAATAATATTTTACCAAAATATCCCAGCTAAAAGAATAGCCAATGCATATTTTAAATTGTTACGAAAATACTTTGCAAAAATAATAAATAAATAAGTGATCTTATCCCAAACTAGGCTCATGTTGTTTACGAGTACCATACTACCATATAGGTAGACATCGATTAACATACTTAGGTATATAGAGATATATTCATACTTAAATACATAAAAAATACTCAAAGCTCAGGAACAAATAATAATATACACCACACAAAATATTTGCTCTTACCGCGAATTTAATTGAAACACAGAAAATCTTAACTAGATTTCCCAACCGACCCTAAAACTTTTTGCCCGAATACCAACACTACCAAAAATAAGTAATTATTCTGTGACGTAAGTCCAAAAACAAACCATAATGTCGTCGTTCAAAATTTATAAAGTATTCGTAAATTGAATTACGTAAAATTCATTTCAGAGTTGCCAGTCTTTGAAGAACCTGTGTTGCCAAAGTAGAAAACTGAACCGTTGCTTTTCTCCCGTGTAGTGCTGCAAATTGCATTGAAACTTTTTATACGCCGCTCTCAACGACTGTGACATACTTTTTTACTCTCTATAAAAATTCAAATTACAGGTTCTATTTAAGGATTGCCGTGAATTTGTTAGCTGTTCTTGTTGCACCTTTTTATGCACGCTTTCAGAAATATACACTGCAATTCCATTTTGAACAGAATGATGAAAAAAATAGTTTTAAAAATAGTTTCAAGTTTGAAATGGAAATCACAATGGATCATGACATGTTTTAATACTAACGAGAGGACAATCACAACATTTGTAAAGATATAAAATTAACAATGTAAGCGCTATTTTTTTTATACTTTTCTGCGGACATAGCGATGGTTTACACTTAATACATCAACATTATGTCGTAAAACATATCAATTATTAAAATTTTCATTTTATCGACTCTCATTTCCTACCGAGGAAGTTAAAATTTTATCATAGTCACATGTCAACCTAACCTGACCTGACCTACCCAATCAACGTTCAGAATGTTCTTGAAAACAATAAGATAAAAGCAGAAAATAGATTTTAGTAAAATTAAATGTGATACAAGAACATTACCAGATGTGATAATACAATTTTTGAAACTTTTAATAGTAAATAAATAAAGCAGCATATACAACAGCTAGGCGACATTTAAATCCTTTCCAAGGCATTAAAACTAAACTTTAACCCTAGCCGCCTGTTTCACAATTGTCAAGTAAAGCATATCTGTCAAATAAATAAAGCCCTTACCCTTTCTTGCACTTGAAAATAGACAAGGAGAGGGCTATCTTTATTTGACAGATGAATTTACTTGTCGATTGTGAAACCGGTCCTTAGTCCATTTATTTCACAAGTTAACAGACCCAAAAACACGCCATTTAAAATTCCTTAGTAACCCTAGTCAATATTCAAACGTGCCAGAGACAACGCAGACTAATGAGGCCGGTCGCCATTAGCGTGGTAACCCCATAAATAATAGATGCCCTGGAATGAGGTTTTGTGAAGGAGGATTCTGGATATCATGGTTGTACAACTATCTTTAATCATAAAAAAAAAACATTTGTGCTCAGACATTTTTGACATCAAATTATAGCTACCGACTAAACTGTAAGCACAATAAAATCTTAAAAGTCGATTTAAACCTATTTCTAATTGTCGGATTTACTTAAATTTTGCATTCTTATACATATATTACAATACAATATTATGGTACCGTCCAGCTGATATGATGATGAAGATGGAAGGTGGCCATAGGAATTCTCAATGGCTAATAGTCCGTTGAGTTTAGCCTCATTTGGCGGTATTTTAATAGTATATAATAGCTTTATAATAGTAATTTTACTTTCATAATTTGATACCGTACATTTGAGGCTGTCTTTTCTTGTCATTTGAGCTATAAAGTGGAGCCTAACCTATGCAATATATAAACGCAATACTAAAACGATAATACGAACTGTAACCACAGAATACGGCTGCGATTGTCATGTAGATTTCATTACACATTAACTGCTTCATTACGAAGAAATCCCGTTTTATGTCAACAATAAAAACGGCAGTTTACATGCTTAGGTCATGCCGCGGTAACAGTTACGGGGAGACATTTGCGAATACACTTAATATTTTTGAATAAGGAAGACATTTGAAAGCTCTATGTTTTGACCTTGGCTAAGCTTTAGCTTCGCTAAAAGCTAAGAGAACCTTTATTTAATAAGGATGTAATGACATTTTAATGTTAAAGTTTACTTAGTGTACTGAACTGCGATACATAAATGCACTAAACAACGGCTAAAAAAGGTAAAAGGTAGAAGAAGCAAGAGATAGCCTTGGCGTTCCCAAGGGAACTATCATTGGCCCGCTGTTATTTTTATAATTTCTAATTGCTTAATTTAAAAAAATGGTGACATTTTGAAACAAATTAACAATAAGTTTATATTTAATACACTCTAATTTGACTACATAAAGAGGAAACACTAACAAATAAGGCCAGTAATTTTTTGCTTTCAACATCGAGGCGAAAGAGATAAACTCCAAAAATTATCTCTCCATTTACACTTTAAAACATCTTTCCCAAACAAGCCTTCCACTCAAGCGTTTCAGATAGCACAAAAACACTTCTAAAATTAACAAAACTTTTCTCTAATCACTTAACAGAGACGCAACAAGGCGTCTCCGAGGAGAATTTCAGGAATTTACAAAATTAGACGAATTCCCGGTGCAAACTAAGGGACGAGAAAACTCTGTTAATAAAAAAGTTTCATGTTCAAAGGCTCGGGGGTGACGGAAAAAGTGTGGAGAAAAGTAGTAGGAGCACACTCAGGAAAAACATCGTATATAATAACGTGTTGAAATTTTCAACTTGAAAACATTAGCACTACATTCACTTTCAAGATTTAGCTAGAGCTTAAACGTCTCCGTAATTCTTTGAAGGAATAAACGGAGTGTTAAACATTCGACGCTCTATAGCAGAATAGAAGTTCATCTATCTATCTATCTTAAAATCCTTACTTTCTACACACATACTTCCTTACTTGTTTATAAATTATGAACCGATTCCAAATTATTAACGAGTTCCGTAGATTATCCATAGATCCTATGGCCAGATCTTGACGAAATTTTTTAAATGGGATCATCCTTAAAATATAATGCGACGAAAAAATATTTTTTAAATGGGATCATCCTTAAAATATAATGCGACGAAAAAATATTTTTTAAATGGGATCATCCTTAAAATATAATGCGACGAAAAAATATTTTTTAAATGGGATCATCCTTAAAATATAATGCAACGAAAAAATATTTTTTAAATGGGATCATCCTTAAAATATAATGCGATTAAAAAATTTTTTTTTCATCGGTTCACAATTTGACAGAGATATTGCGTAACTTATTTGATTTCGGTTGATAAATATTAAGATAATCATTATGACAATTATTTTTGTATTAAATAATAAATTGAAATAAATTTTAACATCAAGCGAGTTTAAACGTAAGTAGGTAAATCAGAAACAACTTCTAACAAAGAAGACTGAAGTCTGCATCCGTCGTCCGTTAAACTATGAAAGGCTGCAAGTTGAAGAACTGCGAAGACTTTTCAATAAAACTTTGTGCAATGGCCATTTTCAATTCTGTGAGGCAATGAGTAATGTTTAATATCGGAACAATGCACTTGAAAAAGAGCTTTCAAAATTCAACGAGGAAATGCAGCCCGCCTTATGTGTACTATTTTAGTACTAATTATCGATGGTAATGATTTTGGCGATATTTGTACATATAGCTACTTAGATTAACCGCCTGTTTCAGAATCGTCAAGTAAAGCATATCTGCCAAATAAATTCAGCCCTTTCCCTCTCTTACACTTTAAAATAGACAAGGAGACGGCTAACTTTATGTGGCAAATAAATTTACTTGTCGATTGTAAAATAGGCCCTAAGTTAATTTATTTAGTTGTAGTACTATATTTAGTAGTTTTTGATGACGTTTATGAATTTGGTTGGGTAGCCAGGTGAAATTTGATCAAAATTTGCAATAACTCTGAATAATGAACCGATTGGAAAAACCGATTATGTTTAGAAAGCTAACTTTTGAAATTTCATAAATAATTAATTTCAAAACTTGATGTAATTTACGAGCACAGTGGCAGCGCGCAATAGACACAAATATTGATGTTTTCATATTTAAAATGTCGTCTATGGTGTTTTTATTCTTTGAGTGTGAGGTTTGGTAAGTATTAGCTTCAGTTGCAATTTTACCATCACAAAACAATTAAATATGTAAGTACTTAATTTTGTATGGTACTTATTTTTTAATTTACCTTATTGCTTATATGGAACATTTGCGAAGTTTTCGAGTCTTTGCTATTTCTTCCGTAACAATACAAATTATATAGCTGTCTGCAATTTGATGTCAGCAACATGAACTCAAACGTGTTAAAATCCGGTTAAGACCGGTTCGGAAACAGGCGACAGGGATGCCAATATAACGAGTTCTGTTTATGTGAAAGTTTAAGTTGATACGAGCGACAATGTTGTCAACGCCAGTATTTTAATGGCAGGAATCCTACATTGTTATGCGGGCGACGGTATTGTTATGTTATTTTTCTGGAAACAGTGGTAAAAGCTAACGGCATACGGCATGTTTGTCTTTGAATCGCTTTTGTTCAGACATAGAGTTACGACCATTTTCCTCTGAGACTTGAAGAAGATGACAGTTTCTCATATTTCCCAAGAGTAGACAGAGTTAAGGTCCGGTATTTCTAATCCCCTGATAAATTAATATTAATATCGTTATCATTATTGTTATTGTTTTGACATATTTTGTTGTAATTTGACGTCGGATAAGTTTGTTTGTTGTTTTAATTATTTAAGTTCAAAATTTATGATTTTAATTAATTATTTTATTTTATTTATGTTGACGATCTCAATGTAATTTCATATATTTTGACATGCAATGACATTGTAACGTTACATTGATGAATAAATAAACTAAACTAATTTATCTGACAGTTAAAGTTATAATTTCCTTTTTTTTTATCATTTGATAAAGTTTAATCTGGAGATTAAAAAATGGGCCATAAGTAGCAATACAATTTTCTTAGATACCTACCAGCTTTCAGTGACAACATTTCATTGGAATTAAGTGAAATGGATGCAGATACTGTATCTTAATCACTAAATAGTTTAAAACAAAGTCGCTTCCCACCGTCTGTCCCTTTGTATGTACGCTTACATTTTTTTTACTACGCAACGGATTTTAATGCTGTTTTCAATATCAGTTAGATAATTCTTCACGGAAGGATGTACCCGGAGCGAAGCGAGGGCGGGTCACTAGTTTCTTTATAATATGATCCGTTACTTTGGAAACGTCAAAATATTTACTTCAGATACCTAAGGTTAAATAAAGGCTGGTAAAATCACGGAATCACGGAATTTCGACTGAAGCTAAACACAGCGAATAAGAGCGATTAAGATCCAACGCACTAGAAACTTAAGTTGATTGTAGATCTTTAATCTGATTGGTAAATTTCTGCTCATCTTCGTATTAATAAAACCCCACCCTTAGACGGAAAACTTAACACCCTAATAATTGCATAACTGAGGCTAAATTCCCAATAACCAGCTAGAAGCGTGCTATACGACCACTATACAGCTATTAAAGCCAATATTGAAACAATGGATGGCATCCGACGATGAAAATATAATAATGCCAGCGTGCCAGCTGCTTTGTCGCGGTCCAAGCCACGTGAGAATGCGATAATTGGAAATATGAACTAATTGCTGCGTGGTTCTAAACTTATTAAACTAATAATAAGTTTAGAACGTTCTTTTTCTTTTCAAAAATTATGGTTTTCGTTTTTTTTCTAATGAAAACTGCATTAGCACTTGTAAGAAAAAAAAATATCCTGACTCGCACTTGGCCGGTTTTTTCTATATGCAACGCCTCCACCAATCGATGCGTGAAGGCAGTTTACAAGAGCAACAAAAGAACAAAACCAATAATGAAATAATAAACCCAAGACTAAAGTAACTTAGTCCTAATATAAAGTTATTACATTATCGCTTCAGCCTACCACTTGGGCTGTAAAGGCGCGGCAACACGATCGATACCAGACGCTCGTCACTCGCTCGTGCACGATAGCCCCTAATAGACCATAATCGCGATTTGTTTGCCAACCTTTATGTTTGGACTATTAATATTGTTTAATTACTTACGTCTGTACCTTATTGATGACATCTTTATTACTCTTACCTAAGGAGGGTATTGTTATTTAGGATGTATGTTTGTATCCATGTTTCTTTGAGACCTCCTGCAGACTTTTAAAGTGCGAGGTATTGTTGGATTGGTATTTACCCAAGGATCGTCATAGGCTATATAGCGACCCGCCCTCACTTTGCTCCGGCTTCTAACATATACATAAATCTTCCTTGAAAAATCATCTAACTGATGGTGAAAACTGCATTAAAATCCGTTGCATAGTTTAAGATCTAAGTGTAGGTACATATTATAGGAAAGGTTCTAGAGTGGCGGCCGCGGACCGGAAAGCGAAGTGTTGGCAGGCCTTCCACAAGGTGGACCGACGATCTGCGTCTGATCTGATTTGAATGCATTTCAATTAACAATTCTGGATTGGACAAGGTGAACTGTAAGAAGGTAGTACACAATAAATTGAATTCTAAAATAAACATTCGTATTCTAAATATACCCTAACTATAAAATCTTTCTACGCTTAAATCCAAATATGCTTTGACTATTAAAGTATTCCAAAGTTATTAAGTTAACTTTAAAATTTAAAGTCAACAACTGATCAGAATAACTAACTTAACTTTTGAGACTACTTAACATTTCATAACCTTTACTTTATAAAGTGTGACTTACATCTTAGAAATATTTTAAGCAAACATTTAAATAAAGTTTACCAGAGAGTCTTGTCTGTAATTTCTACGTAGGTACGTAGGTCCATATTTTAGTGGTTAAGTTAATTCCAGATTTAGGATTATAGTGCCAGTCGGCTTAAATCTTTCAAACTTTTTGCTACCAACCAATAATCAATATACTATATATCACATTAAAAAAAAACAAGTCCGTCATTAATCGTTACGCTGAATCATTTAGCTCATTTTCCACAGTATCCAAAAAGCAACAATATGACAGTAGGTTTATATTTATACCCATTTATGAAACGCTCAATTAACGAAGGTTTCTCCGCGAGCGGTGTAGCAAAGCTGGGAAATTAAACACCTCTGTACCACTAGCACACAGAAGGAAAACAGTAAGATAACTAGTAAATAATGTGATATTGAGACAATTTTCTGTCGAATTATGGTCATAAACATTTTATAAAACATAAAAAATTAAAGGGACTATGCACAATGAGAAGTGCGCTAGAGAAAAACAAATTTTTCTTTATCGTCTTATTTTTTTTTTCTATTTTAATATTCATATTAAACCTAAGACAATGTAAGGTAGTACCTAATTATTCATTTTGAAAAGTATCAGATACATAAAAATACCTATCTACGAGATTATTTGTTGTAAAGTAAAGCCTAGCGATAATTGTTTGCAACTTATTGCTAGCAAACATAGCATGTTTATCTTTTGTTTTTATATCGGAAACTATAAAAAAATCTGGGTTAGAAAGTATTCTACTTGTTAATCTAGGATTAGATTAAGATTAACGCGATCGTAACGAGGCGATCCAAAGGATGAACTTTGAAACAAAATGTATACCACCACGAGTATTTATTTTTGACTCATATTTGCCTTCTAGATATAAAGAAAGAAAGAAAGAAAGAAAAACATTTATTCGTGACCAATATCAGCAAAGGACAAAAAAAATACACACAGTAAGAATGTAGTCACGAAATGGTCCCAACTCAGCGTAATGCCGGCATTAAAGTCGGCGCTGGTCTTCCGTTGGAACCATCAGGTGAAACCACGGAAGGTTACACACACATAATTTTGACAGATACATAAAACATAAATTACAAAACAAGAAGGAGGAAAACGAAACAATAAGAAAGGGAAACGAACATAAAAAAATTAAAAATCATACGCTATCTTTCATGCCCCGCCTTATTTGGCAGTATGGGCAAAAGTGTACGTGTGTATGTGTTTATATGTACTAAAGTATTATTTATTTTGTTTTATGTCTAGCACTCGTAGTAGAAAGTAGCCTTTGATTGTGACGAGGTCGGCGGGACAAAAATTTAAAGTAACTAGTTCTCTTTATTACTGTAGACTTTACGAGCGAACTAAACTTGAACTATGCACTTGCGTATATGTGCGTTTTGTAATGTCCCGTGATATTTCCTTCTTCGTACTGTATAATACTGTGATCTGCGGCTAAGCCAAACCTTCTTCAATAGCTGCATATAGCGAATGGTACTGAATGCAGTGAATAGTTCCCAGTTTCGGGTGCCGCGTCGATAGCGTGATGTAGCAGGCTTTACCTAGACTTGGATTAGTGTGGAGCTGTAACAAATTGCATTGAACGGATGCGAACAAATTTTCTGAATTCGAGTAGAAATTAACTACGATAACATAGCCCGAACCTTCTAGTTACTTATTAGTGGCACCACTAGTCGAGCAACAAATCCGAGTGTTTGTTTTTGTTTGATGGCCATCTCAGCACGCACACATGTGTTGTGAATCTTGCTGGCAATGGTGGCGCTTTTATAAATACTTTCACAAATACATACAACCGTTGTAAATTTTGGTGGGCGGGCCATGCTTAGTTTATCTCCGTGGTAGAGGAAACCTAACTTTGTCCTTAGTTTGGGGCTCGGTATTCGTAAACTCTCTAGTTATAATTGGTACTAATAAAGTATAATTTTGTCCTTTTCCAGTCTCTTTTTATTATTATATTTGATTTCCATTTAATTTCCCATATGCGCTTTATTAACTTTGTCAAAAATATTTTGACAGTATTTTTTTTGAAGACTTGAATGCAGAAAAATTATAACTTCGAACGAACATGCTTAAATGCATTATTTATAACTAAAGGGAC
Source organism: Tortrix viridana (assembly GCA_963241965.1). NCBI lineage: Eukaryota > Metazoa > Arthropoda > Insecta > Lepidoptera > Tortricidae > Tortrix > Tortrix viridana. The sequence continues at coordinate 12,334,836 of OY725188.1, read as the reverse complement.
GAAAACCTACATTATCGCGCTTTAATGTCGCCGTAAGCTGTATACGAGTGTTATCTGAAACTATTAGCTGTATAACTATCGCGGTAGAATGCTAACAGTGAAGACTGGAAGGATTATGGGGATTGGAAAACTTTCGGCGCAGCTGTGTAGCGGTGATAGGGGCAGCTATTGAATATCGGGTGAAGCCCGAGAGCCTTCTGTTTTAAGATGTTGCTGCAAAATCGTTTTCCCTTTTTATTCTGTATTAAAATCCGTACTATTATTATAAATGCGAAAAAGTAACTCTGTCTGTCTGTCTGTAACGCTTTCACGGCTAAACCGCTGAACATTCGATAAAATTTTGTAAGCAGATAGCCTGAGTTCCGTGGATAGACATAGGCTACTTTTATTTCGGAAAATTGTACGGTTCCAAAAGAGCAGCGATAACGACTTCCGCGGACCGAGTCGCGGGCAAAAGCTAGTTGTTAATAAAATATTCTTCACTCGAGAACTTTTCTGCCCCAGCGGTCGTCGGTTCATCGAGATATGTGCCCTGCCCGTTGCCACTTCAGTTTGCTAATCCGCTGGGCTATCTCGGCGACCACAACTCAAAACGTATTTTTTTTTTTTTTTTATTGGGAAACAAACAGCATATATAATTCATACATAATACAAATATGTGCGGTAATACAGTAAGCCAAAACAGTTTCCACTCAAAGTTAAAATACATTGAAATTTGCTCAGGGTCGACTAAGTGACATGTAAACACTGAGAATAAATTGGTTTTATGATCAAGTTGATGAATTTTACAAATATATGAACTTAATTAAGAAAACTAAAAATAATAAGTGTATCTAAATATTGACTCCCTTTAACAGTATAACATCCCTCTTGCTTGTTCGGGAGTTAGAATTCGATAAGCATATACAGAGTGTTCCATAAGTCGCACGTCAGAGTGACACCGGAGGTAGACCAGCCTAAGACGGACAGTAACAGACGACATTTTTTTTTGACGGGTGGATATGCGTTACCCATCATCTACATATCGGGTTCGATAGGCTGGTTAGCCTAATATGTACTCAGTAAAAGTCACATAACAGAATAGATCAGAATATGAATAGTCAGAATATGAACTAGTTTTATGATGTTATTGTGTTTTTACTCTGTACTCCTGTGTTGATGTGTCCGCTGAATAAACGATTTTCTATTCTATTCTATACTTGGTTTTCAAGATATGTTCAGTTTACGCAAAATAACTAAAGTATGCTTGTAGTATGGTTTGTCCTTATCTTTCATTGTGACATTTGAAACCGACAGAAAGCATACTTTTACTAAACGAGGTTTTGTGCGTTTATGAATGAGGCGGTTAAACTTTAAACTTCAAAACCATGCGACTTTTACTGAGGTCATGTTAGGCTGGTTCGGTGTGTCTTAGGCTGGTCTACCTCCAGTGTCACTGTGACGTGCGACTTATAAGACACCCTGTATATGATAATATTGACGCCATATGTGCCTCAAATGTCAAGTTTCTCGAATATTAAATCTCATAAGATGACTTCGCCACTTCGCGGCCGAAGTAAAGTCAAAGTAAAGTCGAAGTAAAGTCGAAGTTCTTGTTTGTTCAAGTTAACAGCAAACTTATAATCAGTTATTATAATTCAGTTCGCCTGCAAATATATACTTTTGTTCTTATTGAATCTTCATATTTTAGGGCACTGATTTTACGTTTAACATTATCAAGATCCTTTCTATTTTATATAAAGAAATTTCAACATCCAATTTGTATTTTCTTGGTTTGAGAAAAAATATTTGTAGTAAGGTTGCGTTTCCAGCAGAGCTGTGCGAAGCTAAGCGGTGTGCGAGGATAAATCCACCAATAGGATGGCTGCGCTGCGTGAAGCTACTAAAATTAAGTGATCCTATTGGTGGATTTTTGCTCACACACCGCTTAGCTGCCTCGCACAGCTCTAGTGGAAACGCAGGCTAAGTGAGAGAAATAAGAGTTTTTTTACAGACAAGTTGGAAAGGGACACCCGAGCGACAAACAAGTCGCGGGCCATTTGTGCTAGCCGTCCAGGACCCTTAGCCAAGATACATTACGCTAACTAGCTTTTCTCGTCACGGGTAGATCACGTGACTCTTCGTATCACGTGATCTACCAGTGACGCGATTGGTTTAAAAACGAAACGGATAGAAACGCTAGCTAGCGATGGGCATCTTGGCTAAGGGCTCAGAGCCGCCAAGCGGCATTCATTTCTACAAACGTTAACGCTACGACACCATCCGTCTCGCGCTCGCTCACTAGTTAAGAAAGGGATGAAAGTATTAGCGTTTCTACAAGCGCTAACGCTATCGTTCCTCGGCTAACCCCCAGATCATCTGCACTTGCTGAAGAGGCTTGACTTTGGCTTGTAAAAGGCTAAGCATTATTAAAACGCATCAACCTCGAAAACTAAATTAAAATTCTAATAAGGAATTAATTTGCAGTAACTTACTGCATATTAGGAGAGGCAATTAGCACGAATCACATGAATTGAAACCGCCGATGGACAATAAACGTTAAGCTCAATTGCGCTGAACCTGATTTCAAAGAGTTAATTCGGTTGAAAATTTATCGGCGTGATTCGGTATTTGCAGTAAAGGCACAATTTATATATAGTGCCGTAGCCTACGCCTGCGTACCTAACACACAAAGTAATCTTCTAGTAACAAAACCATTACAAAAATGTTTCAATTTATACGCAACACGAATAGCACATTACGGCGAAAATGCGAGTGCCCTTCGTACCCTCATTCTGGTGATTCATCACGCGACCGACCATCCATCACGCGGAACGACAATATTTACAAGAATTTCACTCATCTAATAATAATCTTTATAAGATGCTTTTACTTCAGACAACTTAACAAATACAAGAAGACATTCTCATACAAAGTGACCACTCCCTTAGCTCAATGCTTACAGGTACTAGATAAACATACTTTATAGGTATATAGAAATAGGTACATAACTTGAGAACAAATTTAATATAGATGACGGGATCTAAGCGTGAAGCACGGGCTTCACGTAAAAAGGCCGCTGCTGGGCGACAGTGGAGGTGATGCGTTTGCACATGGGTATATATACAGTTCGCGCCTGAAAGTATCAGGCTACTGACTATACTGACGAAACAATAGTGCGCGCGTTCAGACCTGAGCCCTTAGCCAAGATGCCCATCGCTAACTAGCGATCTATTCGTTTCTTTTTTAAAACAATCGCGTCACTGGTAGATCACGTGACTCTCCGTATGACGTGATCTACCAATGACGCGATTGGTTTAAAAACTAAACGAATAGAAACGCTAGTTAGCGATGGGCATCTTGGCTGAGGGCTCAGGCGTGGCCATTCGTGAATAATCGTTGTAAGTATAGCGCAGTATTACCAGGTCTCCTGATTTTTCTGGGGATCTACTTGCTTTTCCTGTCAATGTACCGATATTTCAATCCAAATCCAAGATTCAAATATCAGTGGATTCTTAAGAAAGTTCGGTGGATCTCTTAAAATTAGACATACCGGTGGAGTGTTCCCCCGCACCCCTTTCATACCACCAATTTCGTCTATAAATCGCATATCTATCAAATATTCGCCACGTTAGGAATTGAATCTTGGATCGCTAGTTTACTACCATGAAGTAAACTTCGTCAGAACGTTAATAGGTATGTAGCTAATATTGACACTATTATTACATACGCTGATAAAAAATCCTATAGAAATTAATTCCCTTCCTCCAGGAAAAAAACGGCCTTTTTTAATCTTAGTTAAAAATCCATACGTTGAATGACCTCGTACCTCATAATCATTATTATCTACTTTAAACATCACTAGGAAACCTTAAAAAAACAAGTGATATAATACATTTTCAAAAGCGTTTGCCAAACCTTTTAAAGCAATCACATTCGTAAAACAACATCGAAATTAAAACCCTAACCTAACCTAACTCTCCAGTAACACTCCAGTACCGCTAAAATTACACCTGCAACGTTAAACCAGGTCTTCAGCGACGTTCACCTGCTCTCCAGGGATATAGAGGGATAAAATTCCACTTCAGAAGCGCCTCAAAGCCTCGACCGAGCAATGAGGTCACGTAAACACTTTGCCGAGTAAATGACGAGCGGCGGCGAGGTTTGTGCTATTTTTAACCCCCGACGCAAAAAGAGGGGTGTTATAAGTTTAATTTAACTGTGTATTTGTGTATCTGTGTCTGTGGCATCGCAGCTGCTATACGGATAGACCGATTTTGATTTACCTTTTTTGTTAGAAAGGTGACTTAACCTTAGCTCTGAAAATTAGAGGTCCCGATTTTGTCGGGGGTTTTTAACTCGGTTAGGTTAGCTTCTTGAAGGCACAAGAGCACAGTTTACCGATGCGTTGGACCGGCCAAGTCTAAACTGCACTCAATGGTCCACTCCACGAATGTGCAAGAAGAGCTAGTTCGGGACGAATAGCGACGAATTGTGAAGCTTGCCATCACTCCTGATGGGACGACCACGACCACTCTGCCAAGAGTGTGACGACAAAGAAGAAGGTGATCTACATAGATTTCAGCCGGCAGGCGGTCTGAGTCTTGTGACTGCCAGCGGATTGGACGTAGCTTAGGGAAAAGGATCCAACCCACAAAGTAAATGTATTTAAATTTGAATTCTATTGCTGTCTATTGTGTCAAATTCTACAAGTGTGAAATGGTTGAATTGGATCCTTTTCCCTAAGCTACGTCCGATTGATAGACTGTGTTGCCTTTTAATCCGATTATAATTGATTGTTGATCTTCATGAAATTGGACACAAAAGTAGTTGAAGCGAACACAATTTTAAATTTCGAACATGTATGATATGGGTGTTACGGATTTAGTAAGGTCTCTGTTCGGGCGAACTAATATACTCGTCGTTTTAAAGTTGTTATAATATTGTTCAACACACGAACGAGCGCGCCCTACTTGCCCATTAACCAAATAGTTAAACCAATTACATTTAGAAATGTATACACTCTGACCCAATTTCAACTGTTTGTAACTTGTCTCGTATCAGATTATGTTTCAATAACCGGGACCCGGCTAAGAAGATTGAACTATATCCCGAGTTCTCTGTATGACTATGAAACGATCAGCTGTTTAATTAGTTATAGCTTTATTCCGCGACTCTATCCGAGAAGTGTTTTATCGGTAATCCCTCGGAATTGTACAATTTTCCGGAATAAATTATCACAACATAACAACAACGCAAACACAACAATACAACATAACATAAACATGTAATATATTTTAATAAATAAATAAAATAATGGGGGGGGGGGGAATAAGCGAACGCGGCGGGTCGATAGTTTTTAGACCGTTTTACCCACTTCGCCTTTAGAGAAGCGACAACGTAGCTGATTTTGTTTTACCGTTTGGTATAAAAAGTTCCATGTAAGACGTATAAACATTACCCCGTGTAACCTTTCTTTGCCTTTAATCACGAACATTAATCCGATACCTTAGCCAGCTGATCAAATTTGCCAACAAAGGCTACGATAATAGCTGTCAGGGATCCCTCCCGGCAAACAAACTGGCGGCTTGTTTAGACCCTTCAGTAATCTTACACCTCGGTTTATACCCTCTCGGTGGCCTGAGCACTCTTAGCAATTCAGTTTGAAGGGTGAGTCGCTTATTATTATTATTATATTAACTTATCTACTTATTAAACGAGAAACATTTGTATATACCTAATATATATTTGTACTCGCGTTCTCGAAAACGGCTCTAACGATTTCGATGAATTTTGCAATACAGGTTTTTACGGGGACGAAAAATCGATCTAGCTAAGTCTTATATCTGGAAAAAATCATTTTCCCCGTATTTTCACGCAAAAAGGGTTGCTCGCGCAATATGGCTCGTAATTTCAATGCGGCCGCTGCTGACTGATTAGACTAATGGTTAGAGCGTTGGCCTATTACGCCAAGACTGCAGGTTCGGACCTCAGCAACTTTTTTTTTTGTTTTTGCATAGAAAATCGATGTAAATTATAATTCGGTTTTGACCCGAGCGACGACACTCGGTATCCCAGGTACTAATAATAAAGTGTTATCTACCCGATTGAGTGAATCGAAAAGAAGGGTAATAAAATCGGATGTTCCGCTCTAGCTCCTAAATGATTGGACAGCCGAGGACAGAAAGATGTTGTATACTTTTGGATCTTATTACAATGGCTCAAGGTGAAAAAGTATATATCATTCTGTCTTCAACTGGACCCATTTTAATAAAAAGTGTGTGTCATAGGACCCATAGCCTAGCTATTTTAAAAGAGTGCATTACACACCGCTAGTCGAGTTTAAGTTTGCAACTTTTTTTGAAGAGATACCTATTTCGAAACCATCCGTTACACTGGTTTCATTTAACAAATTTGTCAGTTGTTAACAGCCGAATAATACCCAAAATATGGCCGCCATTATGGTTATTTAACTATATGATGAGTATTTCTCAAAATAAGTGTACCTACATAGAGCTTAAGTGTCACTTTAACACATTCACTGCCAGCAGTGCTACGCCGCTACACTCGTAGCGCCGTGTAATCCTCGTATGTAGCGAAAACTCTCGACGAACAAAGAACGACAATGTGTCGTGAGTGGCGCTGAAACGACAATTTCGTTAGGAGAATGTATGCGCTTGATACTAACAACTTACAGTTTTGTGACGGTCACTAACTATTCTTTATCTGGATATTTATTTTGAGAGATACTTTGATATGATTGAACCTTTTCAATGCCATCGATGGATATTCGTGCCACAGATCAAAACCAACAAAGGATAAATCCGTCACAATTGACAGCAAGGTTGACATTTTACGCTTTTCAGCTGTTATTGGCGTATGTGTCGACTTTTGTTTGATTGACGTATGAGCATCCGTCACTCTCACACTTACATACTTATCAGACAGAGACAGATATATTTTATCCACATTCATCCACAGCGATAAAGCGGGCGTTTAAATATTACTTTTTGAGGGGAATTTCAAAAAAATACCACACCTTTCTTTTTTTCTTCAGATTTGGAAAAAAAATTGCACGTTGGTTGGGACCACTATTCTGAACAAAAAAAATAGAAATTTCTGTTATGTCCCCAAAAAGATGTATGGAATTGTCCGTTTGTTACCTAAATTCGATACATTTCTTGGTAACAAAACGGACAATTCCATACATCTTTTTGGGGACATATCAGGAATTTCTATTTTTCTTGTTCAGAATAGTGGTCCCAACCAACGTGCAATTCTTTTCCAAATCTAAAGAAAAAGTGAAAGGTGTGGTATTTTTTTGAAATTCCCCTCAAAAGGTAAATATTTAAACGCCCGCTTTATCGATGTGGATGAATGTGGATAAAATATCTCTGTCTCTGTCTGATAAGTATGTAAGTGTGAGAGTGACGGATGCTTTATCTACATTTTCGAACGCGATAAACGCGATAATGCGGGGCTTGGAATATTTTTTCAAACTTACATAATACAACTTATATCTTGACGTTCAAGAAAAACCTTGTTTATTTAGAAACTGCGAGATGAAACATAAATCACAGCTGACAGGGGTCGCCTTAATGTTGCTTAATGTAAAAGTACTCACAGTGCCCAGGTCTCCAGTTTACCCACAAATTTGACTCATTAAGGAGTACTTAGTATTTAATATGGTAATGGTGGTTGAAGAGTATGTGTCTCTAGATACAGACCATTAAACCAATACTAATAATAATAATATAAATTCGAAAATGAATCCGACTCACACTTGACTAGTTTTTTAATAATTACAATAACTAATCCTTCAGTAGTACGGCTTAATATAGGATCTGACATGAGGCACTTAAAAATATGTTTTTGCCATACTTTATAGTCTTTAGTCTTGGTTTGAATCCCGGTAGGGCAAATATTTGTGTGATGAGCGCGAGTATTTGTTCCTGAGTCATGGATGTTTTCTATATATTCAAGTATGTATTTCTCTATATAAGTATGTATATCATTGCCTGGTACCCATAGTACAAGCCTAGAGCTTAATTTGTGTGAGATTGTCCCTGATATTTATTTATTTTAACACCGCTAATTTATACCATATCGATTAATCACTTAAAAAGTCGATAAAGATCCCAACCCCACGTACTTTGCTAATATTCCTCGATCAATTACTCGGAGGCTGTGAACGAGCTGACGGACAGACAGATTAACGACCCAAGTTACAAATGATGTGCGAAGAACCTATCCCGATAATGGTACTAATACAGCCGCCATCATTGTTTTTGAGCTAAGAATATAATAGTTCAGAACGTTTAAGGGATTTCTGTAAGTGGCAAATAAGACATAATTAATTAAATACAATTTCAATAGGAATAAAGACTTTGTCTAAGAAGAGAGAAGCTAGATAAAATGTTATTTATATGTCAAAAAAAATTAAGTCCTTGTAAAAACTGTACCACCATTATTAGTCTTACTCTATTGCTATAGGAAAGAAAGTGGCAGCAGCAACTTTAATCAAACTTAAAAGTTAATTGACGTCTCTGTGTGCGGCCGTTATTTTTGTTAATTCACTATAAATTAGAATAATGGTTTAAAAAAAAATATTATTTACAATGCATTAGCATTTTCAATGCTTAAAAGGGCAGTATTATTTCTAAAATGGTTCCGTTACGCCCTTTGAATACAGAACCAACGGAACCCTTAAAACGGCACCCCGTCATGCCACACGAAACACGCCACCCACGCCCAAGAAACTCTATACTACATAAACACCTTTCCAACGGAAATCCTCTAATCTTTTGTCTCGGAAACCGAACCCGACCTTTCACTTGACCTTTACAAGGTATTCCGTTACCCCTTCAATCAATAGAAGGGGTAAGAATTCAAAGAAATTTTTATGATAGAGATTTTTTATAAACAAAAATACGGCGCGACAAAGTTCACATAATAACTTGTAGTCCGAATATATCGTTATTCATAATCATCGCAGTCCTAAAGTATTTTTAACTGAAACCGTTATTGTTTAAGTATGTTCAAAACATTTCAGTATTCCTACTATTATTAAATCAATGTCACCGCGACTTTCAAAACAAAAGCCCATAGTCAAAAGCACTTATATCTATACGGCTATCGCGCCCAATATATGGTATATATAGACTTTGTTATCAGTGGCATAGGGGCGTGTAGTTATTCTTGACGTCTCGAGAACGTGTATACATTTGTGACTTCGACTGTACATAAAACCTCCATCAAAGACACAATAAAGTTGTCAAGTCCCAAGTTGGAGGCTTGACTCAGAACTTGGTCTGAGACAGATTATGTCACACAGATATACTGAAGAGTATCTTAAAGGTTCAAGTGACAGCAGAGATCTGATTTTATTTTACTGTTGTATATAAATGCTTGAGAAAAAAGGTTTTTTTTTGTTATAGCGATTACGTCTCAATTATAAACAAAATAGAGTATCATTTTTTTTGAAAAAGCAAGTGTAAAACAAAACGTAGCAATATGAACCATCAAAGGTTAGGCTGTGTTCACATTAAGTGAACAGTGAGTGGCTGACTGCAGTTTGCCTCCGGTTCGCCGCTCTATATGTTTTAAATGGAGTGTTCACACAGCGCGTACTGTACGCTGCACTTTTTATATGAGGCAAACAGTCAGCCGCTCTCTGTTCGCCTAATGTGAACACAGCCTAATGCTATAATAAAGAAAAAAAATCTAGACACACGGTAGTGTGTCCGGCCAAGTTTAAGAAAAAGCCCATTAAATCACTAACCCATTCACCATTATCTACGTAAAATCGCGTGTATTTCATTCGCTAGAACCTATCCATCCGTACCCTAAATAGTTATTTTTTCAAGTATTACTTCAGCTTTATACTAGAAACTAGGTAATTGATATGAAATGCTGTAAGTATTCATCTTGAAGAGTTGCCGCTGGAAACTCCTTCCAAGTTAGAAAGCCCTCTTGAAAATACGGAGGTCTAAAATGTTTGTAGGGCACTCGACAGTTATTACCTAACTCGCAAGTTAGCAAAGTTACCAGCAGCTAGTTTACCTCGTATCTCCTTCTAACACGTAAACGCTTCAATCTAGCGCAAATGAGATGAAAACACGCGAAGGCTGGAATGCAGGATTTAAGATATAAAAGACTACAATATTTCATGTTTGCAGAGTAAAATTATACAGGGGAGCTGCTAATAACCCTTAGGGTTGCAATATTTTATGTTTAACATGACGTCAGTCCACAAACTTCAAAAACAGCTGACTATCAACGGAGGGGCGTTGCCAGTCTACGCCCCGCCCCTGTAAGTCTTTCAATAAATTGGCGTAGAAGAACGGCATTTTACGTCACCTGGGGTGAATTGCTTTTTTTATTTGTGTAAAAACCAGTAAGTGCAAGTCGGCCTTGCGCACCGATGGTTCCGTACTAACCAACTCAAACTTGGCCGGTTTTATTATATGCTGTTTTTTTCATTTGTTCCGTCCCGTTGTTAAAACACATATTTAGTAAAAAAATGGCAATATTATGAGCCGTAATAGATATACTTATAACGGTAAAATATACTATTCTTTAAAGTAAGATCAAACGGACTTACGCCTTACTACTCGTAAATAGGGTTCTTTTGGCACATTTTGGGTTCAGAGCCTTTAGGCTGTTTCCACCAGAGCTGTGCGAAGCAGCTAGGTGTGTGCGAGGAAAATCCGCCAATAGGATGGCTGCGCTGCGTGAAGTTGGTAAAATTAAGTGATCCTATTGGTGGATTTATCATCAGTTAGCCGCCTTAAAAGGAGCTGGTTCTCGGAATCGCGGTTTGATGCCCAGTAGCACCCACTCCTAAATTGTGTTGGTAAGTTATACTGTATGTTTTTGCAAATTTCCAATTCCCTCGCGTAAAAATTGTACTCAACACCTCCTTCCTCTTACCTCTCCCCGTTCACATCAATCTTCATCAGGAAAGGTTACCGCCGCTTACCTGTAAAAAGGTAAATGTATTTGTAGAAAAAGGTAAATTATGTATGTACATACTTAATAATCCAGCCTATATACATCCCACTGCTGGGCACAGGCCTCCACTCACATGTACATACTTAAGAACGTATTTTTAGAAACTTTACATATTTTTTGTGCTAACGTAAAATACGATTCAAAATATTTAAAACGCGGATTGGTGGTTACTTCAGATTGAAAAACACACTTTGAAAGAAAGAAAGAAAAAACATTCATTTGCACAAAATGGTTCCAACTGGAACCAAGGGTTAGGACCAATTATCGGTCGAACCCTGGAAACTAAATATGTATTAAAGACAACTATTGCAAAGTATAAAAAAATTACAGGAAAACGTTCGTATAGGCAGACCTGCACCTCCTAAAAAAATTCTTCAAATAGAATGAATGAATGATAGAATGTATTGTATTTCAACTTATGCAAAACTCGAATATTCCTTAAAATGCAATAAGACATTGCACTTAAGTTCGCGATCTCAAGTGTTGCTTGTTATCTTAAGCGCGTACACTAATGAGGAGCGTTGAGTGCGAAAACGTGTCAAAAAAAGAATAATGTTTCATCCACGTTTATGTCGTTTATCCACATCGATAAACTCGATCAAAAGGACCCGAACGTGGAACTGAGACCTCTCTTTAGGATTGGCATTATACAGGGTGTCCCGCGATAAAGTGCACAAACGAATAAGGCTGAAACTACATGTGATTTTATCACGGAAAAACATTTAAAAAAAACATACAGTCGAATTGATAACCTCCTAGTTTTTTTGAAGTCAGTTAAAAATAAAAAAGTTAAACAATTTTTTTTTAATTTTGTATAGAGTTTACAATAATTATTTTTTATTTCTTTTTTTCTTTCCGTGTTAAAATCACAATATGTAGTTTTACCCTTCGTTTGTGCACTTTATCGCGGGACACCCTGTACTGTTTCTACAACGGGTACGACTCACCAGTGAATACCCAGCTTAACTACTGGCTGCACTACATAATAATTACGTACGTGACATTCAGAACAAAAGGTATAAACTAGCGCGCTGTAAGTGACATGCAATTTGCAGCGTGAGACTAGTTTCCAACTCAAGTTCTTGTCTAAAGGTGAGTTGCGACTTGCGACTCATGAATATTTAGTAGTGTTTGAGTCTTGAGTCCAATGGCTGCATTTATATCTTAGTGAAACGTAGGTACCTTATAACGCAAAGTTAATAATGAAGTTGGCGTTAGTGACTTCTCAAAGATATCGTAGGTTATACCTAATAAAATTTAAAATACGATTTAGGGCTGCTTTTTTCATTCCCCTGATAAAATTATCTGATAGTTAAAATTATCACTTTCCATTATTTTGTCATAATATGATAGAAAAAGCTAGAATTTATCTGACAGTACTTATTTTGGTTTATATGCGAATGGTACACCACTACATCTTCTCTCTCTCTCTCTCTCTCTCTCACTCGCTAATATGTCTATGTCAATTTTTGAATTACTAGTTTCATGGCTGTCTTACCCTTTATATGACTATCTAGTCGCAAGAACTACATAGCCCGCACGCTTACAAGACTCCAAGAATAGTTCAAGATTTTATCTACTACATGCCCCCCTTATGTGCCCCCTATTGTTAGAGTTACGTAGCGTTCCCCTTTACATATAGTCCTAATGAAACTCCTCAGTCTTTTGTTAAAGGAATTAGATGCCCTCTGTTCTTGTCTAAAGACATTTGTGAATACAGAACAAAGAGTCTCACTTTCGTATTTAAATATAAGTAACTAGTTTTCCGCCCGCGACTTCGTCTGTGGATAGTTAGTACTTTCGTACCCTGGACTTCCATTTTAAATGTTGGTGAAAGAACTTTTGAAAAAGGATGTGTAGTTCCGGAGATTACACCTTACTTACAAACAAAAAAAAAATACAAACTTTACCTCTTTATAATAGTCCTAATATTATTATAAATGCGAAAGTTTGTGTGTGTGTGTTAGTTTGTTACTCTTTCACGCTGCAACGGCTGCTCGGATTTGGATGAAATTTTGAATGGATATAGCTTATACCCTCGATTAACACATAGGCTACTTTTTATCCCGGAAAATTTAAAAGTTCCCCAGGGAGCCGGGAACGACTTCTACGCGGACGGAGTCGCGGGCAAATTCTAGAACGTATCGACGTAATGTATCGACTTCACCAACTCCTTGTAATAAGACTGAATAAAACCTTTTATAAATTTATTTGATTCAAGAAAGGAACCAATTTTAGTAAAAAGAACTCATAAAGCAACAAAGCGAACAAAGTACTGAATATTGAGTCGGGACGCCTACTTAAATCATTTCCCATTTAGAAGCCAATTTCAAGTAGAAACCAGAAATCGTGGCGTGGAACGACTTAAGAATGGATTTACGGACGTTTCAAAGAAAAGTTAGCAAATCTAATGATATGGAAATTTGGGGCGCCCTCCGCAAAATTTGCGGTTTAATTTCGAGGCTTATAAGATAAAGTATGATAAATTATTGCGCACAAACAGGATAAGAAAACATTGTTATATGACTTTAAAGGTCTTTTGAGATTTTCTGGGTGTTTGGAATTTCTTGCAAGTGTGTTTGCGGCCTTATTAGGTATAATAAGGCCGCAAACTATGACAATCGACGATCTCAATGTAAGAACTTGTAATTTGACATGAAGTGCAATTTATACTGTAATTTATATTGAGTAATAAAATCTGAATCTGAATCTGAACACACTTGCGATGGGCGTCATAAGAAAGCTCAAGGTCACTCAAAGGGCAATGGAGAGGGCTATGCTCGGAATATCTCTGCGTGATCGAATCAGGAATGAGGAGATCCGCACGAGAACCAAAGTCACCGGCTAAGCCCTAAGAATTAATAGACTTAAGTGGCAGTGGGCGGGGCACGTCGCTCGCAGAACAGATAGCCACTGGGGCCGAAGAGTTCTCGAATGGCGTCCGCGTACTGGAAGACGCAGCGTGGGCAAACCTCCAACAAGGTGGACCGACGACGTGGTTAAGATTGCGGGAAACCGATGGATGCAAGCGGCGCAGGACCGGTCCTTGTGGCAAACCTTGGGGGAGGCCTATGTCCAGCAGTGGACGTCTTTCGGCTGAAATGATGATGATGATTAAACACACTTGCTGCTACGAGAAATATCCGACAATAACTTGCAAGAAGCTTGCAAGTGTAAACTACCACAAGGCACTGTCGTTTTACGTAACAAAAAAAGCAGCAACAAATCTACTTTAGATTAAAATAAACAAGATTAACCCAATAATTAACCGAGCGGCTGAAAACTCCGCAAAACGTAACGATAAATAACGTTAATGTCACGCAACGTTAATGAGTTTAACTTAACGCGATAAGTCATTGCATCCCGGACTAATTAAATCAGCCGGTAACTAATTGGCATCGGTTTATCTTGCGGACTTTATTAAAACCTGAACCAGATACCTAGAGGAAAACCGGGATAGTTGCCCCGGGTGTAATTACTTACTCTAGTTTCGCGGATAATTCGCATGCAATTTTATTAATCTATCGAAAGACTCCAACTACCAGTAAGTAGACCGTGTCGCATGTCTCTGTGCCTTTGCATGGGAAGGCAAAATGCGATCAAAGTTTTTGAGCGATAGATGTCCTGTTCCTCTGCGGGGCTTCTATCACAAACGTAATGTACCGCCTTGGCCAAAATTATTAAGCTCCCCACTTTTTCCTGTGTAACTTACAAATAAAATATTATTTTTCAATTTCAAAAATACACAAAGACGTAAAATATAATAAGTTTTTTAACATGTGCAAATCATAAGTAGATATCATTTCGAAGTAGCTATTTGCGTGTGAAAACTGAAGCTAGAAAAAGTCAGGTTTTACAATAAAATGATTAATTGTATTTTTTTCCACGGAATTTCCCTTAACGTCAATAAATAAAGCTAATTTTTCCGATAGATATACAACTTTCTATAATAAAAGATATAAATTCCTCTTTTAAAGTTTGACTTTTATGTGAAAAACGCATGGGTGCTTAATACTTTTGGCCAAGGCTGTATATGGATTATCCGCTGTGTGGGTTATATGTCCCAAAATATAGAGGTCCGCAAAAATTGCTAATACTCTGAAAATATTAAAGATAATATTTTTTACTTTCCGTAAATTTGCAGATAAAACACCAAAATACCGGCCTGTTAGAGTGATTTTAAAACATTAGCACCAGATATAGAGTGATTTCAAAAAGTGGGGGAACTTTCCCGGTTTTCCCCTACATATTTCCGAGTCATAATGCCAAATTGATCGGATTCCTGAACTTCCATTTCATAATTGTGAACATTTAATAATTGAATAAGATGTTTATTTGATATAGCTTTCCGCGTCGCTTCCGTAAAATAAGTTAAAATATTGCCTTTGTTAGGTACTTATTGGCTTCAGCGTAACATTGTCAAAAAAAAAATAATTACAGAAAATTAATATTCGATATTGGAGCTTTATGACATGCCCGCCTAAACTTTATCAACTGTATTGCGACTTCTGTATTAAGGTAACCTTTCAAAGATCGGCCACAA
This sequence comes from Tortrix viridana, assembly GCA_963241965.1. Lineage (NCBI taxonomy): Eukaryota > Metazoa > Arthropoda > Insecta > Lepidoptera > Tortricidae > Tortrix > Tortrix viridana. The sequence continues at coordinate 12,319,301 of OY725188.1, read as the reverse complement.
CGTTGCGCTAGGAATTATTAATAGTTACATTAATAATAAAACATGCAATATGTATTTATTTATTTATTTATTCATAATTCATATTAATTAACACTAACAGTTTAACTACACGTGTTAATAGAAGACATATAATTCTTATATAAAGTAAGTAATTCTAAATATTATAAATGTGTTGCCAATGTTCCTATACATTCCCTAGCGTTTGAATGCTGCCCCGATCCAAAACGTTAATTTTCGCAACGTTTCTTTCCGTCTGTCACGTTAAATGTTTCACCACCCCAGCCCTCATTACGGCCGTGGAATACCACAAAGCTTCAAGAGGAATGCTCGGCTCGTACGGCGCTAAAGTTTTCCCTGACGTTTTAAACGGTTTAAATTTCGAATTTTATGTTAATTGGCGGACAAAGGAAGCTCGGGTTTTAAATATTGCGATAAAAGGCTGAAATAACGTTGATAACACTGACACATTCATTAGTTAGCTTTAATGGTCTGGTAACAATTAAATGGGGTAAAAAATATAATCAGCAAAGTCGTCTCACGCGACTTTTTTAAATATTTTATTTTACAAGTTTGTCGGCGTGAATGTATAACCATGCCAAATTACAGCTTTGTAGTACCAAAAAAGGGTTCTTTGTTGACTACAAGACCCTAAAAAAAGGTTTTATAGTAAACTTCACCATACAATACAATACAAATTACCTTTCACGCGACTTATAAGCTTGTCACCACCTCTATTCAATAAAAGTCACACCTTCACCAAGCAATGTAGAATCGTGTTCCTTTATCAGTACTCAAAATCTGAACTTTATATGGCGTCTATTTTCTATAATTAATTTTCAAACTGGCACTGAATGTATCAAATAAGGTCCGATAGCGTGATCAAAGAAAGTCACAACTCATGTAACTGTCTTTTGTTTATAACTTTGCTGCGGCACGTTAAGGTTGTATTTAGAATAGTATTTTCCTCAGACTTATTGCTTTTTGCTTTACGTGAGCAATGTTCCAATAAACGTAATGTCAATAATTACGTAATATTAATTGGCTGGCCCGTTGCAAACGACAGTGTTGCAGACAAAGACGATATAATTAAAGGTGTTGGGAATAATTTTGTGGGAAACTGGCAAAAGTAATAAGACATCTGAAAGACAGTGTTGCAGGATTAGATCGGTAGATGGCGTGAAACACAAAAATGGCATGACTTGGGTTTGGCTTGACGTTTTGGGGTTACTTTTTAAATTGTGTTTAAGAACAATTCTTTAAATGTTGAAACAAGAACAATCATTATCATAAAACGTACTTAATTAAAATACTTATACCAGAAAAAATCTTTTCAGACCATCAATCATTTACTCAATCAATAAACCCTTTTAATTACGATACTCACGCGTTTTGTTTTAGGCGCTGCTTCGTGGATTATAAATAACATTTGAAGGTAGTATACACCGTTATATTTTGCATAATTAAACTTGCTTATATATGCTAATAAAAGGCAATAAAAGTCAGGACGGGACACTTTTATTTTAAACCTTAAGCGTCAAGTCTTACGTTCGAATATGGAATAGATGTATCAATTTCCCTAACACCTGTAAAATTTTATCTCGTGCTAGCATGTTAAGCCCGCGGGTGTTTCAAAATTACATACATTTGGAGGTTAGGCGGTGACGAATGTGTTGTACCTATAGCAACATTAATTTATGAGCCGTGTAAGTTGCATAAGTTAATGTCAAAAACAAGCCAAGGTTGGTCTTGTTAGATTATTAATAAAACTATGATTTTTAGCATAGGTTGAGCTACGATTCGGGTAGTTTTGCGGGCACGGCGGTTAACACGCTATTACGGCAAGCGGACTTTATTTATGCTGAACACGACAGCACCCACGCTACGCTTAACTCGTAGTTGTATGCGCAAGGCACAGGATGAAGCGTTTTAAAAGAATTTTCAACATTCTGCCTTTTTTATCACGCAGGTATTTCATTATATCTACATGAATTTTACCGTATCGGTTTAAAGTAAAAAGAATTGGGTTTCATTCTAGTTAGATGCAGTTACTATCCCAAATGCATGAGTTTGTTTGTAGAAATTTAATAGTGCGTGTTATTCACGGATCAATATTTATTTATTTATTATTTGTTATTATTATTTCCATGGGCACAGGTGGTTTACAATTTGTTTGTTTATTTATTTTTTATAATTTATTGCTCTTTGCTTTTCTGTGGATATCTTTGAGGCCTGTAAATAATTAGTTATCTTTTAAATACTTTATTACCTTACTACTTAACAAACACTTATTTTCTTGATCCACTGCAGTTAAGAAGAAGAAGAAAAACATTTATTCGTGACAAATATCAACAAAGGACAGAAAAATTCACACAGAAAGAATGTAGTCACGAAATGGCCCCAACTCAGCGTAATGCTGGCATTAAAGTCAGCGCTGGTCCTCCGTTGGAACCATCAGGTGAAACCACGGAAGGTTGCACACAGATAATTTTTGACAGGTAGTTACATAAAACATAAATTACAAAACAAGATGAAAAAAAAATCAATAAGAAAGAGGAATTAAAGTTAAAATTAAATTCACACGCATGAATAAATGAATCGTATTAAAGTATAGATCTCAAATCTAAAATGGTCCTAGCAGTTACATTTTTCAACCATTTCTTTTCCCTAGTTATTTTCTTATTACCAGTACTGAGTCTCCACTCAGTGTTCATTACTTTGTCATTAGTGAACTTCGGTGCAGCTGCATTTAAAATTAGGTTTAATGGCTTCATTATTAAAAGTTATATTCATTATGCTCTACATTAATGTGTTTTAACTTTGCACGTACTTTAGTGTTTGCTTTGTGTTTGATTTCAGTAATAAATGGATACTGGTTTTCAGCGAATTTCTTGTTTAACTTTTTAGGGTTCCGTACCCGAAGGGTGCCTAACGGGACCCTATCACTAAGCCTACGCTGTCCATACGTCCGTCCATCCATCCGTCTGTCCTAACTTAAAAGAACTATTTTTTTTACCGTAAAAAATAGGTAACATACACACGAAAAAAATACAGTCGAATTTAGAACCTCTTCCTTTTTTGAATTCGGTTGAATATATGCGCCAAAAATCCAACGCAGTGTTTATAAAATATAGAACAAAAAATAACGGCATATTTTATTTGCTAGTTAAAGTCACACCAACCATGCAGCTGAATATTTTGCAAAACAGAGAGCAGCTTTGTGCGTTGGTTAAGCAGGGCACATAAAAAATGCAGTTATTTTAACTGCCCCAGTTATTCATGCGATGCTTTTAGCCGAACGATTAACGGCGGTGCATTCAAAGGCTGCCCGCAAATAATTTAAAAGCCTATTTTGCAAATACAGCGTTCTAGTTATACATTTAAAGTAAGAACTATGTTAATATTTAATAAAACATTGTAAATGTCAGATTTGTTGATTTCCAAACATGATTGGTTGTTCTTTTAAAAAAATTACATTTTAACTTAATAAGTACTTATTTGTTTTATATTAATCACAGCTTAAGACTCACTATTCGTAAAACATAAATGTTGCTACAGTTATGAGACAAAATAAGAATGACTAAGGTTGATTTTCTTTGCAAAACCAAGCTACAAATTTTCGATACCTTTATGAAACCCCTCCACCAAACCTTTTGATTAATCAAAGTGTTTAAATACCGTAAATAATAGATCAAAGGTAACCGTGATTAAGTAACCGGTATTTAATACACGTTCTGTTATACTAGAAAAATATTACGTTTAAACTCTAAATTAAATAAAATTATGTAAGACGTCTGTGTACACAGTTCACTCTGATTAATTGACACTTAAACTTCAGATTACGTATTTTTTTCTGTTCGCTATTAATTTATCTTTTAATTTTAATGTTATCTCAATAGAAATATAGTTTAATGGTCAATGGTTATTTGATGGTCAAATTAGGTGCATTACTAACTACATACCACTAGGTTACTTTTTTGTGCCCTTGTTACGATTAGGTTTATAAAATCCATTTTCAAATTAAACTATTGTTTATTAGGTTATTACCTACTGGATTTCCCGTCACTTTTATATAATGATGTTTCTAAGTTTTTAAAATGATGGTAATGTACAGTCACAACATGGGATTGTTGAGCCACTATAGAACCCTCTCACAGAAAGTATTAGACGGTAAAATTTGGCGTAATATCTTTTGCGTGACTTGACGCTGTCATTATGACAGGGTTCTATGGTGGCTCAACAATCCCGTGGTGTGCCTGTACAGTCAAGTATATATACAGACATCTACTTATATTTATACTCACATGTGCAAAAAAAATATTATCTTAAGATTTCCAACTCGCTATCACTTTAAACTTGCACCGCCTCCAATGTAGGTAACAAAACTTTACGACTTTCGTATCGACTGATTTTTACGATCACCCAACAGCCTCAAATTGAGTTTTATTGCTTGGGGATACGGTGCTATTTTTTAAAGTGGTACAAGACCTGGGCATTGAAGAATTTTGCAGTACCTCAAAAGTAATTGTGTTTTAATTTGTATTTTATTGGTTCTGTTGTAATAAATAGGTACCTTTTTTATTTACGTAATATTTAGGTTTGTCCAAAAGACCCGAATGGCGGTGACTATTAAGACGTACCCTTATAAGTCTGTAACGATACTAACGATGACGTACAAAATTAAATAAAAACAAATAGAAATGTATGAGAGCACTGTTAATATTTGTTTCACACTTCTTCCACGGTAGAAAAATGCATTAGATCTCTTAGTGGTATTAAACAAAGTGATTCATGCAAATCGCACTTTAGACACCTTCAAATTCTAACGTTACCTTGTCTGTACATTTATGAAATATGCATTTTTGTAAACAATAACCAAAACCTCTTTAACAGATTTAGAAGTGTGCGTTTAAAAGACAAATTTAAAGCACCGCCGAGTAATACGGCCCTATTGCGTAAAAGTATACTTGGAATGGCCCACACAATTTATAATAAACTACCAAAAAACATTTTAGCAAATAAAAGTAATGACGCGGATTTTAGGAAAAGCTTAAAACTGTTCCTTATAGAAAATGCCTATTATTCGATAGCAGAATTTTTGAATGAAAATAATTAGTTTTTGACACTGACACAAAATATCGTATAATATCCTATCTTTATTTCATAGCAAATTATCTAACCTAAGCATGCTTCATTTTTACAAACTTATAATTTATAATAAACATTTGTATGCCCTCGGGCACCACATAGTGATACAGCAGTATAATTAAACATCGTATAATTAACCTATGTTGGACAAATAAATTATTAAAAAGCCTGATAAAATATTTGTATAAACTAGAACCTTCTTTTACAAATTAAACCTTTCTCTTATTTAACCTTTCAAATCATTTATAAAACGGCTTAAATAAATCCTATCTTTCATAAAAGATATTCCCTATTGTCCGGGCCCATCCCATTGTGCTCTGGCTTTACCGGGCTCACTATTCAAAGGAAAACCTTATGACTGTAAATTAAGTTCATTTTGGTTTGCTCCTGTTTGAGTCTTCGACGTAGTGACGTCGATTTGAGATTTTTTGCCGCTAGTAAAATGATAGGCGCTTATTTATTTTTATTTTTTAAAGTTTAATATTAAAAAAAGTTGTTTAAATTAGTCGAAGAATCGAGTTTTACTGAGTGAAGCCAAAAGAAGGGTAATGTTTTAAACATGTATGTATGTGTATGTGATCAAAAATCGGAACTTCAACTAGCTCTTAAACCATCGGACCGATTTTAATAAACGGGGTATCATATGATCCGTCAAAAATGTTCAAATGTCATAGGCTATATAACAATAGTAAAGATGCGACATATTAGTCACCAGTCAGGTTTTACTTTAATTTTATTTAATTATTTTTGTTCGAATCCCGGTATAGGCAAATATTTGTGTGATGAGCGCGAGTATTTGTTTCTGAGTGATGGATGTTTTCTATATATTTAAGTATGCATTTCTCTATATAAGTATGTATATCGTTGCCTAGTACCCATAGTACAAGCCTAGAGCTTAGTTTGGGACTAGGTCAATTTGTGTGAGATTTTTTTTTAGCCTGTGTTAGTGTCCCACTGCTGGACAAAGGCTTCCCCTCTTTTCCGCCATTCGTCCCTATTGTGTGAAATTATCCCCCGATATTTTTTTTTTTGATTTGTGACAGGGTTTATAAGAGAAACATAATCACTAATAACAAAGAAAACTTCAGCATCTGTTGGAAAAAAGAACACTTCTGCAAAAGGTTAAAAAACAGAGCTGTCGTCTTAACCGCAATATAGTGCCCATTGATTAAGAGTGGCGAAAGATACGGCGCGTACGTCATGTACGGCTTTAACACACTCAAGAACCATGAATACGGGTCACAGTGCATGTAATTTTGCAAGAACAGTGACCAGAAATAAAATCGTAGGAAATTTGCAAGTAAGCTTTCTTTTTCTTTTCACAGAATCTTAAGGGGTTTGAGTTTGAAAATTTGAATTATTATTGAAAGTGTTATTAGAGCCAATTAACACAACAATGTTTCAGAGCAAAATTGACTCATACACGGCACGGTGTTTGTATTAGATTTATAATCTCATAGTTTTGTATAGTCACCACAAAAAATATTAAAACATACGGGATGCTCTAAAATATTCTAACATGCTGGTAGGCAAACGTGAGCCTCAAGCGATTTATCAATAATACTAATTGACAATGAAATACTGTTTCTGGTCCAGCGGCATCAAACGCGATCAATATCCTGATTAATTATTGACCAATCCACATTCGCATTAATCATGGCTTCAATTAATCTGTGCATATTGAAGGTATTTGTGGTCCATGAATTAACAGAGAATCTGTGTTTAGATGCAAACCAAAGTTCACCGGTTTTTTTTTGTATTTGCTCTATCGTAAAAACGATACAAGCGATTACAAGCGTCGGAATGATTATAGAATAAACCCTATAAAAAAACAAGAAATACTAAAAACCGGCCAAATGTGTACGGAACCCTCAATTATGTGGCCTACACGTTTATTAAATCAAACAATTAGGTTGTCATTTTAAAGTAAATTTTAATATTTATATAAAATATGATTACCTATAATATGCTTTTGTTGTCGTCTATATTTTTTATATCACCTCGTTTCCAAATACTAAAACATTATATGTGATGTTCTCAATATAAAGGGACCTTAATGTAGGCAGGCGGTTACGCCATTTTTAGAACTGTTACCATAGTATTCGTATAGTTACAAGAACAAGAAGAGCGTAACTGCCTTCCTACATAAGGTCCCTTTATACTGAGAACGTCACATATTCCCTAGAACACTAATCCAAAAGCTTCCAACGGGCCTATTATGGTCGAGTTTATCACGTGGATAAACGTGGATAAAACATCTGTCACTGGTCAGAAGACCAGTATGTAAGTGCGAGAGAGACGGATGCTTTATCCTCACTTATCCACCGTGATAAAGGCGACCATTATTAATAAAAGGCTATTTAATAACAGCTTAACCAATCGGATTAACGAGCGAGCTACCTACACAGCGCTAAAATGGCCGCCGGCAGAATATACAAATAACAAACCGCTTATTAAATCACAAAGCCTTTGCACCGGAGTATCAACCAATCGCAATATCGTTCCCAATTCAAACATCGAACTGTAATTGGCTCGTTTAAATTCACGAAAACTCAATACAAAACGTCAAATCCAATTGTGTCATCTCAATTTCGATTGTAACGGTTTTGTGTCGCTTAATCACGCTATAGAGAGAGATACTCGGATTACGAACGCGTACGGAGGAAAAGGATGGATAGTGTTTGTGAGCTACGCTAGCCAGATTTATCGCTGATCTTGACAGCTATTAGTTTGGCTTGTGAACCTGCAACACGTGTCCGTGACTGCAGTTCCTGCAAAAGATTGTGACTAAATTTAAAAAATTGTAGCAGACATTAAGATACTACAGCAAAGTAGATAGATCTACACCTACAATTATATAATGCTAGAATAGAACACAATACATGTTTTTTGTATGGCTGCCTTTTAAAATTATATACGTAAGTAGTTAACAGAACTGTTTCATTATTTAATTTTATGAATATAAAAGTGCTTGTCGTTGTATACAAAATGAAAACAATGGATCAGCATGTATAGTTTGCTTACAAATATACAATTTTGTATGAAAACAATGGATCAGCATGTAAATTGCTTCCAAGTAGGTATAAACTTCTAAGCTTATTATACATGCTGATCCATTGTTTTATTTTGTACTAGCGATCCGTCGCTTCGCTTCGGTTCGGTTAAGGTTCCCCCTCCCATTTCCACCCCTTAAAGTAGAAATATCCAATATTTCTCTTCATAAGAACCTTCCTCGGATTTCAAGGAATGTTTTAAAAAAATTGTCGAATTGGCCAAGCCGTTCTCAAGTTACGGCGTGACCAAGGGAAATAGGGATTATATTAGGGATTAGGGATTATATATATATATATATATATATATATATATATATATATATAAGTAGATAGGTAAAACGATAAGCACTTCCAGATTTATAAATATTAAATAAATCAGGTCTGCTAGCCACACATTGTTTCTGAAAACTAACTGGGAAAGATCAATACGGTACCTAACCTAGACCTTTCGGAAGTTCCAAGGCCGATACCGTACTGGAGCAGTGAAGGGGTTGCTTGTTCCAGCCAAGCCTGTAAGGGCCAGACAAGGACTCTTTGGGCCTTAGAGCGAGCTAACGAGAAACGAATGTTTTTAGTGTTCCGTAGGCAAAATGGCAAAAACGGAACTCTTATAGTTTCGTCATGTCCGTCCATTCGTGTGTTACGGGCATTTTACTCAAAAACTACATTACTTACTAGTAATGCTACCTATGCCGCTACTTAGTATGGTAGTAAAAAACAAAAATAAATATTTTAGGGGGGCACTCCATACATGTAACAGAAGCTGATTTTTTTTTCAGCAAACATCATTATGTGGTACATATTTCGACAGTTCTTTTAAAACACTAAGGTTTCTAAGCAAATTTTTTTGATTAAGTGAATATTTTCGCAAATAATCGCTCGAAAAGTTACATAAATTGTGTGTCCCCTTTATCTTTTAAACTGTATGTCCAAAAATACAATAATTTAAAATACTTTCAACCAAAATTATTTTCAACATGATCGGATACCGTTATTGAGTTATTGCTGCAATACTGCACTTCTCAACAAGAGGACGTAAGTAGCATGAAGATACGCACTTTGGCTGGTGCAGTTTATTTGTATTTATAGTAATGTCGACGGAACCCTACACTGAGAAGGGCCCGGCATGCGCTTGCCCGGTTTTTTTATCTTTGCGGCCCTTGGGTGTTACATTGTTTGAACTCGCCTTAGGTGGATTGTGCAATATTTTATTCAAGGGTGATTGTAAATGACGCGGTTAGCCTAGTTAGTAGTGACCTTGCCTTTGAAGCTGCGGTTTCATGCCCGGAAAAGGCATATATTTAGCGTAGCGCGTATTTTTCCTGAGTCTTGGAGTATACTTAACACCCTTCTGTTTTGCATCAGGGGTTCAGAAACTAGTGTTTTAAGCTCTCCAAAATGGGATCCCTTTTTTTGCCATTAATTTAATTTGCCACAATTTTAATTTTCCCGAAGATTTTTTTTTTCTAAAACCTTGAACATTTCAAGATTACTTAAAGAATCATTGCATGGAACCCATTAGGTTAGGTTAGGTTAGGTTTATTTTATAACAATCCTGAAAATTATACGGTTTCAGAAAAAAAACCTTTATGCCAAATGATGATTATGGCAAATGATACATTACGGCATATGAATTTATAACAAACAATAGAGAACCCTACAGCGTTCGAGCAAAATTGTAAGATCTCAGCCACACCCACGGTTAGGTAACGCGACCCCCCAGTGGGTCGTGGGGGGGCAGCCGTCATAGTGCAGGAACTATTGATTGAATACCTCCAGTCAAGATTCGGATACACGTAACTTAGAAGGTTAATTTACGTATTTTGTGGATTTAAACTTGGAGATTCACGACTTTAGTGTTACGACTTAAGTAGTAAAGCAAGAACCAATCCGGCTGGCGTCTACAGATCATTATTATTTTAATATTTTTTTTCGGAAGCAATTGTTTCAATGCGTAATATTAACTTAAAAGCAACTAATTGCCCGTGTAACTGCACCATTACTGTTTACCTTTGGTATCTGTGTGTGTTGCCATTCTTTTATTATCTGTAATCTTTGTTTTGTATTTTTTATCTTCTTGTGATCGTCGAATAAATGTTTCTATTTTCTATTTCTAATTCGAGAAAAACTTATGTTCGAAGTGTTAAAAATAGTAATTTTAGTTATCCTTCTCTAATTTTATTCTTAGCACTTTTTGCTGCTAGTTTGGATTTTTTACAATATTTTTTTTCTTACTATAACACAATGATAAAATCGCGACTCATATTTGTTTTTTATCTCACGTTTCGTACTACATTATATCGGCGCGGGCGACTATCTGGGCGTAATGTTTGACTATGTCTTAAGGATTTTGTAAACGATCTATTCCATTATGGATTGGTTTGAACCCTTTCTCCCCTTTCTTTTCTTGCTCAAAATATGAGCATGGAAATCAACCATGCCATGTCGCTTAATTAGTAGGCCCGCTTTTTCACAGCTGTCACCAAATTAATGAAAAAATATTTTTAATTTTACGTGGAAGAATAGTTAATTTAGTTTAGACAGGGTGTTGTTATATTTTGTTTTATTTAAAGCATAATATAACTCGACTTTCGCCAGATGTAAAGTGGCTAGGGGAAAGAGCGTGATTGTCAGATGCCAAACCCGTTTCAGGAAGGGCCTGTCGCTGTCACAATATTGGTTACATTACGTACAATACTAGCGACCCGCCCTCGCTTCGCTCCGGGTACTATTATATACATAGACCTTCCGTGAAAAATTATCTAACTGATGGTGAAAACCGCATTAAAATCTGTTGCGTAGTTTGAAAGATTTAAGCGTACATACAAAGGGACAGATGGCGGGAAGCGACTTTGTTTTATACTATGTAGTGACTCGGCTAGACCAGACTAGCATAGACGACTGTTTTACAGGCCTTTAAAGCCGAATGTTTTAGTAATCTATCAAAATCCGGTCAAGTGCGAGTTACACTCGCGCACTGAGGGTTCCTTACACATTGGCCGGTATTTAGTATTTGTTGTTTTCTATAGGGTTTGTTCTATAATATACTAAGTTTGGCGCATGTATGTATTACCGTTGTTACGAATAGGTAGAACAAATACATAAAAATGTAAAAAAAAAAAACAATTCTTGTATGGAGACTCCTCTTATTATTTTACCGCCGTTATATAACATATTCTGCAAAAAAATCAACGGGCTATCTTTTAAGGTTCAAAAGATACAGCTCTTTAAAGTTAGGACTGACGAACGGGCGGAAGAGACGGACGGACAGCGTAGGCTTAGTAATAGGCACCCTTCGGGCACGGAACTCTAAAAAATCAAGTTCCTAATTGCTCTGGGTAATTATTATGATGGTGGGAAATATGGTCCGAGTGGTGTCCCCTTGTTTTGCAGACACTCATTTCGAATGTGTCGTTTCACCGAATTTTATTTGATCGAAAGCTAATTACTGCTGAAACCTTATTGTTTTCAGGTTATCTAACGTATGGAATACGTAGGTTGGGTTAGATCTGTGACCACCAAAAAATTATAACTCCTGCACGTGGATATGCCTGTCGATGAAATGAAATTTCGGCGAAGTAAAAAATTCTATGAAATGAGTGTCAGTGATTCAAACGTCAACCGGGTTTAGGGTTGCCATACGTCAGGATTTGTCCTGACATCTCAGGATTTTAGGGCTTTTGTTAGGATTGCGGCTGGACTTGCCAAATATCAGGATTTTTCAAACACCTACCTCTATAAATTAAAAAATATTATATTACCGACGCTAAATCTCGGTTACCTATAGGAATGTCAGGAATTTTCGGTTGATATCAGGACTTTTTTCAAGTTAGGGTAACCGGGTTTGAGTTAATATACATAATGTCTAGATAAATACTGCTAACTACTTCGTTGCTTTTATTTACAATTTTCCACAGTCATATTGATTAGGTACCCCTTTTCCTCACAATCAGGTAACCCTCTGAATCGCTTACAATTGGCCCGCGGCATTGTGTTCCTACCCGCTTAGCTACTCCAGCGCTTGAAAGCGCTAGAATGGCGATCGACGGATTTAATCCGGCTTGGTTAGCGCTTGAAAGTGCTATGAAAGAGATAAAGTAATAATAGCTTGTTTGTTTTCAAAAGCGCTTTTTCACAAAGCTCGAAGAAAAATATAGCGTAGTGTTGGTGAAATGCGGTAGAAAGCCACAAGCTGTTACAAAATTCATGTTGGGCCAAAAGTATAGAAATGTCATATAAATATCTTCAAATAACCACAAAACAATATTAAAGAAACCTTTATCTCATATTTTTAAAAGTAAAGAATAAAATTATCCAAAGTTTTAAGGACAAACTATCCGGTCTCACTTTCCACCACTAAAATGTTACAAGCATCTCAATTGTTTTAGCGAAAAATCAGAAGAAAAATCGGTATATAAAAACAACAACCAGCAATTTTATTCAATCAATACCAGATGTTTCTTCGAGATAGCAACTATACATCGTGCAATTAAGTTCTTCCCTCAGTAATAAAATACCGTGAGAGCTAGCAACACCTGACATTTAATCTCGAAGTTGTCGTTAGTTTTCCGTTGGCAACACTGGAGCGTAATTAATTTGTGGGACAGCGCCATCTGTCAACGTGGAAATGAACTGCGGCAAATAAAAATAACTATTGTACTTCTAATTTTATATTCTTTTTGTTGTTATTTGATATACACGGAATCCTTTTGAAATACGTTTTCATCTACATAATACTAATCCTACTAATATTATAAATGTGAAAGTTTGGATGAATGAATGGATGGATGGATGTTTGTTACTCCATCACGTCACTCCAGAACGGCTGAACAGATCTAGATTAAATTTGGCACAGAGATAGATTATGGTCTGAAATAGAACATAGGTTACTTTTTATTCTGAACAATGGACAGTTCTCGAGAGAGCAGCGATAAACGACTTCTATACGGACGGAGTCGCGGGCAAATTTGGCACAGAGTTAGATCATAGTCTGGAATAGCACATAAGCTACTTTTATCCCGAAAAAATTAACAGTTCCCGAGGGCTACACTATCCAGAAGTAACATAGGCTGTACTTTAACTTATTTTACCGAAGCCAAGCTAGAAGTTCATATTTTTGACCACAAATCGATAATAATTTGTAAAATCCTTACTTCTAGAGACAAGTTTGATGACTGAAAATATATTTCCTCATAGAAACTCCCAACACATCTGGCATCTACTTATTTGTCAAACTAGTCTGCTAAATTATGGATGCACGTGGAATACCTTACTGTATATAGTTCTTGTAAATCATAAAATATAAGTCATTTCTTGATCCTTCGAAACCATTAAAGTGATAATAATTTTCGCCTATATCCACGCCATAATAATTATATAGAAATGTTTCTCAGAAAGGTCTCGTGGCTTTTATTAAGTAGTGTATAAACTACACTATTTATAACTTGCTTTCACCACGTCACAGTTCCCGCCCACGTGAGATAACTTGAGGCTAGCAATTTTTATTGTACCCATTTCATACGCAAATCACATTTCCGCTCAGCCTCCAGGCCTGGAATTTCATCGGCTTTCAATTTTCAGCGGCCCGGATTGAATATACTGTGAATGCACCAGGATTTTCGAACGAAGGACTCGTGAATGGTGCATAGATTGAGGATTCTATGCGACTTTTTTTTCCATTTGCGTGCGGGAAGAAAATAAGGGCTTTAGACTTGTGTGGAATAAACTTTAGTAAAAAACTAAAACCCGACAGCAAAAAAATTAAACTTCTTGTTTTTCTTTAGTTTCCAGCTGTCATTTACAATAAGACAATAGCCGTGACTCCTTGTTTTGCAGACACTCATTTCACTACACCTGGTTTATGACTATGTTTCACAAAAAAAATCATTTGTATTTGTATCGAATGTGTCGTTTCACCGAATTTAATTTAATCGAAAGCTAATTTCTGCCGGAACACGTGCTTTGGAATGAATTTTAATAATGTTAGTAAATAAATAACTTGAAGTTAATCCAGCAGCGAGCATAACGAGCTTTTTCCCCTCGTACTTTTCCAACTATAAATATCTAAGTTTTATGTAAATTTAATTTTACCGCACATTGTATGCAGCCGCAGTGCAACTCGGGCGCAAGGCGGGCTGAATTATGGATATTCTAATTCAATTACTCACTGACTTATATGTACCTTAACTTTCAGTTGTGGTTTTATACATTGGACTTAAAAAACGGTCAAGTGCGAGTAGGACTCGCACGCTGAGGGTTCCGTTAACATTTTACAGTTTTTAGTATTTGTTGTTTTTATAGGGTTTGTTCTATAATCATACGAAATTTGGCGCTTGTTTGGATTGGCGTTTTACGATAAAACAAATACAAAAAAACGTAGAAAAAATAAACGTTTCTCGTATGAGACTCCCCTTATTATTTTACTTTATATTTTTGACATCCGCCATAACGGCAAAAGAAATCAACGGGCTATCTTTTACGGTTCAAAAGATACAGCTCTTTTAAGCTAGGACAGACAGATGGACGGTCGCACAGCGTAGGCTTAGTAATAGGGTCCCGTTAAGCACCCTTCTGGTACCTACGGAACCCTAAAAAAATAGCTGCAACAAGTCTAGGAGTGAACATTATTTACTCCTGAGTAGAAAAACCGCAGCATAAATGACTCAGGAGGTTCTAATAAAACATGACACTCGTTAGGTAAATACCAACCCAACGATTAGCCTACAGGAGGTCATTAAGGAACATGAATACATACATAGGTACCTACATTACAGCTGAAAAATATTACCCTCCTTTTTGTGTAGTCGGGTAAAAAGAGAGTTAAGTTTTCCATCCAAGTTTCTCATTCAAGTTGAATCATTAAAGATAAAGATAAAAGATATTTATTCAGTAAGTAGGCCGCACGGGCACTTTTACACGTCAAAATCTACCAGCGCTTCCCAAGAGGAGACCACTGCTGAGAAGAAGCGCCGCAAGAAACTCAACAGTAAGTCATTTATTCTTTTTATACCAAAAATTCTACGCAATATAAATAATAAAGAGAAATTACTTTAGCCCACCTTGTTTCTATATCACAGTCATATCATTAACGTTGTGCAATTAAACATATTTTATGATGTTGTTCACAAATCAGTACCAAGAGGGTTAAACGGATCAAAGTAAATTCCAGGCGTTCAGTTTTTACTGATTTTGTCCAGGTCTAATCCACAGGCCCACTGTGCGTGGTCGTTGACATTGATATTAGCGATGCGCGGGCGTTGCACCCGACGCCCCAAAATAGGTCCGCCGCCGGGCGGAATTAGAATGTCAAGATTTGCGCCTATAGCCTATATCTGTGTCTAGATTGTTGTTAAGTTTAAACATAGAACGCTGAAAGGGATTGGCAGCTTGGTTTGGATTTTACGATTCGTTCCTTCACCACTTCGTATTAATTTTGCTGCTTGATTTTAGTATATTAGCTTAATCACTTTTCCATTGCTTTTAGCATTCACTGTAAGTAACATATAAATGAATTATCTTGCACAAAACCTTAGCCCCAAACTAAACTTGTACCTACAGTCAAAGGCATAAATATATATAGTCATTGCGTTCAAATATATGTATACATGACCTTATTGTTAGTAGCATAGAGGTGTGTAGTTATTTATGGTATTATAGGAATGTATATATATTTATAAATTTGACTGTTTTACCGGTACTGGACAATAAATATATTCTATCTTAAAAAAAATGTATTTGTTAACACTCGTACAAACGAAAAGAAATGGGTTAAATTGTAAGCCTGTAAGTGATAGTTTTACACCGTTAACTGTTTGTGCAATAAATAAATAATAATAATAATAAATAAGTGAATATCAGGGACAATCTCACACAAATTGAGCTACTCCCAAACTAAGCTCTAGGCTTGTACTATGGGTACTAGACAACGAATTACTTACTTACCTACATAATATATTTATCGTATATCAAGTTAAAAGGAGCAATTTCTTTTTGTATGGGGAATAGGCCCCCACACACGTATTGCAACGGGTATTCATGAAACATATGTCGATCTTAACCTCTAGATTACAGAGGTTATATTAGATTAACCGTGTCTAACCGGAATGCTGAATCAATACAAATATGAATCAATAAACGTTTCTAGTGAGCCAAAAAATGTGTCTCCTTTACGCGCTTATTAGTTTGAAGTTAATATGTTAATGAAAAGTCAATCAAATGTCGTTTATAAACTATTTAGCGAACACAAAAAAATGTCACTGCACATTTTGCGCCTCGTTGCTTCACAAAAACTTAGCGTGCACTTTTTAATTGGGCTAAGAAAGCCACTGTGCATGCAAATATTCACCGGCTTTTTGTGCTAATCTTGACGCACAGTGGGCTAAACCGTTTTTTTATTCAACAAAATTCAACGTATTTCCTAGTTTCCTCAGGATTAAGCAAGCTACTATGCATGCAAATATTCGCCGGTGTTTTCGTATCTTGATAGATGCACAGTGGGTTAAAACTATTTTTATTGGACAAAGTTTTCTTAGTATTTTCTTAGTTTCTTTCCTGCAATAACAGCGTCAACTTACCGCAGATTTTTTTCAAGTCTATGCTTGAACGTCATTTTGACATACCTGAAAAAATACAATCGTCTCATTAGTAATAAGTTCTTGGGGAGCGGTATTAAACAAAAAATACATAAATTGATGGAAGTTGCTTATAAAAATAAAATCACAATTCATAAAGAAATGGATAAAAAAAAACATCTTTTTTACTACCTCTTGAGGCCTACGTCAAAATTTCGTTAATTCGGAACAGAATCTTATGTCAGTCAACAAAAGTTAAAAATCATTTTGACAATTTGACCCTTATTACACTTAAAAACACTATTCCTACCTACGGAGAAAGGACGATACAATAAAATATCTAACGAGAAATCGAAAAAGCCTCGATCCGAATACAGGGAGCATAGCAGGTCGTTTGTAGGCGACCTAGCAAATTGAAATATACCCTTTTGTCGCTGACCTTAGTTCCAAGCACACAGACGTGGAAATTACCAATGAATATCATTACAATTGGAATAAAACTATTTCCCCGATTCTATTCAGTTGTATAAAGTAACGAGACCTCATTCATGATCACGATCTAAATAAATTTCTACAACCTTTTTCAAGTTTTAAAATCACTACATACTTAGTATAAAACAAAGTTGCTTCCCGCCGTCTGTCCTCTGCATGTACGCTTAGATATTTCAAACTATACAACGGATTTTAGTGCGGGGTTCACCATCAGTTACATAAACATTTTTTCACGAAAGGTTTATGTATATAACCCGGAGCTATGCGAGGGCGGGTTAGTCAAAAATAAACCAAGCTTAGCTATAGTAATTCATAATTCATTTATTTAAATTATAACTTAACAGTAATAACCACAGCGTTATAATAATTATCATGTCAACATTTAATTAATTAATTAGTAAAAAATATATTCAATCAATAAGTCAATAATATGATTTTTTAAATTATAGTTAATGACCATTGACGGCATTAGTCATGGTACTTTTCCTTTCACACATTATCTGACACACTCTGTTGCACTCGTTCATCAGATCTGTCATCCTAGTGGCAAATAGGTCACAGTGCGGTGCGGCTTTGAGCACTGCGTTGAGCGTAGAGAGCGCGCGCGGCGCAGGCGCCTGCCGCCGCGCCACCGTGCGCGCGCGCGGCTCGGCCAGCAGCGCGCGGCGGCGCGGCCGCAGGGACGACAGAGTTTGAACGTTGGGTACAGATAGCTGCGTAAATATACCTACCAGAATTGTGCAGTCAGTTTTATTTCTGATAATATCAATCGCGAATTTAACCAACGCAACGGTCTTGTACTATGGGTATCATAAATATACGTATATACATAAATACATACTTGAATTCATAGAAAACATCCATTACATAGAAACAAATACTCGCGCTCTTCCCTCAAATATTTGCCCATACTGGGATTCGAACCTGGGACGGCTAGTTTCGCAGGTAGGGTCACCTGGGTCACTACCAACTAGGCTAACTGCGTCGTCAATAAAAAAGGTAACAATCAATGTCAAAGTAATGTCAAAATAATTTAACACCATTATTCGTTGTTTTCTGATATTGTTTACTTATTTTTAACCCCCGACGTAAAAAGAGGGGTGTTATAAGTTGGACGTGTGTATCTGTGTATCTGTCTGTGGCATCGTAGCTCCTAAACGGATACACCGATTTTGATTTAGTTTCTCTTGTTAAAAAGGTGATTTAATTGACAGTGTTCTTGGCTTAATTTGATGAAAATTCGTTAAGCCGTTTAAAAGTTATGAGCTCTGAAAGGGGTTTTGTCGGGAGTTTTTAATACTTGAAACCTTGTGTCATCTGATATCACTGCATTTGCTATTCCAAACTCTCGCTAACTTATTTATTTTCATGTATCACCGTAGCACCCTCGCCACACAGTTTAATTAAACTGCTGGCTTAGTATGCAAGCACGAGATAAAATTTGAAAGGTGCTAGGGAAATCTATTCCATATTCTCACGTAAGACTTAACGCTTAAGGTTTAATATAAAAGTGTCTCGTCCAGACTTTTGGTACCTTTTATTACGAGTACTGCTTAGTACTCTACTCCGATAAAATGGCTTGATTTTATCCGATATTGCTAGAGTAATGAAATGAATCGTTCGAATCTATTAAGATCCTGTGCACACCTAGCGTTTTTGACCGGGGGTTTAAGGCCTAAAAACGCCAGTGTGCACAGGCTCTAAGCTAAGCATGATATAAAATTACTCTAGCAACTTTTTATTCGTGCTGTCACTTTATACTTGTGATGCATGTTAGGCTCGCTATACTGGTAAATTCCAATTTTTGAACTACCTATTTAGACTTTCCTAACAGGTTAACACTAAATGACGCAAACGACACACGCCATGTTCTGTCGTGAAGTAGACCATCTGTAACGTCCACCCATCGTACTTACAAGCCAATCACAACCCTACACATACGTGATAAAGCACAAACTACATTACTGCAGCGTTCATTTCATGCTAAGGAAGCACGCGTCTTAATGCCTTTTTTACTTTCTTATGCTGCTAATAATAGAGTTGGTACTTGAGTGTTTTGGTTGTAAACGCGAATTAATCAGATAACCGTTTTAATGGTCCGTGAAAGAAAATGCGCGAATATTTTGACGTTTACATGTCATTCTGACCAATCAACCGATTCACCGATTCGCTAAAAAACTGGGTAATTGGTGGCACGATTAGTTTTTCGCTGTTGGGTAATGGGCGATTAGCTAAATAATTATTTAGACTTTAATTAATGGGTTAGTGTACGTGTGAACATTATAATTCGTAGGTTTTGTCTTAAGTGCTATGTATTGGTGTGGTGCTACTACATGACAAGGATGATTATGGGAGGCACATTTGGGAAATAAGTGGTCATTTAACTTTGAACAGAATTCTTAGGGTGACAAATCACATATTTACCTGCCAGTACAGTGTATATTAACAGCGCTTAGCGTAGTATACATTGCGGCGTAGCTCCGTGGATTGAAAATTATATTCTCTGTCTCGACACGTAAAGTAAACGTCAACTCATAGGGCCGTATTAATTAACTCATCTCAACTGTGATGCTCGTAAGGTACATCAAGATAAGTCTCAAGATACGTCAATCCATGGAAAACTGACATTTTTGACGCGTCTTGAGACAGGCATCTAAGCCAAGTTCAGTTAATAACCCCCGAGAGGGGTGTTATAAGTTATAAGTTTAACATGTGTATCTATGTATGTCTGTAGCATTATAACTCCAAAACGGATCAACCGATTTTGATTTAGTTTTATTTGTTTGAAAGGTGACTTGATCGAGTGTTAGTTAAGTTATGAGCTCCGAAATAATTTAAATTTAGGATATAAGTTTCATTGTTTTATTATTTTTATTTTATTTTTAATATGTAACATGTCATGTAATATTGACCATGGTCTGAATTAAATAATTTGAATTGAATTGAAAGTAGTGTTCCTAATTTTGTCGCGGGTTTTAATCTATTTAATAGTTATTAATATGCACTTACTATACTTTTTGTACGTCTAGACCAATTAGATAACCTACAAAGAACGCCGTTACCCATAGTTGATAGAGTTTGTAATTGCTAAAAAATTTATTATATTCTATTCAAACAGATTATAATAAACTTTTTAACTTTCGTTGTCCTCACTCATTAATTTAAGGTAACTAGAAGAGATCGCTTAAGGGTTCGCCTCTGCACATAATCTTCATATAAGTGGATTTCTATAGGTACGTAAATTAAAAAAGTGCAATAAAGAGTTCTTATTTCCGTGCTAAGTGTTTTTCCTTCCCTAGGATCTAATCTATCTCCTTGTCCAATTTCATTAAGATCCGTTCAGTTGTTTTATCATGAAAAAAAACAGACACTTTCACATTTATAATATTAGTAAGCATAAGTATTATTAGTAAGTATACATATTTGTTAAGTTTCAGACTTCCTTAGCCGCAACATGCATTAAACAAACAAACAAGTGTCGTGCTAAAAATAGCCCAGTCTAGATCCAGCGTCCACAAATCAGGCAACTGTCAGCGGCGGACGCTATCGGGGCGGAATGATCGAGAAAGTTGGTACAATAACGGGCGAGTGGCCCGAGTTGGAGGCTTCAGCGGTCAGCGGTATTGGGTCAAACTGAGAAGTGGTCGGATATAGGACTTGAAAATGCAATCCTACATATAGTACAATGTGAAACTATTCAATGGAAGTTGGTTCTTACGTATATTGGAATAGGTGGCTAACAACTTTAAAATTTAAAAAATCTCCTGACGTAAAACATAATAGAATAGCTCTTGAGCAATTTAACCGATTTTTAAGATAATAATAATAAAAGGTATTAAAATTTAAAATCGGTTTCAATTTCCATTCAAACAAATTAAATAATTTAAGATAAACGGGAAAAAATTTCACTATAAACACAAAAATATAACATTACCTACGTATCTCCAAAACGGTGGATTTCCTAATAAATAATAAAAATGTCAAAAAATTAAAATATTAAGTGGAGTCTCCATAAAAGAAACGTTTTTTTAACTTTTTGTATTTGTTCTATCGCAAAAGCGGTAAAACATACCTTCAAGCTTCTAGTACAAACCTTATAGAAAAACAGCATATACTAAAAACCGACCAAATGTGTACGGAACCCTCAGTGCGCGATTCCAACTCGCACTTGACCGGTTTTTATACTAATATTTTAACAATGACACGCTTGTCGTCCATGTCTTGCGGCGTCCCGATACGATCGCTGCGTTTATTTCCGCCGCGCGCGAGAAACAAGAGCAGACAATGGCGATCTCTCTGACTCACGCGGGCATGCCTTCACCACTATTATGGCGGCTGTAGACGACACTCCGAGGCAGGCTTGCCATCCTTCTTAAACATATAATAAGTTAGAACAGGACGGCATACTCAACTCGTCCAGCCTCGGCGAGAGTGTACAGCCGCTAGCTCCCTGAGAAAGGGTCTTGTCCAGACGGATGACAAAGTGATCCAAAAGGAAATATGCATGAAATTTTTTATTGCATTTCTTAAACAAAATATGAAAATACCGTAAAAGGGATGGCAAAAAGTGAAATTAAGATTAAAATCGGCCAAAAAATACGGATAATATAAGCATTTAAAACTACTAACTAGACAGAGATCCAACATGTACTGTGACGTCAGCGCGCACTACGGCCACATAAAATAAATAAATAAATATCGGCGGACAATCTCACACAAATTGACCTAGTCCCAAACTAAGCTCTAGGCTTGTACTATGGGTACTAGACAACGATAAACATACTTATATAGAGAAATACATACTTAAATACATAGAAAACATCCATGACTCAGGAACAAATACTCGCGCTCTTCACACAAATATTTGTCCATACCGGGATTCGAACCCGGGACCGCTAGCTTCGTAGGCAGGTTCACCACCAACTAGGCTAACCGGGTCGTCACATAAACTCCATGTTAAATTCTGTTTTGCTAGAAAGAGATAGAAACAAATCTTTAATGGCTTATATCTTGGTTATTTTTATAGTTAAAATATTTTTTTATGTTACATTAATGACTTTTTAATGAAGAAAAAAAAAATCAGGGACGGAGGGTGGGGCACACCGCCTTTCTATCGGCCGATTGTAGGTACGATCCTCCTTAGCCATTTTTGCAAAGTTTGTGGAGACAAAACACAATCGGCCGGCTAAATTGGCTCCGTTTCCTGTCAAGATATGGATCTCAAGAGACTAGTGAAATCCGAGAGACCGAGATATTGAATGACGAGGGTTTTGTTTCATAAAGTTTGACAGCGACTTTAAAACTAAAAATAAAAAAGATAAAAGATATATATTCAGTAAGTAGGCCGCACGGGCACTTTTACACGTCAAAATCTACCAGCGCTTCCCAAGAGGAGACCACTGCTCAGAAGAAGCGCCGCAAGAAACTCAACAGTTGGGCTTTATTTTTACTTAATATTGATAAAGCACTACTTTCTTTTACAGTGTCTTCGTAACCGTCCAAATATTGGGATGAATTTTATTTTGCTTACTTACGTTTATATCACGAATTGTCTTTTGTATCGTATTTTCACAAATAAATAGTCATTCAAAAACCATTTCGAGGAAAATGCTTTCTGGATGTCAGTAAATTATCTGTTTTTTATTTTCTTGACAAGTTATATAAAGATGTATATATGCGTCGAAACTTAGTAGAATGTTTAACACTAGCCACTAGCCCCAGCTTCGTACAGGTAGAAATTATCTATAATAAACGTTTATAATCCCTGTATTGGAGAAAATCGTATGAAAATCCGTACATTAGTTTTTGAGATTAGCCGGAACGAACACAAACTCAGCGCGGAGCGGGACTTTATGATATATATGTGACGTTCTCAATTTAAAGGGACCTTATGGAGGAAGGCAGTTACGCTCTTCTTATTATTGTAATTACACGAATACTATGGTAACAGTTCTAAAAACGGCGTAACCGCCTGCCTCCATAAGGTACCTTTATATTGAGAACGTCACATATGTAGAGACGATCTTCTTAAATTTAAGAGCTAGGCTCTTGTCGGTGGAGCAATTTCCATGACTTTATCTAGAGCCTTTCCTTTTAGGGCCTGATACGACACGACGTCTACTTTTTCTTTTATCTGATCCATGAACGTTCTCCCTGGTCTTCCTCTCTTCCGCTTCCCTTCTACTTTCCCTTCCACTATGGCCTTAACGTGTTCGACGTGTCGTAAAAGGTGTCCTAGTATCTTTCCTCTTCTATTTCCAACGGTTTGCAATAAGCACCACTTCTCTTTAACCATGTTAAGCACTTAAACGAACGACACAATAAAAAATATATTCAGATGTAAATTGGATTATATTATTCTATAAACATTAAAACAACTGCGTTTATATTCTTTGATGTGTCCCAATTAGCACATGAAATAATTTAAGACACGCCAATAGAGATTTCAAACAATTACTTCTAGCTTCCGTGTAATGCGTAACATTGCGAAATACGTCGCATTTTATCGAAATAACTACAAGTTGGTGAATTATAGTTTTCCAATAATTGCTTGTTTAAAACATTTTAGTGTTGAATAGATTGGAAACATTATAGCTGAAAATGTCTGTGATATGGCGTGACAAACTTGCTGAGCTGTCAGCGCCGCAAACTTTAGCAATACGTCATTAATTTTAAATCATTAAAAAAGTACATTAAAGTAGCATTAAAAGTTAATATTCCAGCCTATATAGGTACGTCCCACTGCTGGGCACAGGCCTCCACTCACAATGAGAGGGTTTGGGCTATAGTTCCCACGCGGGCCCAGTGCGGATTGGGAACTTCGCACACACCGTCAAATTGCTTTGCAGGTGTGTGCAGGTTTCCTCATGATGTTTTCCTTCACCGAAAAGCTCGTGGTACATTTAGAAATTACATTTCGCACATAAATTCCGAAAAACTTAGAGGTGCGAGCCCGGGTTCGAACCCACGACCCTCTGCTTAAGAGTCGGCAGGTCAAACCATTAGGCTACCACGGCATTAAAAGTTAAACAGTTTTAAAAAAACCTTTACCAATATAATGTGTATAAATAAAAATCAATTGCCGCATGTATGAAAACGCATAAAATTGTTTGACCTAATGTATTGTTTGGTCGAAAATATGTTTGCCTAATAGCCTTTTAGGCTGAAATTTCAGGAATAATTTTCGACTAAACGAAACATTAGGTCAAACAATGATTATGCCACCCGATATAGACCACATCACGTCAACGGCTTATCTGATTTGTTTTTTTTTTGTTGTGTTCGTTTTTTTTTATTGCTCCTGTGAGAAGCCGGGACAATAAAAAATGGGGCTAGATTATATTATAATAAATAAGATAGCAACACGATGAAGACGATAATTTTGAGTTGTTTTTGTCCTTCATTCTCTCCACCAGATTTTGTATGATATATTATTATTGATTACTAATTCGAATGCCAAGTTCAAAATCCGATGAATGAACCAAACCGTATGCACGCAAAACACCAAAATTAACACAAACTTTACTCATATGCAATGCGTATTCAACGCGAAAATGAAACTGAATATTTCTCTCTCTTCATAAAATACCACTCACATTACTAATGAAAGGCGCTTTGCTGAAGAGAGCGCGGCGCTCTCAAAAGATATTGTGAGGGGACGCCTCAAAGGTCCGCGGGAACCGAGATTTAACACTCGCTTAGTTTACAAAAGAGAGCGGGAAATAAGGGTATATCTCTTGCTTCAGTGCGAGTCCATACTAATATTATAAATGCGAAAGTAACTCTGTCTGCCTCGCTTTCATGGCTAAACCGTTGAACCGATTTTGATGAAATTCGGCATGGAGATAGCCTGAGTTTCGGAGAAGGATATATGATTATTACCTCAGAAAATTGGACGGCTCCCAAGGGAACAGAGATAAATGACTTCTACGCGGACGGAGTCGTGGGCACATGTAATCGTAACTTCGGGGCAGCTGCCGCCGTCTGAATTAGACTGAGATGGTTAGAGCGTTAGCCTACTACGCAAAGACCGCGGGTTCGAACCCCAGCTATGGATCGATTTTTTTTTGTGTTTCATTTAATATCATAGTATAAGATGAGAGCGAGTGAGAGAGAAATTCAAAGCCGAAGGTTTTTTTTATTTTATTAGCGCACAAACTCGTCTCGAACAGCCTTCTTCTAATCCCCGGCCAGTTTAAATGGCTCGTTAACGCTTTTAACAAGATTAATGGCTTATTTTATTACGATTATGTTTTGTTTAAAAAAAAATTGCTTTATGTTTGCTGATTTTTTCTAAATTTTGAGCGTTTTTAAATGTTAATTCGCTTAATTTCTGAAAAAGGTGAGACTTATGTTATGAGCGGTATTTAGAACATGTTTTCAGGTAACATTCAAATAGGCTTTTATAATGTAAGCAAACGATGGTTACTTTTTTAGGGTACCGTGCCCGAAGGGCGCCCAACCGGACTCTATTAATATGCCTACGCTGTCCGTCCGTCCGTCCGTCTGTCTGTCTATCTGTCCTAACTATAAAGAGCTATATCTTTAGAACCGTAATACGAGTAAATAGCGGGTTGGTTTTTTTTTCAGAAAAAAAAGATTATTTATTACCCTACCCCTACCGCAAAACAGAAGGGTGTTCTCATTTAACTGTGTATCTTTGTATCTGTGTATCTGTCTGTGACGTAATTGGGTGACTTAATCGAGAATGTTCTTAGCTAGGTTTTTTGGAAATCCGTTGGGTCATTTATGATTATGAGCTCTGGAAGTAGGGTTCCCGATTTTTTCAAGAGTCTCTATTCAATGATCTATTTAATAGTTAATAAAGTTGATTTTTGATTGTTTTTAAAATGTTCTCAGATAATAAATTCAAATAGCCTTTAATAATGTATTGCTTACATTAACATGGTGGTTATTTTTTTAGGGTTCCGTATTATATTATATGGGTTCGTTCTTAACACTAGTCAAGACCAAAGAGACAAGGTCGACGACGATCTTACGCAGAAGATTGATACTTTGGTAAAGATAGCTTGTTATTTATTGAATAAATTTATTAATGACAAGTAAAAAAAATGTTCTTTATATTCTAATAAATTAATTGATCATAAAATTGCTTTAATTTTAATTCTAACTTCGTAAAAATGTTTAGTTTTAATTTCATCCTAGCTAGCTGCATATGCTAGCTATTGTATGTCTTACGGCGAAACATAGTGCACCAAACTATATCTATACAACACAAATATAACCTATGTTTACACAAATAAAGAATTTCATTGATTGATTGACTTGATTCGGACATTTCAGCAAAGATCTGTTTATTTAAATATTAATTTATTGTTTTGCTATCATTATTATTCTATCGACGACGTATAGTTTAATCTTCACTATATAGTATAAAACAAAGTCGCTTCCCGCCGTTTGTCCCTTTGTATGTACGCTTAGATCTTTCAAACTACGCAACGAATTTTAATGCGGTTTTTACCATCAGTTCGATAATTTGTCACGGAAGGTTTATGTATATAATAGTACCCGGAGCAAAGCGAGGGCGCGTCGCTAGTATGTGAATAGACGACAGTCGCACCAAACATTCAATCTCACACGAGCACCGAGACGTTGCGTCAATATTAGCAAATTTGCAATTTCGCAACGCTACAAGCTAGGCCCGTTAATTGCAAATTCAGTTTGCAATCACTGAACAAGCCCTGGATATAGATCCAGGTTGCTATGTCGACAATGTCCAGCTCCAGCTCTTGTATTAGTGTCCTTTGTCACTGTGGATGAATGTGGATAAAGCATTCGCTACTCTCGCACTTACAATACAGGGCCCTTATTCAAGATGCCCATCGCTAACTAGCGTTTCTATTCGTTTAGTTTTTAAACCAATCGCGTCACTGGTAGATCACGTGACTCTCCGTATGACGTGATCTACCAATGACGCGATTGGTTTAAAAACTAAACGAATAGAAACGCTAGTTAGCGATGGGCATCTTGGCTAAGGGCTCTGGTCAGAATGTGGCAGATGTTTTATCCACTTTTATTGGATAAATACTACTTGAATAGGCGCGAACGTTGTTGTTTCCAATCGTAGTTTTTTATTAATTTTTTAAATTCTAAAAAAAATTGTACCAATTTTAATAAAAAGCAAGCTTTAAGAAACCGACTGCATTTTTAATAATTTTGTAATCCCAGTTGCACAAACGTTCATTAAATGTACTGTCGCCTTATTTTTTTTCTCATGACTTGACCAATAACAGACAAGACCAGACAGACCAGTAACTCAACTCCGACCCCTTAGGAGATTAACCTTTTCAACGCCATTGACGGAAATATCCGTCATGGTTGACAACGCAAAATAAACCTGAGTATGTATGAATTAAGGTTGACATTAGCTCTAGTTTCTATTTGACATGGCATTGAAAATATTAAGGGCCGCTTAATAGATTGATCTTGACTGAGATGTCTTGAGACGGCCCAAGACATGTCAAAGTAAACGTCAACGCAGAACACTGTCATTGAGAACGTGTCTTGAGATGGGCATCTCAGGCAAGATCATTTTAATACGATCTTAAGTTACGCACACACACGCAGCGTCGTCTAAATTAATTATCAGTGTTAGCTCACACTCACAGTCTTGTGGCGCGTATTAATTACTACATTATTACTTGCGTCTTACACGTACATATACGTAAACGTGTAAGGCGCAAGTAATAATGCAGTGATTAATCAAACCTAAACCCCTAAAATTCAGCTGGAAGATGAAGTAATCAGACGCCGACCCACTCGCAATCACCAGGCTAACTCTGTTACTGACGCGTCGCTAGGGGCGCCACGCTTGATTGGGACCAAGGACAATCACTGCCCTAGGCTGTCCAGCGAGCTTACTATGGTCGTGTTTATCTTGTGCATCGTGTATTAAATCATCTGTCAATTTCTAACCAGTATGTATGTGCAAGAGGGACGGATACTTTATCCACACTTATCCACCGGGATAAACGAGATCATAATACGGGGGCAGTTCTGACGTCAGAAAGTATCCCGACACCATCCGCCAATACTGGATGTTTTTTTATTCGTCTTAAACATTTTGGGGGTTAAACCAGTAAGTCATACTGACCTGCTTTCACTATGGGACCAACCCCGAAATCGCGAAAAAAAATTTGACCCTCCCATACAAAACATCGTCAGCTGACTAGCCAAAATGTATGGGATGGTCAATTTTTTTTTCGCGATTTCGGGGTTGGTCCCATAGTGAAAGTTGATCAGTATGACTTACTGATTTAACCCCCAAAATGTTTAAGACGAATAAAAAAAACCCTGTATAGCCTGCTAGGTAATTCTCTTGAACAGCGGGTCGATTTTTGAGATAGCAAATGCTCGCAACGGCAGGCGAGGGATAGAAAATAAATCGCATACAAAGGAACATCACACCTAACCCAAAATTCAAGATTAAAAATTACCGTTTCATTTTCATTTGGGAATGAAACTTTCAAGGCGTTCGATTCTCAAAAATCGACCCGCAGTTCCAGAAAATATTCATCATGCCTTCCTAATATCACAATCATTTGTGGTCGTATTTCTATGTTATATTTTTTATTTATCATCGAAAGACATAATTTTTGTATATTTGAAATTTTTAGAATTTCCTAAATATTTATTTAAAGTGAAGTAAAGACTGGATTCAGTTCAGGTCCCAAATGTATTCGAGAATGCGCTCAGTAAATTTTGAGATTTCCAAACTTTTGGGATTGTTCTACAACAATGCTTCTCTCAAGTAATACCTACACCTGGCAATACACAGACGCAAATATATTTACTACACATCAGATCTACAAACCTTAAACGCAAACATTTTCCGACGTGTTCAATATAAATCGGTTTCTTAGAGCTCCGAGGAAGGCTATCAAATAAAATATAACCGGGATTTAATATTCATTCCCTACAGCTTGATTTATGTGCGTTATTCATAGGTATTGGGACCAACACTGCGAATACTGCGATACAATAACTGAAACACTGTCATATTGCGAGAAATTGAATTTAAAGTACTTCTTTAATATTTATTGACGGTATATTTGACAGTGATGTAGTAAATTTTAATTATATATACAAAAATATTATATTCATCGCAAGAAGATACAAGAATCATAGGAGTTGCTAGATTTAAGAACATTTTAAAACACTGGAAATCTGCGTTGCAGCCATGCCGAGTGGGTCCCTATTGGCGTTAGAATGCGTTAGAACCACCAATACTTAAGTTAAGTTTGTTACGTTTAACTTATTTAAGTGGTCGTAGGTGCTCTTTTGATTCCAATAATATTCTTCAAATTAATTCTAGGACAAGAAAGCTCTAGCAGTAAAAAATGCCGGTCGAGGAAATGAAAATTTTAAATTTGATACATTATTTGAAGCGAGTGTTTGAACAAAGATAAGCAAACCTGTATGACTAGACAAGTTGCATTCGGTGAACGTATCTGTTTACGTTACGTTAGAAAAATATTGAGTCCGCATCAAATATATAGGAGCAGCGAAAGTGGCCATATACATCGCAACGCATCTTAATTACTATAGGAATAAGAATGTGTTTCGATATACTATTTGGTCATTTAATTGCTCCTGTCTAGATGCTGACATACTTTAAGCATATTATAATGTTCTCTCATTTTGTCAAGATGGTCCCGTTTTAACTGTCTACTTGGTCACCAAGTTTTGCTTGTAGCAATTTGCCGAGCGTGTCAACTTAAAATTAGATTTGTGACCATCGTGCGTCATTTTAGTGTCACTTGCAAATTTAACCGTATTTTTGTTTTCTGACCAAGTTTTGCTCAGTCAGAGTAAATCTATTATTAATGCTCAAGATCTTTGAAATAATTATGTTATGTTATGTAAAAAATGAAGAGTAACATGTATCTCTTTAGTCATTTTTAATATTGTATTTACAATAACAATTACAAAACCAGGAAAATACGAGTAATAACCATATTTAATATTTCTCATAAACGTCTGTCTGGTTTAATACCTCGGCCCTTTAAAGTAATGTTTGAAATGGTATTGATATTGTTAAAGTTATAGTAACATTTAACGTAAGACATGATTTAGATAGGTAATGAAAAAATTGTTTAACTCACGATTAGAAGTCGGAATGGTCCGACATGTGTCTGAACCCAAGTTGCTACAGACGAGTTTACATGTTTATGACTAAAGTCTATGTATAGCATTATCAATGTAAAGTCAGGCCGTTGCCCTATAATAGACCAAGTCAAGGTTCCCCGGCTTCCTACAATCTGTACAAAAAAGGTTCAATAGGAGTTCTTTGTAGCAAAGTACGCAATTCAGTGACCTGGCGGTTTTTACGATTATAAAAGCGATCTATTGATAATGGTGTGCATTGTAGTTACAACGATTTTATCAATAATTAACTGACGAAATGGTGACAATACATAAGGTCTTGGATCAGTATGTGTTGAAGTTGTAATAAAAAACCGGATAAGAGTATGCCGGGCCATGCGCAGTGTAGGGTTCCGTTGCCATTACTAAAAATGCAAAAAACAATCTGGAAAACCCATAAATATTAGCTAATTTTCTGGTCAAAGTTATCTTAGCCGATTGAGTCGTCTTTAACTAGAGAGCTAATGAAGTCTACCTAGTAGTGATAGTTTTCCTTTTAAATTCTTTATGCATATGTACTTTCATTTAAAATATTTTCCAGATTTTTAGTAGGTACTTGTAGTTTTGGCTGTAAGTGGTGGGGACACGCAACTCTAGCGAAAATGACACTTTTCGAGTTCAATATTTCCTAAACGGTCCCCCTAATCTAAAAATGGATAATGACATACATATAATGTTTTTTTTAGATCTATCTAATGATACCTCATTTAATGTTATAAGGTAAAAAAATATTTTTACCTTTGCTTTAAATGTATCGAAAGTACCCTTGTAACACCCGTTTTTTTGTTAAGCTTTTTCATATAGCAACACTACAGCTGGCGGGCCTCTGCACCAAAAACGAGGATCGAATACAAACCAACTCTGTCCTTTTCACTCCCTACAGCTGCCCATTGAGAGTGAGCGGGATGGAGCAAATACGGCTTCCGATTGAGCGTTACGTTTCACTGTTCTTGCGTTTTGACATATAGACGAGACTCGGATCATGTGTTACTATTCGGCATGTAAAATTATATTGTTTCAGGATTTATAGAGTGTCTGTAGGAAAATAATTGGGAAAGATTATAGTTGTTTTGAGGTCTAAATTGTTAAATAGCGCACGAGTACAATGTTGTCGGCATTGAAGAGTGAAACGAGTCGTGCGCCCGGAATGACGTATGAACTTCGCCACATCAGCGTTGAATCGGTTATGCTATGAGATATGGCTGCTTAGCCGTCGACAAATTATTTAAATAACCCGTATAAAGGGGCTTTCAGCGGTGAGTTACGGTGTTCATTCGATGCGTCTTGCCATCGTACCCAAGTGGAATTTGTTATCATGACATTTGTCATGTTGTTTCAGGCGAATTACTCGAAGACATGTTAGCGCATCAGAGCAGGGCATAAGTCTGTGTCGCCGTCTTAATATGAGTTAGAGGTCGCTACAAATACCACCAATGTAAGTAACTCCTGCGTCACACCCTATTAAAGGTGTTGTGTGATTGATGTGTCGACTTACGTAACCTCTTTTGTTATAGCTAAGGCAGTTCCGAAACCCAAGCGATGACTCCTGCCTTGTAAAACAGGGTCACTAGGTGGCATACGTGCCTGATTCAAGTGAGTATCGTGAGAGCCCACGTTGCTGTCGGCAAGTTCCGCTATTTTAACTTTGTTCTAACAAGCTATGTTTCCTTACAGTCAGTGCCACGTCACAGGGAGGCACCGTGCTTTTAGCCGGTCTCAACTAGCCTCATGCTATAATGTTAAATGAAAACCCACACTGTGGTAAGTGCACATCTTTACCTTATGGCTAGGGCTGATAGGTTAGCTTTCAATTTATATTTCTTTTGTTTACAACTGCAATTCTTGTTGCAGGGTTTTCTTTTTTTTTTCATGTCTAGTTTCAACTACCGGATTTGACCGTGAGGGGGCTGCAGACTCGAACCGCAGGGGCGTGGCCTGCTTGCCACGTGTTGCGACTTAGGGAGGCTCGGTGCATTAACGTGCCTCTTCGCTTAGATCCTAGTGTTTGAGTCCTCGCTTGCCATGCACCCTCACATCACCTACACACCTGGCTTCACGCACACTTCACCCTAGATAAGTGAACTTTCTATTTCTTAGTTTATTATTATGGTGCATATGAACCTACTTGTTACCAAATTTCAATAGAGCGGCTCTCGCTATAGCCGACCTCTATAAATGTACTTAGGGTGAATAACATGATATTTAAAATGTGTTAAATATATCAAGGAGAACAATACTTGTTGTTTCACTTCACACAAGGAACCATTCCTGTTTGTAGTAAGTTACCCAGGGCGCCTCTATTTCTAAATTCGAGGTAGCTTGCTCTCAGGCATATGAACCCGCTGGCCCTCTTCTAAGATCTCATGCCTGGTCGCCGATTGAGGATGTTACACTGGCGTACCCAACGTATGGCCTGAAGGAATGGTTTTCTTGTGTTAAGTGTTCTTTAATGGGATGAATTGCTTTCTTTCATAATTACTATCAGTCATAACAGAGTTAATAAGAAAATAGTTATTAAATTCCTGTAGGTATGCTATATTACTAGGAATAACTTTCTTATTTTATAACTGCTAGCTGTTTTGACTATTCTGATAGGAGCACACATCTTTACCTTGTTCTTCTTAAAATACCTGCCACTTTAGCGCTTTCTAACTGTTTTGAGTGTATAACAGAACAGCAGTTACTTATTTGTGTTGTAATGTATGTTGTTTGCATTTTTTACTGCTAATAAGCACGTGGCATACTGTTCTGTTGCAAGGCTTGATTTGTGACCATCTTATATTATAAATGACCATGGACCTGAATGTAAAGGTTGAATACCTCACTAAGGAGGAACTGGCACATGAACTAACTGTCTTACATGTACCCTATGACACTGAACACAGTTGTGACACCCTTCGCAAATTGTTTCGACAGACTCGTGCTCTTGTCAGACGAGGCAGTCTTAAGCCAGCAGCTGAGAATAAAGGAGCTGATTCACGACAGGAGGTCGACGCTTGTAAAACGAAGGTGCATGAGTTGCAGTCTGAGGTGTTGCAGGGCACCGGATTTTCAAAGTCTCATCGTGACAGGTTAGTGGGCAGGTCTAATTATTATTTAAACCGGCTAGCGCGTTTGTCAGATTTTGAGACTGAAGTTAACAATTTGAAAGGAATCTTAGTTAGTTGCTTGTCGATTTTAAATCCTGCATCAGAGTCTTCAGAGTCTGAAGATGAGGAATTTCAGGTTCCTTCTGAGCCAGTTACTAAGGTGGTCTGTAACTCTAAACCTCGGTATAAGTTGTCAGAACTTAATTTAAAGTACAGTGGGGACACTTGCGTGCGAGCTTTCATAACACGACTGGAAGAGCTTAGACAGTCTCGGGAGATTCCAGAGCGTGTTATATTTAATGGATTTCCCGACATAGTAGAAGGCCCGGCATTATTCTGGTACCGAGCTAATAAAGAAAATTTTAATTCGTACTCACAGCTCCTTGCGGGTTTGAAAGCTGATTTTGACATCCCGGATTTTGATTTTAAGTTGCTTCGTGAGATAAGGGCTCGTACACAAGCGCGGAATGAATCTATAGTTGTTTACTTGTCAATCATGGGTGGTTTGATTTCTCGTTTAACCAAACCGATATCTGAAGACGAGAAACTGGACATAATTGTCAGGAATATTCGTCCTGAATATAGTCGCGAACTTGCGTTAGTAGATGTCACGTCAATGCAGCAACTTAAGGCATTATGTATGAAGCTTGAATTAGCGAATGCTCGTGCGGGTGATTTTGTTGAACCGTCTACGTCACGTTGTTCTATGGCTCCAGACATGCAGTGTCGTACCAATAACAGTCGTTTAGTTCGCAAAGAGGACGTGGCCTCCACAAGTAATAATAATAAAAATAAAGAATCAAAAACTCATACTTGTTTTCGTTGTAATGGAGGGCACAAAACCAGTCGTTGTCCTAAGTCGCGCGACATTGTATGCTTTAAATGCGGGGAAAAAGATGTTAAATGTCCAAATTGTCCAAACTGTGTAAAGACTGTTTCCACGTCAAAAAACTAATTAGGCCAGTCTCACGGGTTCCGTTGGTGCGTAGTTCTAAAACGCCCGATGAGACTTATTTTGTGCCACCTGTCAATGACCCCCGCCCTTACTTAACTGTTCAAGTGTTCAATGTTAACGTTTGCGGTTTGTTGGATTGCGGCGCGTCTTGCTCTATTTTAGGAGACGACGCTCATTTAAAGTTTTTAAATTTAAATATTAAATTACACGAATTCGAAAGACCGTGCCGTTTAAGGGTCGCTAATGGAGAGGATTATGTTTGTCGGTACTATATGAACATTCCAATTCAATATAAAAATGAGGTGAAGTTGGTCATGTTCCACATTCAACCGGAAATATTATTACCGATTCATTTTGGTATCAACTTTTGGAAGGCTTTTAATTTAGCACCGGATATCTTAGCTTGCCTGCCTAATCACGTGTCATCTGTCAGGACCGGTCAAGATAATATTGTCGAAGAGGGACTGCGACATTACGATTCGTTAAGTATCTCACAGAAGCAAACTATTGACAAAGTCAAGTCGCTTTTCGACTCTATTAACACCGATAAGGTAGGATTGGGTCGTACGTCGTTGATCCAGCACGAGATACACACGGGTGATGCTGCTCCTATTAAGCAGAAGTACTATCGTCTTAGTCCAGAAAAGTTGAAGTTACTAGACGTGGAATTGGATAAAATGTTAAAAAATGGTGTAGTTGAGGCTTCTTCATCTCCATGGAATTCTCCTGTGACTATGGTACCTAAGTCGAATGGCGAGATGCGCTTATGTTTAGACAGTCGTCGCCTTAACGCAGTATCAAAAACAGACGCGTATCCCCTTCCCTATATAAACTACATTATTGATAACTTACGCGATGCTAAGTATTTAACCTCCTTGGATCTTAGTGCTGCTTATCATCAAATACCTCTTCACCCGGATTCGAAGGAAAAGACAGCTTTTACTGTTCCCCGTCGTGGACTTTTTCATTATAATGTCATGTGTTTTGGTTTGGTCGGTGCGTCTGCTACCATGCAGCGTTTGATGGACAGCCTGTTCTCGGCGGAGTTTGATAACAAGGTCTTTGCGTATGTCGATGATATTGTCATCTGCACGTCTTCATTCGACGAGCACGTGCAGATCCTTAAACGTGTCTTTGAGAAGTTGAAGTATGCTAACCTGACTATCAACATGAAGAAATCTCAGTTCTGTCGGAGTGAGTTAAAGTACTTAGGCTATGTCGTAGATCGTTTCGGTTTGAGAACGGACCCGTCCAAGGTTGAAGTTATCATGAATTTTCCTACTCCCAAGGACCCGAAGGAACTAAAACGCTTCTTAGGTATGGCTGGTTGGTACAGGCGTTTCATTGAAAACTTCTCTCAGGTAGCTCGTCCATTAACTCGCCTCACGAGTAAAAAGGTTCCTTTTGTGTGGTCGAATGAAGCTAATGAGTCCTTTAACACTTTGAAGTCTGCACTTATCTCTGCACCTATCTTAAAGTGTCCTGATTTCAGTAAACCTTTTTATATTCATACAGATGCGAGCTCGTTTGCTATCGGTGGTGTCTTGACGCAGCGCGAAGCTGATGTAGACCATCCTGTCGCTTATTGCAGCAGAACCCTGAGCGCACAAGAGGTCAACTATACAGCAACGGAGCGAGAGCTCTTGGCGGTCATTTACGCTCTCGAGCAATACCGTTCTTATGTTGAAGGTTCCAAGTGCTATATAGTTACTGATCATGCTTCACTTCAATGGTTCTATAAATTAAAAAATCCGATGGGAAGGCTAAATCGGTGGGCGTGTCGCTTGAGCCAATTTGACTTTGAAATTATCCATAGAAAAGGAAAAGAACATGTTCTCCCGGACACTTTATCTCGAATCAAGGTAGACTCTATATCATTCGACCCCCAGGTTATCCAAGATTCTTGGTATACTAAACTCTTAAAAGATTGTAGCGACAATCCACGTTTATTTCCCAACTTCACGGTAAAGGACGGCAAATTATTTCGTTTGTCTAAAAATAAATACAATTTAACGTCCCAGTTTGAGTGGAAGTTGGTCGTACCTGTTGACCATCGCGAAGAGGTCTTAATGAAGTACCACGATGACCCGGTGTCTGGACACTTTGGAGTGGCTAAAACTCATAAGCGTATTAGTGCTGTTTATTTTTGGCCAAACCTATACCGTGACGTTGAGAAGTATGTCGGGGCTTGTGAGGTGTGTAAGTGCTATAAACCCAGCAATGTTGCCAGGGCGGGTCTGATGGGCAATCCACGCGTCGTCACACGTCCATGGGAAGCCATTTCTTGTGACATTATGGGGCCGTTCCCACCTTCATACGCGAGGAACCAGTATCTCTTTGTATGTTCTGATTACTTCAGTAAGTACGCCCTTTTGTTTCCTCTGCGTAGTGTAACGGCGAAAGCCATAGTTAAATGTCTAGAGAAGGGCGTTTTCTTATTGCATGGTGTGTGCAAATTTATATATGTTGATAACGGACCTCAGTTTATTTCGAAGGAGTTCAGGGATTTGCTCTCTAATTATGGTGTCCCTAACGTCTTCTATAACCCTCGTTATCATCCCCAGACAAATCAAACGGAGCGTGTCAACCGCGACATAGTACGTGCCCTTGCATCTTACGTGCGTTCTGATCATCGTAAATGGGATCAGAACATTCCTGAAATACAATGTGCTCTAAACACTGCTGTTCATGAAGGTACAAAGTTCACGCCGTTTTATTTGACTCATGGTAGAGAGATGATATTGGACGGTTCTCTTTATAATATTGAGGAGCCGTTAGATCCCTCGACGGTTAGGATGAATGGTGAACCGTATTCGTCTAATCTTCCTAAATTGAACAATATATTTAAATCGGTTCAAGCCCATTTAAAAAAGGCTTATACTCATAATGTAAAGTATTATAATTTACGGAAGCGACCAATTCAATTTGAGGAGGGCCAAATTATTTATAAGCGTTGTTTTCCTCTGTCAAACGCTTCTAAATACTTTAGTGCTAAACTTTCTCCCAAATATGAAAAATGTGTTATAGATAAAAAACATTCACCGTTGGTTTATTCGTTAAAGTCTCTTAACGGGAAACCCTTAGGACGGTTTCACATAAAGGATTTGCTGGACCGCGGAGGTTCTGATCCTCCAGGGGTACAACCCTCAAATTAGAGTTAGTACTAGGTTAGGATGAGCTCATGGCAGATTCTATGAGCTATTGAACTCATCTTAAACATAAATGCTTAAGTTTTATGTTAAATATGATTGGTAGGTTAATGGAATTTATGTCTATGTGTTAAGTACCTATATGTATACTTAGGTTGCTTTAAGTAAGTAAGCACTTAGTACTTAAATATGTCTGGACTTGCTGAGATTTTTGGCGATGGTAGAATATTTGTCCCGACCGTTGGCTCTCTTTTAGGTGTGATTTAATGGTTTGGTTGGTATCATTTCGTCCGGACTGCAGGTGGTTTATTGATAGGAAAAGATTCGTCCTGACTGTTGGCTCTTTTAAAGAATGAGATTACTGGAAGGAAAGTACGTAGAAGTAGATTAGGTAAGTATTAGTTTTAAGTAACCAAGGATGCGCATCCACCTAATTTTAGTCGTGCCGTCATGTTTTGTCCATAGTAAAGTAAGGCATGCAGAGATTGGTAATGCCATGCTTACCATTTTCATAGTGATAGGATTTCTTCCGTTTATGCCATAGGTGTAATCGGTTCGAGATAAAACTAATTTTAAAGGTTTTATCTTTTGTTAGCAAAGTTGTTGAGAAATGGACATTCTAAGTACAGAGTGCGTCCTATTTCCTATTGTTTGAAATTTTTTATATACTGGTTTTTGTTGAAATTTTCCTCTACCAGTCTAGGTTGAAGTTTGTAGTTTCACTTAGGTTTACTTAATTAATAAGGTTAATTCCACAGCTCTTATAAGTGGTAGTTTAACCATTTCTTAAGCCGCTTAAGAGGTTGGTAATGTGTCACACCCCTCACTGTTTTTGCTGTCATAATTAGAGCTGCAATCTCGCGGATATTTCTTTAGGTTTAGATTGTTGTGTACTGAAACACACTTAAGTTTAGTACATGTGTGATCGTTTGATTGGAGGCAGAGCCAACAAACACTGAGAAAGTATTTTGTAAGCGTTTGTTAGTAAGTAGTAGAAATTAATGTGGTTCTCTTTGGTATAACGTCTAGCGTTTTGTTTCAGATTTCAGACGTCTTCCCCTGCGGGCGAAGGCGACCTCTCCCTTGAATATTTCTCGACCCCCTTGATGGTGCAGAATAATTTTATTTCAGAAGCTGCACTTCTGAAATAAAATTATTTCCCCAACTAAGCCGGTACTGTAACACCCGTTTTTTTGTTAAGCTTTTTCATATAGCAACACTACAGCTGGCGGGCCTCTGCACCAAAAACGAGGATCGAATACAAACCAACTCTGTCCTTTTCACTCCCTACAGCTGCCCATTGAGAGTGAGCGGGATGGAGCAAATACGGCTTCCGATTGAGCGTTACGTTTCACTGTTCTTGCGTTTTGACATATAGACGAGACTCGGATCATGTGTTACTATTCGGCATGTAAAATTATATTGTTTCAGGATTTATAGAGTGTCTGTAGGAAAATAATTGGGAAAGATTATAGTTGTTTTGAGGTCTAAATTGTTAAATAGCGCACGAGTACAATGTTGTCGGCATTGAAGAGTGAAACGAGTCGTGCGCCCGGAATGACGTATGAACTTCGCCACATCAGCGTTGAATCGGTTATGCTATGAGATATGGCTGCTTAGCCGTCGACAAATTATTTAAATAACCCGTATAAAGGGGCTTTCAGCGGTGAGTTACGGTGTTCATTCGATGCGTCTTGCCATCGTACCCAAGTGGAATTTGTTATCATGACATTTGTCATGTTGTTTCAGGCGAATTACTCGAAGACATGTTAGCGCATCAGAGCAGGGCATAAGTCTGTGTCGCCGTCTTAATATGAGTTAGAGGTCGCTACAAATACCACCAATGTAAGTAACTCCTGCGTCACACCCTATTAAAGGTGTTGTGTGATTGATGTGTCGACTTACGTAACCTCTTTTGTTATAGCTAAGGCAGTTCCGAAACCCAAGCGATGACTCCTGCCTTGTAAAACAGGGTCACTAGGTGGCATACGTGCCTGATTCAAGTGAGTATCGTGAGAGCCCACGTTGCTGTCGGCAAGTTCCGCTATTTTAACTTTGTTCTAACAAGCTATGTTTCCTTACAGTCAGTGCCACGTCACAGGGAGGCACCGTGCTTTTAGCCGGTCTCAACTAGCCTCATGCTATAATGTTAAATGAAAACCCACACTGTGGTAAGTGCACATCTTTACCTTATGGCTAGGGCTGATAGGTTAGCTTTCAATTTATATTTCTTTTGTTTACAACTGCAATTCTTGTTGCAGGGTTTTCTTTTTTTTTTCATGTCTAGTTTCAACTACCGGATTTGACCGTGAGGGGGCTGCAGACTCGAACCGCAGGGGCGTGGCCTGCTTGCCACGTGTTGCGACTTAGGGAGGCTCGGTGCATTAACGTGCCTCTTCGCTTAGATCCTAGTGTTTGAGTCCTCGCTTGCCATACACCCTCACATCACCTACACACCTGGCTTCACGCACACTTCACCCTAGATAAGTGAACTTTCTATTTCTTAGTTTATTATTATGGTGCATATGAACCTACTTGTTACCAAATTTTAATAGAGCGGCTCTCGCTATAGCCGACCTCTATAAATGTACTTAGGGTGAATAACATGATATTTAAAATGTGTTAAATATATCAAGGAGAACAATATTTGTTGTTTCACTTCACACAAGGAACCATTCCTGTTTGTAGTAAGTTACCCAGGGCGCCTCTATTTCTAAATTCGAGGTAGCTTGCTCTCAGGCATATGAACCCGCTGGCCCTCTTCTAAGATCTCATGCCTGGTCGCCGATTGAGGATGTTACACCCTTAAATATGTTTTCTTACAAATTTTATTACTTATTGATCTTTATGCGCGGTAAAAATTTCATAGTCATAGTCATATCATTTATTGCATTTATGTGTTACAATAGTGTTATAATTATTAGAAATAGTCCATCGTAAACCCTGCAAGGGCACAGCAATTTATAAGTTTATTAATTTACACAAACTTAAGCTATGTACTTATAATTAATACTTAAAGTCTAAAAATTCATGCAACGTGTAAAAGCTATTGGCTATTAGAAAGTCCTTTAATTTTTTATAAAATATTTTATCTTCCTCCGTTAGTCTAATGCTCGGTGGTATTCTATTGTATATTTTTACCGCCATGTGATAAGGCCCTGAGCTAACCATTTTCATGTTAGTAAATGTGCTTAAAAGCTTGTTCCTTTGTCTTAAATTATGCGTGTTAAGGTGTTTATCTCTTGATCGGTCAAATAGATTAGGATTCTTTCTAATAAATTTACAAATTTCAAATATATAAATAGTTGTCAATGTTAAAATTTTCAACCGAATAAAATGTGGTTTACAACTTTCAGTTTCCTTAATATTCACTAATATTCTTATACATCTTTTTTGCAATATGAACAGATTTTTAGCACATACGCTGTTACCCCATAATATTATTCTGTAGCTCAGGCGTGAGTGAGCATACGCATAATAGGCACAAATAGATGTTTTTAAATCTGTACATTTTTTCAATTGATTTAGAGCATATACAAATTGGGAGAGTTTTCCTGACAATTTTTCTTTACGTATACAAAAAAATGTCAACTATGTGACACTTATAGTTTGACTACGGAACCCTATAAAGAAAATTAAGATTATATTGGTTTGATGAAAGAAAAATATCGGTTTCCCCGATTATATTTTTAATTAAGCAAAATAAACACAGCACTGATACGGCTTACTGACGTGTTAGGAACCGGCGCGGGTGTCCTTTAATTAGGGCAAAAAACGTTTCGCAAACTGTTTCATTTGGCTAAACGCTTTATTTCGAAACTGTAAATATTTCAGGACCATCGGTTAGTTTTATAAAAACCCTGAAATATTTACAGTTTAAAAAAAAGCGTTTGGCCAAATGAAATGGTTGGGAAATGAAACAGTTTGCGAAATGTGCGGTTGCGAATCATTAGTGAACCAACGGCGCGACATGTTTCGGACTCGTTAGGAGTCCTTCATCAGGACAGCTAGCACAAGTGGTCCGCGGCTTGTTTGTCGCTCGGATCTCCCTTTCTAACTAGTCTATAACGACAGAGACGCACTGAGCGACAAGCGAGAAAATGGAAGATGTGCTAGCCGTTCAGGAGGGTGTAATGTTATCGCGGGGTGTGATTTTGGTCCGTTTTCTGACTAACACGTGAGTAAACCATATCAGTGTTTATGTTTTTTTTTTATGTTTTTAGTGTTTAACATTGTGAAAATGTATGGTACTCGACATTGTATCAAGTATTATCATAATAACGTTATTATGGTGCAGACTATTAAGTAAAGAGTAAATTATAAACAGTTTGAAGAGGCATTTACTCAACATTTGGGGATCCAAGTTTTAATAGGTCGATAACCGGTCGGCAAAATGAACCATGATTAAGGCGGTCAACATGTTAGGAAGTGATAACAATTTGATTCGTAATAAAAAAAGGCTTAGTCATTCCAAAAAGGTATAATGGCCGTGGGATCTCGTTAAAGGACATTTTATGGGCCGTCAGCGATTCCACATGTTTTCCTTCCTTTCATTCCTTTACTAACACGAGTTTTCTACATCGAACTGATCAAACTTGAACCCTGCACACGCTATGTTCGTGTGTTAACACGTGTCAGCAATATCTGGTTCTCGTAACTTCGGTTGCACAGACCTCTGTTGTAAATAACACCATTGATCTTCATGAAGCAATTTATTGGCAGAGGTCAATTTTGACGACCGTGATTTTATAAATGTAAATTACGGAGGCAATTAAGTATGTCGTGAAAGTAATGGTCGTTAAATAAGTACTCAATCAACGTTACGTCACTTAAATTGAAAAAAAACCTGAACTGGAAATAGTAGAAATGAAAAATGATTGGCTTGAAATTGTTAATTGAAATCCCATCCAAATATACTTTTCGCTCTTGTGATGCAAAATCTGAGCGCTGACAAATTGCTATGCTTAGTTTACGGTTTGACCTCGTAATACTAATTTGAATGACATCATTTCGACGCCTAGTAAATAAACAATCCAAACACTAATACACTGATGCAAGCAACATTGTGATAGGTGCAAGATTGCAACAAAATTAAAGTTTGCAGTAAAATCTATTTCATATTATGTAGATATTACAAGGCCCGTGTAACATTAAAGCTCAGTAAGGCAACAATTTGATGGCCTCTATAATTGGCCGGTCAATGAGATAATGTCACTTAATAAAATCATAGCCATTTGAGGAACGTGTAGGAAGACAGTGCGATTTATCGGATATGCAGATGTTATACAGAAGAATACTGGCACAATTCTCAGGTAAAACACAAACTCAGTTTAACACGTTTAATTTAATAAAAAATCAAGTAAAATGCCTTTGTCAAAATAACTATCAAAATAAGGTAAGTATTTAACCGTGCAATAAAGATTACTCACATACATCATGAAAAACTGGCTAACACTATATCTTGCAGTACTTCTACTAGTTTAAAATTTAAATTCAACAAAATGCAACCTGACAAACATGCAATGCAATTATTTGAACTAACTCCGCGTCGCAATAACCTTAATGCAGGCAATCTCAAACAAAAACTAAAACTCAAGCTCATTTACATTTTATCTACGGAGACCACGCTAAAACAGCTAATTTGGGTGACACGAAACATGCCAATAACGAACTTGGTTCACACAATCATGCGACGTATCCGGGATTAACCGCGGACAAACCGTGCTATATCCCGGGCAAGTTCCCCGGGATATCCGGGATAAAATTAGCCGGGAAATGGAAAAGTTGCAGCAATATTCGATTCGCATGCACTTGTCGACTTTCCAATTGGAAAAGTTGGACGTAGGCGTAGTTTACAATATTGGAAATGTGATGTTAGACTTTTGAAGATATAGGTACGGGAAATGAGAAATTCTGGTTGATGGTTTAAAAAACTTAATAAAACGATCTGTGTTTTTTAGCCACATTCTAGTTGAAGAAGAAAAACCGCTTGAGAGAAATATTGCTATAAAGTAAATTAACCACACTAATAAATAACACAGGATTTTTTTTCATATATCGATTTAATCAAAAACTAAGCTCTAAGCTTTTACAAAAGACTAGACGACAATAAACATACTATGATTGTGCTTATAGGAAAACAAATACTAACTGCCGCACTCAGAGACCTCAATTAAGTTTTAAGTTTCATTAAAGTGGCTGCTGTCACTTTCTTTGCTATAGCAATAGAATAAGACGCAGCAACTTTAATGAAACATAAAACTTAATTGACGTCTCTGAGTGCGGTAGTTAGATACATTAGACAACAACCGTCATCATTATCATCATATCAGCCGATTCAAATAATACGTTAAAGACTGATAGACATAATACAAATACAATAATGGGTGCAGACTCAGAAAAATAATAAATCTCGTATAACCACGAAATAAAATAGTCATAGGAAACTTTACCATTAACTCAAGAGATGAACGTTTAAACAGCAAGAAATAACAAATGGCTATAAACCGAGTTAGCACCAGCGGCTCACTTGTCACTTTACTTTGTAAATAAAGTTGTTTCATCTACATTGTCGTCTTTACGATCTGCGATTGACTAAACAATAGAAGCAAGGCGATAAAATGAAATCATGGCTTCACTGACTTCTCAAGACCTCTGCAAACGACGTCAGTATACGTTTGTACGAAGTTGTGTTCATTTTACGATAATTCCAAACATACAAAAGGCAAAGCTTCGTTTAGGCATGCGTTGTGGAGCTGTAGTAGGTATTAATAAACTCATCTTGGCTGCGATGCCCGTCACAAGATGCGTCCAAAATTACAGATTTCTATGGAATGACGTTTACTTTGACGTGTCTTGAGACGGGGATCACAGTTGAGATGAGTTTATTAATACGGCCCTAGGTGAATTGGAGTGAGATCTTATCTTGATATTTGCTTAATCCACGCCATAAATCAAGTTCGTCGTGTAATGTCGGGTGAATTATATGAGAAGACTTCTGTCATGTAACATTTTCGCATTAGCCCGATAAGAATGTAAATAACCCTTCGATCACAGGAACCAAATATGTCACAGATATATTACATGCTTCGTAATACATATAACCAACAACGTAATCAAATTAATCTACAACAGGTGTAACACGCTTTAAAACGCAAAAAACATACAAGACCTCAAAACCGCCATTACATAACAAGATTAATT
The DNA here is from genome assembly GCA_963241965.1 of Tortrix viridana. Taxonomy (NCBI): domain Eukaryota; kingdom Metazoa; phylum Arthropoda; class Insecta; order Lepidoptera; family Tortricidae; genus Tortrix; species Tortrix viridana. The sequence continues at coordinate 12,274,481 of OY725188.1, read as the reverse complement.
GGCCGCCATTATTCGCGTAAGTGCCACTGACACCATAAGGTCACCGACGAGACGTGCGTTAGACAATACCAGCATAACCTGACCTTCCAATTTCAATTCACTTTCCCCTTCATCACCCGTATTGTTTACAAATGAAGGGACGGCGCGTGCCAAGATAGAATGGACGTTTCGTGAGAGTGAGTCATAATGAGTCAGAACTAAATTGTCTGTAGTAGGGTGAGCATGGGTTCGATAAAATAAAGGAAAAGGGGAAATTTGTGAGTCACTTTTTGTTAGGGTTTCCTCCCTGAGGCTAGATCGAAGGATATGAGAGACATTTTGTAAACCTTTTGGTTTATCAGCTCGTTAAATCTTGCTACATTGCACTAAGTTTGTGTTAAGTACCTCTAATTAATGTTTCATTTGGCCCCTTTGCTTATCTTTATATAAATCTCAAGCGCTGTTTAAATGCTACAAGCATTTAACCAGCGCAAAGCAGCACAAAAGAGAAGATGGTATTTTTCTGTCTTTGTAAAATTCGCACATTTCACATCGCAATTCAAAATATGCACACCAATTGTACCTGCCGTGTCCCCTCGTTTTGCAGACACACTTTTCATCAAATGTGTCGTTTCACCAAATTTCATTTTATCGAAAGCTAATTTCTGCTGAAACCTTATTGTTTTCAAATTATCTCATGGGTTATGTAGTCCTGCACGTGGAAATGCATGGCGATGAAATGAAAATTCGGCGAAGTAACACATTCTATGAAATGAGTGTCGGTGATTCAAGGGTAAACCTTGCATTTGAGTCAATTTATATTTTAAAGTGCTTTTCAAGGTAATATTGTTTTAAAATATTCAAATAATAACTGTTACAACAACTTACTTTAGCCTTGTTTATTTAGGACTTGTCCCAATAAAACGTACAGCATGGTAAACATAGCCATAGACTTTCTGTTACCGCCACGAATCAATAAGAGCTCTGACTGACCAACCTCTACGAGTGCGAGAACCATTTTTAGACTTCCTTAGTTATAATTGTTTGTTTTAAACTTTCGCGATATTCACACATACTGTCTAAACCCAAAAATGTTAGTCATTCTATGTTTAGTTTGTGGTATATTATGGCAATAAGCTACAAATCGGTCTACATTATTGCTAGTTTATTACTTTATTAACTGACTTCAAAATACGAGAAGATTCTTTGTTCGGCTGTATGCGTATTTTTTTAGATTAACTATAAGAATAATGCCAATTTGTGGTGAAATAATAAAAGGTGAGGGAAATAATCACACTTTAAAGTTGCAAAACGTAAAGGTAGATTCATGTTACACCGGGCAGGGCCGGGCAGGGCCGGGCCGGGGCGAGGCCGGATCACGGACACAGTCAAATAATCTAAGTATACTTTTGTTACCAGAAAACAGCTCCCAAAACAAACTTTTCATTCTAATACCCTGTTTTCAAAATTCAAGTATACATTTTACTCGTAATTCTTCTTGGTACTATTCTATTTCGGGTTGCGCAAGACCTAAAACTCAACTCACGAACAGCACATTTTGTTATCATTACAATCACTCTTAACCATTTTCGAAATTGCTTTACGCGTTAAGTAAACACTGAGTAACATTTTTCAAATGTCACCGCTCACTTGTCACTATAGAAAACAATTCAAACCGACCTTGGGCAGACACCGTCAGTTTCGCTATGAATTATTTAATTCATTGCGCTTGCGAACTGCACTCATTTAGCGAAACTGTCATTTAACTTTTAAATTTGCATGAATCGGAGCTCATTATAATGCATCCAAAATGTTTTGGGATTTTTCGGTGCAACATTGTGTGGCTGCCGTTTCTGACTCTAATACTCTTACAACAAATATGCATTAAAAGATGAGTACTCAAGGGTCCAAAAAGATGCACTACGATAACTGAGTGATTTTAGAAAACTGACCAAATGTATGGAATTAACATAAGCTGATGATGCAAATGATCCTAAGCGTAAGTAACGTAAGTCAGTCCTATAAATTCTCTTTGATTTCGAAGATTAGTAAGTTTGCGTGGTTCATTTTGACTAGGCCTAGGTAAGGTTCCTCAAAAATCGTCATGACTACACACAATCCTTCTCTAATAGTTGCCATATCCTCTTGAGCCAAACGTCCTACATATAGGATAATTGTCAAAATGACTTTCAACTTTTGTTGACTGACATAACATTATTTTTCGAAGTAGCGAAATTTTGACGTAGGCGTCAGGAGTATATAGAACTGTTTCAATGCGTTGTTCGCCCGCACCTAGCAAAACATTCATTTGCCTTTTCAAGGTGAAGCGTAATTTGGCCAGCTCACACTTCATTTTTCGGTACACGGTTACTGGTATAACTCTTCGGTCCTTGACAATTTCTTCTATCTCTGTTTCTCTTTATCAACCTTACTTGGGCTGTATCATTGGTCCATCTCATGGTCTCCTGGCATCGTATGAGCAAACTCCACTCCTGGATTTTCAGTTTTACCAAAGATTCATCATCACGTATAGGTGTCACAAGATTGTTTTTTCAAATAGTGGACAGCGTCCCTTGTTTTACAGACAGTTATTTCATCGAATGTGTCGTTTCACCGAAATTAACTTCATCGAAAGCTAATAAACATGGGTTATGTAGGTTAGGTTAGGGTAAACCAAAAATTAGCAATCTTATAGAATACACAAAAGAGTTTTAAGTTGCTTGCCCTTATACAATATCAAGCAGTCCCGTCTGTTAGTATACAAGCTGAAAGTTTATTGCCTGCGGTGGCTGGCGCCGGCGGCGATCGATCTGAAAAGCGCCATTTTCTCTCTCTTTAAACATCGGACTCGGATAGATTGCTTGCTTCGGGACACCGAGCGGGTTTATGAATCGTGCTATTGCTTTGGTGCATTTGTATTACGAATGTTGGAGTTTAATCTTACAGCTCCTTTTTTATTTCGATATTTTACGGGAACACACCTTATGAAGATTGGATTAATAACTGTACCAGATAATGGATAAACATTTGATTCAACACTTAATGTGGCACTTAACTCTTTAGTTAAAATGTTTTTAAAGAAGAAGAAGAAAAGTATATAAATGAAATATTCAAGCTTCTTGGTAATATAATCGGTACTGCGTCTTAATTGGCGCAAGAGAATCATGTTGCTTGCTTACTTACTGAAAACTTTAACTAAAAATATTAAAAAGGATAAGTATAGCAATACATTGTTATCTGGCTCAAATTATCCTTCTAAAAAGTATGAAATATCTTTCTTTGAAGTTAAATTCACAAAGGGCATCAGTCCAAAACAACAACAAAAAATTCCACTTTAAAAATCAATTAGAAGAAATACATTTCAGTAACTGGACAATACTTTCGAAATTTAATAGGGTAACCGTACTTGAAATGAACGGACTTAATTGAACAAACCAAACCCTTAAATTACCCGCTAATGAAGAAGTACGGAGCGGAAAGATTAAAAGGGAAACCGCGCACAAACTCCAAGATTTACTGAATAAAATGTAATTAAAAAGAAGTAAGTGCAAATTGGCAAGTTAGGAAAAGAAAAAAGTGAATTGTGGATTTTTTTATGGGTTCTTTTAGCTAGGAGTTCTGTAGACAATCTAGAAACCGTTGAAGTTACAAGTATGTATAGAAGAAAGGAACAAAGTTTGTTAAGAAAATGTCGAGAAATGTTGAAAAATTTACTTTTAACAAAGAAGACCTTCAAAGTACACAAAGTTTACTAGACATTTAAATAATGTCGTCTTTGATGCTACGTTTTAAGTACTAAATTGTTGTATAGGCACGTAATAAAAAAATTGTCTTTTTGTATTGGGTAACGAAAATAATAACTATATTTACAATTCATTTGCCAAATGTTTATTTTCCTAATCACGTCTTAACAAAATATATTATTTTACTGGCTTTTGCCCGTGACTCCGTCCGCGTTAAAGTTCTTTATCGGGTTTCCCTTGGGAACTACCAAATTTTCCGGGATAAAAAATATTATATATGTTAATCCAGGGTATTAGCTATCTTCATTCCAAATTTCATCCCAATCCGCTTAGCCGCTACAGCGTGAAAGAGTAACAAACTAACACACATAGACACACACAAACTTTCGCATTTATTATAATAGTAGGATGTGCGTATGTCTGTTGTTTTCTCTTCACTTAAGGCAACACAATACCCCAAAAACGTCAGTTTCCAAACACTTCAATAGTATCAAATATCAACGTTACTTAGCTTCAGCTTTTATAAGGTTCATATTTTCTTATTCTTTGTTGGAGAACGCAAATGTCGCCTTTCTCTGTACATTTTCATTTTCTTTTCTGTTCTAGTTATCTTTTAAATTAGTTTATTTATATTCGCGACTTGTATATTTTATTCATTGTTAGTCGTGCTTGTATCTTCTTTTTCTGAATATATTTGTAGTTTTCCACTAGCTTTTCTGTGAAGAAAAATATGAGGAAACTTATCATTCCTGTAGCAATACAAAAATAAATATTCGTTCAAATACTAAGTTCATAGATAGGATGGTTGAGCATCTCTTAATCTAAGAGAAGACTTGTTGTCCAACACGGGCCGTATTATGTTAAGTTACAGGGAGGGAAAAGTACACAGTTATAGTTATGGCATTCTTAGCTATGTCTCTTTCACTGCCTAGAACGTGGCAGGTTTAAATAGGTTCATAATAAGGCATTAGTGCTACAAATTGATGACGTTATCCTTGCCTAGAAACAGGTTTAATGGGCGGTGGTGATTACGTCCCATTAGGTAACCCGCATGCTCTTAGCCTCCCTCTCTTATATAAAAACAAAGGTTTTTTTATACAAAATTATGTAAGTATTAGAACTCCTTCTATGGACTAGCGCCAAATATATAGTTCAATATTACCACGTCATGACTCGTGACGCGTTATAATCAACCTTGATATAGCCTTGGCCATGGCTATAAAGAATGGGCTTGGCCGTAAATGGCCAATGGTTTATTCGACCATTTTAGCCGTTATATAAACATTAGCCTTATATGCTACAGCTTCTGTTGGCGTACATCCAAGATTGTTAGCTTAGAAGTCTTATTATAACACATAATTAAATATAGGTCATGATACTAAATTTACCATTATTTGATAAATACCACTTTCCAAATCTTAACACTTAGTTTAAATCAAAATAAAAGAAAGATTTTTTAAATTACCTTACATTTTAGTAATATTATTGTGCTATATCTCAATTTTCATTTTGGATCCATTCCATATAGAAAGTATGATTCTGTACACACAACGTGTGAAATGATATAGTATATTTGTCAGATTGCGTGCTGGATAGTGATTTCACGACTAAAACGGGAATTCACGCATGCGCCAAAATTTCCCACTCGTAAAATGTGCAAAAATCTGCGCTTACGTCACCGTCTGGAGTCTGTCATTGGACGCGAGTCATAGATTTATAGCGTTAACAAGGTTTTGTTTCCGTCTTATTCTTGTAGTCATAATCTGCTTATCGAGATGTTACCAAGGAGTCCAAACCCGGTGCAGCGAAGTTTGATCGTCACCTTTAGACTGGCATCAGATCAGCTCTTTAACACCATAATAAAGCATTTCCATCAGGGTTACAAGTCGATGACAAAGAAACCAGTAGAATATCTACGAATGAAGCAAATTAAATAATGTTCAGTTTTAGAGGTATAAAAAAGGCCCATTCAGTGTCTTGATTCTGTCATTGTCAAAGTGGACAGTGAAAAGCAGTATTAGCCGTTAGTTCGTTTAGATATACGAATATTTAATCTTGCTTGATGTTTGAGAAAAACTTATGTATCTACTGTTTATCGCTGTTGCTCATTAACTGTGCCACAATAATCTCATCTTGAATCACGGTTCAGACACTTAGCTCACTTGTCGTCAAGGCCGCGCGGCGCAAACAGGAAGAAAGAATATTTATCGGCGATTGCATACGATGCATATAATTTGAATTTTGTTTAAATACATTATATTTTGATACTTTACCGTTTATTGATTTTAATACTTGTTTTTTAGTTATTTATTTAAGAACTTTCAAGTTTTTAAGAGTGAATAGTATCTTACGTTCTGATCCAACTTTTATCTCTTCAGACACATTATAGGGATACCATAATTATAATAGTTCTCAAGTTTCAAGAAATCAACGTGAAACGTTAAACTATCGTACTACTTCGTATTAGATTTCATAAAAATGTCTTCTCGTTAATGCGTGATTAATTCACAAGCATCACACATTTCTGCATTTTTTGTGGCATATAAATCGGTATTTATTCTGCAAAGGCAGTTTATAGAACTCCTCCAAAGCCATTCAACGAAATAAAATGAAAACCCTGATATCTTTCAATAACAAATGCTAAAATCAGAAATGTTCATGCGTCGATTCGACGATCAGGGCCTTTCCACTCCGGTTTAGCCCATATTGCTTCAATATCGCTATATATTGCAATGACCTCTTACTGTCAAGTGAATAACCGCTGTCATCACGTCAAAATTACGATATCGAAACAAGATGGGCTATTGCAATGTGAAACACTCAGAAGCCGGTTTGGTGTGCCACAAGGAAGAATATTGGGCCCATTGAATTTTATTATTGCAGCACGTATGGTTAAACCATGTAGAATATCACTGGAAAACTCTCAACTGTAGTACATTCAATGTTTTTGCATGATTTTTATTATTAGTAAAGTAACATGAAACGTTTAATATATTAACTTTTACATGTCAATCACGTTACCGTCGCATTATTTATTTTACGCTTTGTATAAATATCCCCCTTTAAACCGGGAACTTTATAAAATTTCGTAATGAGGTATTACGAACAAAATATATTTTAAGATCCCCAAAAGAAATATTAAATATAAGCAGAACATTAATCATCTCGGAAATCCTGTTCTCAAGTTTAGACCTGGTTTTAGTATTTATGCTTCGCCGTAATTTATAGGTAGGCTTGCGCCGCGGGCAACATGCTCACAAAATACTGGAATAATTAAACAAACAAGCAAGAATTGATGACGCTTTAGAGAACAAAAATATTTACTTAGGGCCGTATTAATAAATAGGTCTTGAGCGAGATGCCCGACTCAAGCGTCAAAAACAGTTGACTATGACGTTCAGTTTTTTTAAACGATATTTACTAAGCCAATTAATTCTGCCATCCTAAGCTAAAAGGCAATATCTTAGATACGATAGCCAAAGCAGATTCAGTCCTCTTCTGTTAGTAATGACGTAGCAAATGCTACAGCAGTTTAAAAAAAAAAAGATAAAAGATATTTATTCAGTAAGTAGGCCACACGGGCACTTTTTTTGTCTGAGATATCGCATTTTAGCGGGTGTTCATTTGGCGGGTGATATTTAGAACTTTGTCCGGAGTCTGGCTGAGAGCTGGCAAGGGAAGGGAGGTAAAAATTACTGAAACTGCTTACGAAATACTTGAACGGCTCCTTCCTGAGAGTAACAATAAACATAAACAACTTCCTAACGGACCGAGTCAGGCAAAATACATCACCAAATAAAAAAATACGTTTATTCCAAATGAATATTCTGTTGAAGAAAACAATCATCTTTTCCCAAATGGTAGATGTCTGCAGCATTCAAAGTTCGCGAGTCACAAGCCTCTTTGCCACAAAGGCGCCATTTACTTCCCGATACATTTGTCTGAAGAACAATAAAGGCAATAAGGCTTTGTCTTGTTGAAAGATACCTCAATTTAACGACTTTTGCCGACTGAAATTGGTTCAAGAAAAGTTATTTTAGCTGCCTGTTCAAATTGATTTGGGGTTTGAAATGTATTTATCAGCCATGTTATTCTGTTACCGCATAGTCCTTCACGTCGACTGAGACAAAGTATAGCCGGCGAATTTACGTCGTTCGTCAAGGTGTGTAAAGGACATTAAACTGCCTGCACCTTCATTTTGTCGCCGTCAGTAAATATAAATGAATAATTAAGTGACTATTAAATATATAAAAACCCCTCATATACTTTCTACTAAGAACACTCTCAATCAAGTCACCTTTCAAACTCACGCACCGAGGGTTCTGTATTTAAGTCCGTACTTCAATTTTTATGTACGTTAATTGTATGCAATAAGGTCCATTTTGACTTGCCCTAAATTTTAGTACATATCTTTAAAGTTTTTGTCAATTTCTCTAAAACTATACATTTTGAACACTTTGTTTTATTTTTCCCGTAAAATATAAGTAATTATCTATATAAGTATGGAACTTTTCAGATTTTTCGGTTTATAAACTTCGGAGATAAGGTCAGGACGGTAATTTTTTGAACATTTTTGGTTATAAATCAAATTAAGTACGTCACGGAAAAATAAAAAAAAATAGTTTTCAAACGTGTGCAGACTTGCTATCATCAAATCACTTTCATTTTTAACCCCCCATTTTTAATTATTAATTAAAAAAAATTACTAAAAACGGATGCGGGCAATCAAGTTATATAACTATGCCAAATTTCAAGTTGATAGCTTGTGTAGTTGCTAAGAAAAACTGCAGTGACATACAGACAGATAGACAGACAACGAAGTCTCACCATAAGGGTTCCTTTTTTACTATTTTGGTACGGAACCCTAAAAAACTAAATCAAAATCTACGCCACACGAGCTACGATGCCACAGACAAAAACACAGGTACTCACGTTACATTAAAACTTATAACACCCCTCTCTTTTGCGTGAGGGGTTAAAAACAATAAGTATCAGTAGAAAAATTCGTTTGATAGCATTCTTCCCTACTGACACATACAATAACAAAATAACATTCCAGCTCAACCAATAACTCAACACGTCATACTTTTTACTCCCAAGCCGGTAATGTTTGTATCATTAACTCATTCAAAACCACCGTCTACCTTTTATATGCAATTTAAAAAGGCCATGCGTGTCATGGGCACGGAATGTATTGACTATGATTCATCCGTGTCACTCAATATAGGACTTTATCTCGTTGAGATAAAGTGAGAGCAATGTGACCTTATTCCGAGTTGTAAATGATTTCACGGTCGATTTGGCGTGCGCGTGCGAAATGTGATGTAGAACTAGTAAACATTCACACGTTTGATAATATGGCATAAGTCAAAAGGAATGGAATTTAATTTTGAACTTTAGTGGTTCACATGAAGATGCAAATTGCAATGGGTTTTTAGGTAGATGTTTCGTTTTGTTTTTACACTGTTTTATGCTGGTGCAGAAATGTCTGGAGAAGTTTAAAGAGATATGAAAGATCGTTGAATTATCGAAAACGTTGGTAATAATTTAAAAAAATGTACACGTATATTTTTTGTACTAAACCGCGCGTCTGTTTTATGCATAAAGGTACGTTGCTTATGTAGTGTTGTAAGCCCAAGCGGTCTTTATTCTACTTCAGTTTCGCCCATCGTAATCGCCGGCTGCGCGAACTGTGTTACGCCGAAAATCCCCACTAGTCCAAGCTTTGCATCTGACAAACTCGCTTCTCGAATCAGCCTCAAGCTGAGATGTGTTCGTAAGTAGATGGTTAGACGTGTGTGATGAATGTTGAAGTTCTGCGAGAAAATGGATGTACGGCCTTCTTCTGTGATATCTTAATTACCTCTTTTGTTCTTATGTATATTCTTTGTATAATACTGTACTCGTATCTTAGTTTCATGGTGCTTTGGTTTTACTGTTATGCTGTGAAATGTAATGAAAGAAAATAAATAAAATCATACCGTTGACGATATGTCAGCTCCTGAATACAGCAAGTGAATAAGAAATTTTATAACGTAAACAATTTTATAACGATCGAAGCAAGACACATATCAAATGTCACATAGCCAATGACATGCGGAACACTAAGACAAAGCTAACGAGACCTCATTTGTCAAAAGAGGGTCTTCGGGTGGCATAATCATTGTTTGACCTAATGTACGTATCGTTTGGTCGAAAATCATTTGGTCGAAAACTATTTTATTCAATTGAATTTTTTTTTCAGAAATATTATAAAACTGACCTAACCTAACTAAACTACTATTATTAAATCCTGAAATTTCAGCCTAAAAGGGTGTTGAGCAAAAATATTTTCGACCAAACAATACATTAGGATAAACAATTTTATGCGTGTCAACGGGCTCAAAATATAATGGATAGTTTAAGAACCACGAGGTCACAGAAGAACATACTAACATACACTGCTAAAGTCATGACCCTCCTCTTAGCTAAGCCGTAATCGGAAAGGTAAACCTTGCACTCGGGTTACATATTCGGCGCGACACGAATTTTGGGGAAGCCACACTAGCCTGTAATTGGATTGGGCTACCTGCGGCTTGCCGCACGCGGGCGGATTTACATAAGGCAGCCTATATACATTAACGCAAGAATGAAGGATCGAAACACGGTTAAGCGCATCTATTTTATTAATTTATCTCCAACTAGCGACCCGGCCCGCTTCGCTCCGGTTCTATTATATACATAAATCTTCCGTGAAAAATGATCTTACTTATAGTGAAAACCGTATCAAAATCCGTTGCGTAGTTTGAAAGATCAGCGTCCATACATACAAAGGGACAGACGGCGCGAGAAGCGACTTATTTAATACTATGTAGTGATTTTCCCATCAGCTATTGAACTAGATTCAGAATGCATACGAAATAAGAAAAAAACTATCTAAATGACATTAATCATTATTGACAAGTAAATGGCCATCTATCTCCTTGTATAAAATCTACGTCCTGCTAAATTTAGTAGTTTTCGATGGGTAACAAATGAGAAGTCACGGTGAAAAAGTAGTAAGTAAATAAATTTATATTAGAAGACCTGAAAGACCAATAATCCTAAATTTAAATGACATAACGTTGACCTAGTGTAGGTCAACAGTGAGTGACCCTCCCCCCTCAAGGAAGCGCTTCCGCCGTGACTCACGCGCAGCCGAGGCGCTACGTGTACCGCAGACTTCTTGATCTTTGATTTTGCAACTAATTTTTAACCCCCGACGGAAAAAGGAGGGGTGTTATAAGTTTATATGTGTATCCGTGTTTATGTATATGTCTGTGGCGTCGTAGCTCCTAAACGGATGAACCGATTTTGATTTAGTTTTTTTTGTTAGAAAGGTGACTTAATCGAGAGTGTTGTTAACAAGTTTGATGAAAATCCGTTAAGCCATTTAACAGTTATGAGCTCGGAAAGTAGGGGTCCCGATTTTGTCGGGGTTTTTTTTAACTCGCTTAGGTTATTTCGCATGTTATTTCGTTTCGTTATTTCGTCCAACTTAGGTTAATTACATAAGTTGGACGAAAAGGATATCGAATGAACAAGTGCTGAACAGAATAAAAGAAAAGAGGAATTTGCTGTCAACAACTGAAAATAGAAGAGGAATTATAATGGGACACGTGCTACGACACGACCTTTTCCTTAAAAACATCATAGAAGGAAAGATAGAAGGAAGAAGAGGCAGGGGAAGACCAAGGAGAAATTACTTTGAGCAAATAAAAGAGAAGGTTAAAGTCGTGTCGTACCAGAAAGTCAAGCAGTTGACAGAAGACCGGAACGGTTGGCGATTACTCCACCGACAAGAGCTTGGCTTTAAATAAAGAGAGAGAGAGGTTATTACTAAAACTTGTGAAGAAGTATACAATCCGAACCTATTTAGGTAAAGCTAGGGTGAATATAGGCGTCTGAGTGAGCTCGCTTCATCATCGACTAAATCTTCGTCCTCCAGGGGCAAGAGTTAGACAAGACCAATCCCATTATCGATAAAAAAATTCATTGTGTACTCGTAAATAAATAACGACTATTTAAATAAATAAAAAAAATATGTGAAAATATTGTGCACACTAATTTATACTATACGATTCGATACTAACGGTCGCACTCAGAGACGTCAATTAACTTTTAAGGTTAAAGTTGCTGCTGTCACTTTCTTTGCTATAGCAATAGAAGACGCAGCAAATTTAATGAGAATTAAAAAATAATTAACGTCTCTGAGTGCGGCAGTTAGTCATTTATTGTTAAACGGTCATAGTTGAGTATTTAGTACATAAGTACTGTAGTACATTAAGCACTATTTATGTAATTAAAAATGTACAGAAACTTTCCTGTAGACAAACTGTTCAAACAGTTTCGCAGTAGTATCGTGTTGTTTGAGTTAATGATAAATTAATAATAAAATAAAAACAATTAACCTAGGGAGACACATGTAATGAGTTTTTCACCACATAGACTAATTTATTAAAGACAGTAAGGTAAAAAAGTGACATAATCTACTTTTAACTTTTTAAAAAGAAAACCGTTACAAGAACAGCGATAGACAAACTACACGAAAGAAAGATAATGACCGGAGTGAGCGAAGTCAGAAGAAAGTCATGATATAATGTACATGATATAGATTTACATTTTAGTACCATGTCGCAGTTACGTATTATAGGTTACAAGTGTCAATATCTTGAATTTAGTATGTCAATACTGCGACAAGGTACTAAAATTAAAATGTACAGCTACTTGTGAGTTCGATTGTACGTGATCAAAATGGATGTTCCACTCTAGCTACTAAACTATCGATCGGTCCGATTTAAAAATAAAACGGGGTGTCATATGATTTGTCAATAACTTGACTGTCTTAAGCTGTATTAAAATTGTAAGGGTGCGACATAATAGTTGCCAGTCGAGTTTTTGTTTATAACTTTTTCTATTCAAACTTATTTCAAAAACAGTAATGGGATATGGAAGTGAAGAAAACAGATTCCACATGGATGAATTTAGAGATAAGATCGAACTAGAATACATCATAATTGCAACATTGTGTCACAGCCTGTATACGAAGTATGTAGACCTCGACCGCCAGCAAAAACCTAATTAAGAGACGTCCATTCGTCCGAAACGGCGGGAGGATCATTGAATGAGACTGTAGTTAACGTCATACAAAGATGATCGGCTTTTTACCTTGTCGCTTTCAAACATGGGGTAATCTTATACAAATCGACTTATGTCGGAGTTCACCAACCAATTTAACGGACTGTTAAATCCTAATCGGATGTTAGTCAATACAAACATTTTGACAGCCGTCAAACCTCTAATCGCCTGTTTAACTGTTGGTGAACTCCGACATTAGTTCCAAACTAAGTTAGACGACGCGGTTAGCCTGGTTTGTTTTGACCCTGACTTAATTATTTACTTTTTTGGTGTATTTTTTACCCTTATTGAATACATGTAAAATTGTTATTAATCCAAATTACGACGTATCCATTATAATCCGTCACGTCAACTTTGCCCTTTTGTCCTCGTTAAACAATACCAACAGATTAATTAACAAAATATGCGAGTCAGCGTTGTTTTTGTCCTTACTAACATTATAAATGTGAAAGTATGTTTGTGCGTTTGTTCTGTCTTCACATTTCGAAGGCAATCGAAAGCGATCGATGTGAAATTTTGTACAAATAGAGTTTAGCCCGGAAAAGATTAAAAGGTAAAAGCACAGTATAAATATAGCTAAAACAGTAAAGAAACTACGAACAAACCTTCGAAACTTTGCACTCACACAGACGTACATCTCAACGAGACCCCTAAGCGAACATGGCGGTGCTGTCAATGGCGGGTGACGCGTAGAGACGAATGGTTGAGACGTGCGTCTGTGTGAGTGCGACGTTTCGAACGTTTGTTCATAGTTTCTTTACCGCTTTAGCTATATTTATACTGCGGTAATAGCGATTAACATCTGCGCCAGAGTCCCAGGCATATACTAGTATAGTTATCATTTTCTCCCTCTTTACAACTCAATAAACCATGTTACAATGTAATTAATCATTTTAACAACGGCACGCCCACATACAATAACACGTGCCATAAAAAAAACGGTTAACTTAATGCAAGTAACAAAAAATGTGATGAAGCAGTTATGCTGCCGTATTTTATTTTAAATTAATCTTGATGCATATTCATTGCACTAATTTTGCTAAGTGCACTGTGCAGTTATTTTTATGGTGCAACATAATTGGATGAGTATTTTGTTATCGTTTTAGGCTCAGACGTTATTATCTATGGGAACCGACTGTCGGCGAACTTGACCTAGAACCAATGTGTGCTCATCATCATCATATCAGCCCAAAGACGTCCACTGCTGGACATAGGCCTTCCCCAAGGATCTCCACGACGACTGGTTTTGTGCTACTCGCATCCATCGGCTTCCCACGATCTTCACCAGATCGTCGGTCCACCTTGTGGAAGGCCTGCCAACACTTCGCTTTCCCGTCCGCAGCCGCCACTCTAGAATCTTTCTGCCCCAACAGCCATCGGTTCTACGAGCAATGTGACCCGCCCTGGCACTTAAGATTCGCAATCCGCTGGGCTATGTCGGTGTTTTGGGTGAATGTGTGCTGTTTCATCCATGGATTAGGATCAGGCGTATATGCGATTAGACAAACATTCGAACAACTTCACAAACTTTCACATTTATTTATAACTAACTAAACTTACATTTTCGAATTATAATATAACAAATATTAAGTAAAATTACCATACCCGTCCAGCCGTTCTCAAGTAATACTTGATTTTACTTAGTTGTATTTAACAGTAATAATACAATTATTATTTTAATAGTGTTGTTTCGTCACAAAACTAAGAACGCCGTCGTTGCCGTGTTGAGAGCTGAGAACAGTTAGCAAATTGTTAGCAAAACTGTGCCAATTTTGAATTGCAATTGCACTTTCTCTTGTGGACCGATTCATGTGTTACGATACGATAGGAGTGGAGAAATAGCTAGTGAGGCTAATTGGTATATACATAAATATGGTGGGGCACAGCAAGCTGCGGGTGCGCATATATATGTCTGGTAACATATACCTACTGGGTGTTTATTTATTCGTCTAAAAAATGTTGGGGGTTAAAACAGTAAGTCATACTAACCAACTTTCACTATGGGACCAACCCCGAAATTGCGAAAAAAAAATTGACCCTCCCATACAAAACGTTGTCAGCTGACTAGCCAAAATGTCCCATACATTTGGTCAATTTTTTTTTCGCGATTTCGGGGTTGGTCCCATAGTGAAAGTTGGTCAGTATGACTTACTGATTTAACCCCCAAAATTTTTTAGACGAATAAAAAAACACCCTGTATATTTAAAATAAAATATACAACAGTCAAGTGCTGAGAGGTGTGAGTGTGTGTGTGTGATATAATTAGGTAAATTATAGACCATAAGCTTTTGCCCGTGACTTCTTCCGGTACGTACAAAAATCCAGAATAAAAATATATCCTTCTTCCTTCCACAGGATACAATCTTCTTGCAAAATTTCATTAAGAGCCGTTTAGATTATTTCAGTGTTTGAAACAATATATGTATAAAAAGATTTTTGACACATTTAAACGCCAGCTGAGAAACCTCTGATTGGATAATGCATTATACTCCGTAATTAATTTATGGAACTTAAATTATAAATATTGTTATCATGATTATTATTGTTTTGACATATTTTGTTGTAACTTGACGTCAGAGAAGTGTAATCATTATTAATTTTCTTTTCATCATTTAAGTTTACAACTTACTGCTAACTTTAACTGGCAGATAACCAGTAAGGTTATCTGCCAGATAAAGTTAGCCCTCTTTGTAAATTGTGAAACAGGCCCTTGGTTTAATTTCGTTATAATATGGTTCCATTTTTAGAAAGGAACTCCACGCACGACAAAAAAAACTAGCGCTTTTGTCTACTCGTAATAATGGACAAAATTTTATAGTAGGTACTCAGTTTCACTTTAATTATTATGAAAAATGCAAACATTGGACGTGACCTGCACAGTTTTTTGTAAGATGGCTTTTATCTGATAATACATAGTATAAAACTAAGTCGCTTCCCGTCGTCTGTCCCTTTGTATGTATGCTTAGATCTTTCAAACTACGCATCGTAATTTAATGCGGTTTTCACCATCATCATAGATTTTTCCAGAAGGTTTATGTATAATAATAGTACCTGGAGCGAAGCGAGGGCGGGTCGCTAGTAAAGCATAAATTTTAGTAAGTACCTGAATCGTAATTGCATAACTTCCATCTTATTCCCGTCTTGCTATTACTTTGGCCTACTTGCAGTTATGTTATAAAAATAATCAATTGAACGTAATTTTATAATCATAACGCTCAAAGATAAATATACTGTAATTTCTATATCCACGTTCGTGGAAACGTAACACGCTATTCTGTCGTTTGCGTCTCTATACTTTCATAAAACATTTGGATAATTTTCCACAGCTAGTCAGCTGTTTTTCTATTTTAGTAGCGTAGTAAATTATACTATATTTTAAAAAGGAAACTTTTACGCAGAACTAAGAATATACTTTGTAAATATTGCTATTTTTTCGCGAATTATAAATTTTTTATTGACTTTTCAATTTAATTTTACGGCATCTTCAACATTTTCTTATCTCCTGAGTCCTAATCGAAAAATTATTTTCAGTTTCCTATTAAATAAATAAATAATAAAATTCCGTGTCCCAAAATCGAAACGAATTTTTATTTTCTTGAGTGTATTTCATTCTTCTTCTTCTTAAAGTGCCTCTCCAACTAGTGAAGGTTGGCTATCAGTTGCTGGAATCTGTCCCTATTAAATTAAATTGGCGTAATTTACTAACACACCAGGGCTCCATACATTAAAAATATAAATTTTTATGTACTTTAATTCGTATACTATAACTATTTCTCAAAAACTGTAAATTGGAACACTTGATTTTATTTTTCCCGTAAAATTGTTATTAGCTATACGTCAGGAATTTTTCAGATTTTTTGGTTCTTAAACTTCGGAGATAAGGGGAAATCGCTCATTTTTAGGGTTCCATACCTCAAATGAAAAAAAACTGAACCCTTATAGGATCACTTTGTTGTCCGTCTGTATGTCTGTCTGTCTGTCTGTCTGTCTGTCTGTCTGTCTGTGTGTCTGTCAAGACCCTTTTTCACCGGAACGAGTGAAGGTATCAAGTTGAAATTCATATCAAATACTTAGGTCTGCAATCCCTTAGATCAGTGAAAAAATCAGACATCTAAGTCAACGCAATCAAAAGATACGGCCGTTTATGCCGCATATTCAAGGGAATCAAAACCTATAGGGTACTTCCCGTTGATGAAATTTGGCAAGTAGCAATGTCTTTTAGCCCGAGTAAAGGAAAAAATCCGAAAACTGTAAATTTGTGGTAAAATCGCATAAAACTTGAGTCCAATATAAACAGACACTCACTAAGTAAGAATGTGCGTACTTATTGCGTGTCAGTTTATACTGGACTTTGTTTATATTGTATTCCCGTGATTTACGAACTATTTACATGCCTAAAAGTTTGTGCGGAAACCTCAGTGCGCGAGTCCGACTCGCACTTGACCGGCTTTTTGTAAAATTTTGGCTATAAATCAAAAAGTACGTCATGGAAAATTATAAAAAAATTGATTTGAAATGTGCAGATTAAGCCCTTTCATACACCATGACACCTCATTTTTTATAATCAAATCACCTTCATTTTTCAACCCCCTATTCTAGAATTATGGTACGGAACCCTAAAAATGTATAAAAATAACACTGAAATAAAATTGTTAGCATAACACTTTTGTTCAGAATTTATTTATTTCAAAATATAACGACACGATAGCCACAGTGTGAAAAAACTAGTATTGTATCAGTTTTATTATAACCCTTACAAATTCGGTCTGCGCCAGTGCACGGCGACGTCATAATCCGCATTACGCCCGAGACCTTGCTGCTACGGCTTCACCTGCCGGCGGCATGTTAACACTTGTCCAAAAACTCAGATATCATGATACAGTATATAATAGCAGTGGAAACTCCTTGTGCAGGGTCCTGGCTCCGATTTGGACGTAGTTTAGGGAAAAGGATCCAACCCACAAAGCAAAATGTATTTAAATTTGAACTTTATTGCTGTCAATATTATGTCAAATTCTACAAGTGTGAAATGGTTGAATTGGATTATTGGACTGAGACTGCCGGTGGACTGTAAGTCTGTGTAGCCCTCAACAGTCCGTCAGCCTATATTAGCATGTCAAGTTCATCGTATTAACAGACTGACAGTTTCTCTTAAGGTTTCATACATTTCTTCATAGATTTTGGCCGGCAGGCGCCTGACTGAAGACTGCCGGTGGACTGTAAGTCTATGTAGCCCTCAACAGTCCGTCAGCCTATATTAGCATGTCAAGTTCATTGTATTAAAACAGACTGTCAGTTTATCTTAAGGTTCCATACATTTCTTCATGAGTTTGGACGACAGGCAGCCTGACAAACTTGGTAGTTACTGCAGGTAAACCCTATCTAATTATAGTCACAAACACACTAAAGGACATCTAGGTACTGCTGAATATTGACCTAATTCGAAAAATATTAGGCAATGTTCTTGAATTTTTTTTTTTTTTATTATTTTAATGCGGTCATCATCATCATCATCAACAGCCGCAAGACGTCCACTGCTGGACAAAGGCCTTCCCCAAGGTTTTCCACAACGATCGGTCCTCTGCTGCTGTCATCCAGCGGTTTCCCGCGATCTTTATCAGATCGTCGGTCCACCTTGTGGACGGCCTGCCGACACTCCGTCTCCCGGTTCGCGGATTTTAATGCGGTAGCTCTACCTAAATATATTATATAGAAAGTAATTGATACATGTCTATTTTTCAATAAATAAAAATAACAGCACAAATCATACCTTTACAATTATAGTGACGTAATTACTTTTTTTTTTGAGTCAGGTCTCTATAATGATAATTTTATGACTCAAAGTAGAAAACTTAACATTTTGTATTAGGTCACTTTAATTCTAAAGATGCGAAATATCAGTTACCTACTTTTGCGAGGGTGATGAGTATTTTATTAGGCCTGTGATTTTAAATATACACGTTTCAATTCAAAGCTAGCTTATCCGGGTCAGTATGTCCATTAGTCGTCATTTAATATTTCAAAGCCTCCATTTGGGACAATTAGGTATTTCAAGTCTAAATTCAACATCTGACTACGTTTTAGTAGATGAATAAATCATAAAGGTTTCTTTTTATAAGGCGATAAAAAGATAATCTCATGCATCATTTCATTATGTAGTTTTCGTTATTTTACATCATCCTTATTTAATTCTTATAATTAGGTTTAAAAATGTGTTCATTACGCCACTCTAAATTTCAATGGCAAGATCCCTTATGAGCGAGAGGTATATTTTTTTTTTATATTAAAGGAAATTTCTCCTTACTGCCTTTAAAGACTAAGACTTCTCAAAATATTCATCTCAACCTTGACCACACTGCACCAGTATCGTTTCATCTCAACACGTCATCAACATATGTCAAGCATAAACGACTAATTCGAATAAGGTCAAGATTTTTTTCCTTTTCTGCATGCTAAATTTATATTCGTTGGCCGAATGTCTTAAAAGTTTATTAAAAAAGGCTGGAATAATTCATATTTATAGAAAAATAATGAATAATTAGATTTGAATAATACTGACACATTAATACCTAATTGTAACGTAAAGATGAAACCAAAATAAAACACTTTTAAATATAAATTAGGTTAAATTATTGAGTAACCCGAAAAATATACAATGTCGAATTTCTGCGGTGATGACCGAAATTATGAATATAACCAAAAGAACAACTTAAAAAAACTCTCAGTAATTGTTGTTGTTTGTTTTCAAAAACAAAAGGAAAAAATCCCGTTCCTAAAGGAGGAACAATCCCGAAGCGTCGGCCAAGTCGCGCGTAGGACGATCCGGCTCGAAGGACCAACGACCCGTGTTAACATGCCCGACCTGTGGGATAACTTTGCGATTCTGCAACACTATTTTCTCATCTCGCTCTATCTTGCTGCCATCGGCATTTGTCAACAGCAAGCAACAATAGTAATGGGATATGATACAGTATATTCTTTCCTACTTACTCAGGAACAAAAGAATATACAAAGTGTCAGTAAGACCAACATCTAAGATGTCCTTCTGAAGGTCATGTGCAATTTATTTGCCATACTCTCACTTTTATTTTTATTTTTTTATGGCTTTCACGTCTGCCATTTGCGTAAAGATTATCAAATCTTAAACCTTAGTTTCACCGTCAAACCTCTATCAACTTATTATTGACAGTTGGAACACATTAGCTCAGAAATTGTATTTTTATATAATTGAGTTTAATCCTTCGATTGAAACGAAAATAATATGCCCTCAATATCTTCGAGGCCTTTAATTAAAAGCTGTTATTGAAATTAGTAAAGTTATTCTCTTTAACCGATACATACGCTTACGTCAGGTAATTAGTTAACTGTCGATGCAACATATAATTATCACGAATCGCGGTTTAGACAGGGCGTTTTCGCATGTACATACTTTAAAATGAAGTAGTTTTAATTATGTCATTGCATCCTTCTTCATCGTTTGGGTGAATTTCAGGGCGTTTCAACCGCCGTCATTTGTGTCAACAAATATATTGACGAAATCAATGACACCTACCAGCAACTCCTGATGTAAACAGAAGCAGAACCGGGGATGTAGTTTCAATCAGCAACAGAAGTTGCTGTAGTTTCATTGATTTCGTGAATATATTTGGTGACACTAATGACGGCGGTTGAAACGCCCTGAAATTCACCCGTTTAATGGTTGAGGATCATTAGTATTAGAAGTGGCTGTTGGCTACCTCTCCAGGCTGTTCTCTGTTGCCTGATGAAGTGCAGACTGACTGCTGACTGCCCTTCCACTGCTTTTCATCATCTTGATCTAAAGAATTTGCAAGAGTTTTGACTTTTGACATTAAAAAAACCTTCTAACCTCCGTGACCTTTACAGGAGAACTCTTTATAGAACTAATTCTTCATGTGTTGTATTGTATTGTCTTAAACAAGTTTTATCTGCATTAATAAAAACAGAAAAAACAACTGTTAAATAATTACTGTAATCGACGGGTGCCACTGTATGTAACAATTAAGTATGACTCAGTGGCCATCTTGCAATTAAAATGCAGAACGATTAACATATTAAAAAGATGTCGCGAGTACTGCGACATAGTCTTTTCTATGCTATTAAATTTGTTGGTTAAATAAATGATTTTTTATTTTTTTATTTAGTTATTGTATTTTTGCCAATTAATCATGTATTCTGTATTCAAACGATTAAGAAATTATCTTTCCTAATGATTCTTTGCTTAAAAACTTTCAAATCCTAAAGACAGACATATTTTTCAAAGTAACATTTTAGACTTTACTTTTGCCACTTTTTTATCCGTGATCACATTCTTACCTATTATCTTAAAATTAGTCAGCATCAAAAATTTAGGTCTTATCTGAATCTAGATTAAGATAGTGTATCATCTGAATTACGTCATTCGGGAATTCAGCGAGTTAAAAATGATCATTTCCTCGTGTCATCGAGTTGATGAGACCGTCGGGACGGGGTTATGCCGCCGGCCTTTTGGCACGTCAGTCAACTATCAACTTTAGGAGTTAAACTAGACGTGACTTTAATCGGTCGATTATAGCATGCAGTTAACGTAAATATAACTGTTGGAAAGTCAACTGAAAATTGCCACTTTTCTTTGTTACATTGTCACTTTTTAATATGCTGTAAAATTAATTGATAATTTTCTTTCAAGATGCATTTTAACCGTTAAAGTTGGCGAAGTTTATAATATTAATTGAATCTTACTACGTGTAAAAATAATTACTCTTATTTATCGATCAATAAACTTTACGTTAATAGACTAGCTAGACTATACAACTATACTTTAACCTGAACATAAAAACGTTATAAAACTTCTTTGCCGCACCACGCAAAAACACAAAAACTTTCCTGACGCTCAAATCACCATAAAACAGTTCTGCCAAAATGACGTAACGAATCACTTTTCAAAATCACGAACACATGAAAATCAGCTGTCACGTACCTTTGACAAGCCGCTGAAGTATAATCTCCTTGTGTTCGTGGGTGTGCGGTTCCCCGATGACCGCTAGAAGGTAGCACCCAGTGAGGGGGCTGGGGGGGGGCACGGAGGCCGAGACCTCCGTCCCGAGAGACAAGGACCGTTCCTCGTCTTGTTCCATCGCGCCCGGCGCGTGTAACCGCGCAGCCGACCGTTCGGCTTCGCGACTCCGCTCGGAATGACTTCTCTGAAACCGGCTACCACCATGCGCGCGCAATGCTCCGAAATCGACCGCATCCTCGCGGCACGCAGACGCGTCGGCGACTCAACCCTCATATCCCTCCATCCCTGTCAAACTAGAGAGACCTCCCACAGGTTAGAAGGCAATGGGGGACATTTAAGGGCGTAACGCTAGCCGGCTGTCGGTTTGTCGCGCACACGTGATCTGCATTGCGTCTAAACAACCCGGCGGAATAACCTCGGCTCTCAGCTGATCGTTACAATCGATAGTGATATAACACACGTAATGTCCTGGTGCATTTCGCATTTCTGGATTGGTTTCCTTGAAATCCTGAAGCATGACAAGATATCGTTCATTTGCGACAGCAATGACACTCAAGATGAGGTTTAATACGAATTTCAACTTTCAATTAATAAAACTGTAGTGCGAATATCCTTTTAGTGACCACCAGTTGGCGCCACTGCAGAGTAAGGTCCTGAAGCTTTCAAAATATTTTATTACGGGCGTGAAAACAGTTTACATTGAAATCATATTGAATACCTTAAAAACAGTAAACAAACTAACTTCTGAATTAGTTTTTCTTTCAACCCGCTTAATTTTGCACCTGTTTTTCTTAGGTCCGCTATTAAAACACTGTCATTCATTGACCCGTAACTCATAATTGCCATAATTAATCTCAGGTAATGCAAAATATTCACAACATTATTCTAATTAGAAATAAACCCGCGTAGCCCACCCACGAACAGTGAAATTTGACATTTCGGAGACATCACGCTACACTAGCGCCTCTAGCGGCGAATTTACACGCGACAACCCTCATTGCAATAGCGTTCTAAATTGAGATATGTCACCAGTATCACCAACCTTATAATATAATAAATATATTGAAGTTGGAAAGAGAAGGTTACAGAAGCGGTTTTCCTATAAATGTCTTAGTTTTGTACTGTAATGGATTGCGTTGGATAGTGGACTCTTTTGTGGAGCTGTACTTGCCGTAACTCTTTACAACTAGGAAAGGGAAGGTTTATAAAGTTTTGGAAAGTGACGATTTAGGAAACAACAGTCATCATTCGTATTTTCAACAATATACCTAGTGATCGTTCGTTTTTAGGGTTCCGTACCGAAATCCTGGGGTCCTAGTGAAAAGGGGTATAAGTCAACTTAACTCGTAATAAAAAAGGCTATAAATCATATACAGAGTACACTACTCGTACACTTATACCCTTTTACACCTAGATTTTAGTTTTTTTTAGAACCTAGATTTTTTTTAGATTACTTATATCCTTTTTCACTAGGACCCCAGAATTATGGTGAGACTTCTTTTTCTGTCTGCCTGTCTGTATGGCACAGCAGTTTTTCTCAGCAACTGCTCAAGCTTGACAATTGGCATAGTTGTATAACTTGGTTGCCCGCGTCTGTTTTTAGTAAAAAAATATGAAATTAATTTTATAAATAATTGAAAAGCGGTCTAGAATGGGGGGTTAAAAATTTAAAGTGATTGATTTGATTATAGCAAATGGGGTGTCATATGAAAGGGCTTAATCTGCATACTTCAAAACTATTTTTTTTATAATTATCTGCTACGTAGTTTTTGATTTATAACCAAAAATGTTCAAAAAATGACCGTTTCCCCTTATTTCCGAAGTTTATGAACCTATCTAATCCGTATTATCTAATGCGTTGCTGACTCTTAGGGCCGTATTAATAAACTGATCTTGGCTGACATGCCTGTCACAAGATGTGTCAAAAATTACAGTTTTGCATAAATTGACGTTTACTGTGACGTGTCATGAGACGAGCATTACAGTTAGATGAATTTATTAATACGACCCTTAATCTGTGTTGGCCTGAAGATGCACAGCCGTCTGGTATGCCTTGAAAACCAGTACTACTGCACTACGCTGCATTTGTTATAATCAAATCACTTTAATTTTTCAACCCCCTTTTCAATTAATTATAAAAATTAATTCCTTTTTTTATTAAAAACAGATGCGGGCAAGCAAGTTTTACAAATATGCCAAATTTTAAGTTGAGCATCTGTAGTTGCTGAGAAAGTTTGATGTGACATACAAACAAAAACAAAACAAAAAAAAAACAGACGGACGGACAGATAGACAAAGAAATCTCACCATAAGGGTTCCTTTTTTACCATTTTGGTACGGAACCCTAAAAACCGTGTGACAAAAGGCATACTCTATGTGCTGCGAGCGCGCGCGAGTGCTCGAGCCTTCGCAGCGCTGGTTTTCAGTCTGTCCCTTTCCGTTCCGAACTCGGTAACTAGATTAACACAAATTGGGAATGCATGAGTTTTTTTTTGCTTTATTTAAATGTCATTCATGTAACAAATAGTAAAGAAAAAATGTTTTTCGAATAACTTTAAAAAAAACCAAGATATATAAAGCCATTAAAGATTTGTTTATATCTCTTTCTAGCAAAACAGAATTTAACATGGAGTTTATATGGTCGTAGTGCCCGCTGACGTCACAGGACATGTCGGATCTCTCCGTATAATTAGCAGTTTTAAATGCTTATATTATCAATATTTTAAGAAATGCGATAATAAAAATCATTCATATTCCCTATTTAGCGGACAGATTATTACCTATATGATTATTCTAAATTATTCCCTACAATAATCAAAATTCAGTTTAGTTAAACAGAACAGTAATTAAAAAATATATACAAGGCTATTCAAAACTATATATTAAAAACACAATTTAACCAAGATTTCTTATGTAGCTTCTAAGCTTATCTTCCATTTGTTATGCATTGCGACGTTTCAAGCCCGTATTATTAGCCTAGACTTTATGGCCTAACTTCCGCTGCGGCCAAATATGGTTGATGACTGGGTAAAGGAAACGAAATTATAATTATTTAGTAAATATTGGACACGTATTTTTTCTTTTGTCAATCAAACAAAAAATGACAAAGATGAAGCGCGTCAAAGTTCGGGAGTGGGGGCTCGTGACGTCACTTCTGTGTAAAAATTGTACCACGACGTGACTTCATTCGACATTTTAACTCAATTATCTAAGTATTTTTTGATTAAGTGAACAAAGAAAAAAAAAGTGTCCAATAATAATCTAACATTGACAAAGGAAAAAAAATGGTCATCATCCCTATTACATTTGAAGTGCGTGAATCGTTCTTACATTCAAATTAAGAAAAGAAAAGAAATGGTTTAGTGTAAAAATATTATTGTGTTATTTTTTTTACTGACTGCGCGAAGCAAAAAGAAAGTTAACAATATATTTGATTACATTTTAATCCATTAGTACTCAACTATTAACTAATGCATCTCAGTGCAGTTCCTCTCAAATTGAACAACGGCCCAGGGAATAGTGTCACAATCGAAAGCCCCTGGAGACATAACAATGAATTAAGGAGCTTTGCGCTGTTAGATTTAAGAGCTATGAAATTCAATTTAAGGCTTAATCTTAAGGCAAAGTTATCAAGTTATTTTTCTAACGAAAATGAAAACGAATATCGTTATTCTGTAAGTAGACCCTGTAGGCACTTCCACATGTCTGAATCTACCAACGCCTCCCAAAAGGAGACCACTGTTGAGAAGAAGCGCCGCAGGAAACTCAACATTTAGTAATTCTTTAAAAAAATAATTAACTAGTTGACCCGACAGATGTCGTCCTGCCAGAACGTTGGCTTCGCAGCACCACCAGCAGCAGATCCGAAAATATAAATATAAAATTCATCGAAATCGGTCGAGCCAATCTCGAGTTTTTGCGAGACTAACACAAGACCAGCAATGCAATTTGTTATATTTGTTGACGACGCGGTTAGCCTAGTTGGTAGTGACCCTGCCTACGAAGCTAGCGGTCCTGGGTTCGAATCCCGGTACGGGCAAATATTTGTGTGATGAGCGCGTGTATTTGTTCCTGAGTCATGGATATTTTCTATATATTTAAGTATGTATTTCTCTATATAAGTAAGTATATCGTTGCCTAGTACCCATAGTACAAGCCTAGAGCTTAGTTTGGGACTAGGTCAATTTGTGTGAGATTGTCCCTGATATTTATTTATTTATTTATATATAATATATTATATTTTAATTTAGCTCCTCTCTCCATCTCCACCACGCTACGATTCCTCGCCGAGATAAATTCAATTCCGGAATCATTCAAACATAAAATTGCCAAGCAAAAACATGATTTGTAATTATTCACTTAAGTTTACTGTAAAAACGCTCCTATTTTTACATGACAAAGTATAAAATCCAGTGAAACATAAATAGACGTGTTTCGATTACTCAGTCCGCGTTAAAAAAGTAATTCCTCTTCTGTTACGTTTTGTTTCTAACTTTTTGTGACGCGTCCGAAAGAATAAGATGCTAAATGTAATAAAGTATCTTTTCGATGGAAAATTAAGGGTAGGAACCGTAAAAGATAGCCCGTTGTTTTTCGGAGAATATGTGATATAACGGTGGATTCCCTAACAAATAATAAAAAAGTCAAAAAGTAAAATACAAGAAACGTTTTTTTTTCAACGGTTTTTTTGTATTTGTTCTGTCGTCAAAACGGTAATACGTACAAGCGTCAAATTTGGTACGATTATAGAACTAACCCTCTAGAAAAATAACAAATACTAATATAGGGCCAAATATGTACGGAACCCTCAGTGCGCGAGTTCGACGCGCACTTGGCCAGTTTTAATTTCTCATCGTCCCTGACTCCTCGATCAAGGCTGGCCGTAGCGGGTCAGATGAAGCCGTTGGCTGGTCGCCAGCAGCCATCAGTGAGATCGATCGAGGGGTTTAGCAAGAGTCGAGGAGAGAAGCAAATTTACCTTAAATAATAAATATTCAGAGGACAATCTTACACAAATTGACCTAGTCCCAAATTCCTCAAGGCTTGTACACTATTGGTTGGCAACGATAAAGAAAAGAAAAACAGGGCAAGTGCGAGTCGGACTCGCGCACCGAGGGTTCCGCATAAACTTGAAGGCATGTAAACAGTTCGTAAATCACGGGAATACAATATAAACTAACCCAGTATAAACTGACACGCAATAAGTATGCACTTTCATACTTAGTGGGTATCAGTTTATACTGGACTTTTTTTTATGGGATGTTACTACAAATTAACGGTTTTCGGACTTTTTCCTTTACTTGTGCTATAAGACATTGCTTCTTGCCAAATTTCATGATTCTAAGTCAACGTACTTCCCGTTGACCTATAGGTTTTGATTCCCTTGAGATTCCCTTCAATATGCGACATAAACGGCCATATCTTTTGATTGCGTTGACATAGATGTTTGATTTTTTCACTGATCCAAGGGATTGCAGACTTAAGTATTGGTATTAATTTCAACTTGATACCTCCACGCGTTCCTGAGAAAAAGGGTCTTGACAGACACACAGACAGACGGACAACAAAGTGATCCTATAAGGGTTCCGTTTTTTTCTTTGAGGTACGGAACCCTAAAAAGGGACAGGGAAATACACACAAAACGATTAGAGGTCACGAAATGGTACCTCAGCGATAAACATACTTATGTATAGAGAAATACTTAACTACATATAAAACAAATACTCGCGATCATCTCACAAACATTTTGTCCATACCGGGGTTCGAACCTAGGACCGCTAGCTTCGTAGGCTGGGTCACTACCAACCACGCTAACAGCGTCGTCTACTTATTATTTAAATAAAATAAATTCAGAGCTAAAATTTTGACGAACTACGGCTGAAAAGCACCCACTTAAAAGTCGGCATACCATAGTGACCAAAGAATGCGGTTGGTAAAATAGGAACAGTGTTTTATTACCAGTTACTATAAGGTTCAAAGTTAAATCATTTCTGATTACACTCCTGCGTTTTGCTGGCGTATAAAGTAAAGATATTCCGTTCACCCGATTGCTTCAATAAATCCATGTTATCCATTGTCAGTTAATCCACTGCAGTAATCGCGCATTTTCATCGGCGCCGGCGCAGCATAACATAAAGCGCCGTTCATGCACAGTGATTATTTTTTTTTTCTGTGCAACAAATGTGTATTTATTTATTTATAATTACCGTTTTGCGCAAATTTTGCGTGTATAATTTATATTTGATTATTTTAGCTTTGAATTAAAAAGTTTTTAATTTTTATTTTTGCCAAATTGTAATGTTGTATTACCGGTAATAACCTCTCTATAAAAATGATTCAAACGAGTCCACACTCGACTCTACTATAAGCCATTGAGGAGTTCTATGACCACCTGCCGTCTCCATCATCATGCCAGCTGGATGGTACCATATGTGACGTTCTCAATATAAACGGACCTTATGGAGGAAGGCAGTTACGCTCTTCTTATTCTTGTAACTATACGAATACTATGGTAACAGTTCTAATAACGACGTAACCGCCTGCCTCCATAAGGTCCCTTTATATTGAGAACGTCACATATTTTTGTATGAAATTACATAAGTAAGCAAAATATCAAGTCAATCTTACAATTAGAAGTAGGTTATAGTCGACTTCCTATATTTTATATTGCTTGGTAGTCAGTTACAAAAAATATAAGCTAATATAAGTGTTCAAATAAAGAAAGAGTTTAGAAAAACTGGGACGTTGTTTTTGTGTATAGTGTATACTTAACTTTAAATTTCCCTACACCAAATCTTATATCAGTTAAACTAAAAGTGTCTTGCAATATTTTTTGGGGACTTTGGTTAAGGCAGATAATACCAATGATTTGCAGTTGATATGGAACATATAATTCTTATACCACCTCCTCCTCCTCATTATTTATATGCCAAATGGGTAGCACGATTACGTTACTGAATGAGCCAGTGACATTATTCTATAAAATCTCTTTTCTTAAAACTAACACAGGTGTCAGGATTGTTCGCGGATTCAACTTGCAGCAGGGTAGATAAAAGAATCAATTTTAATATCTACCTCACTGGGCACGCTGCTTGCATTGAGCAAAGCAAACCAAAAGCCGGTTTAGACTCTTTTATTTAAGTTATATTTAAGAGGACTGTAAACCAACTGCGAAATCTAGCCTTTTCATACAAACGGCGATAACGTTTTCCACCCTCTAAACGTTAACCAAATTCAACCAATTTTTGATATGTGGTCATTCGGAACAAAAACTATGTCCGTACGTTTCGTTTTTTTAAATATTGATTAGTTATAAAGAGATTATGGCCGAAATTACTTTCGTATGAAAACAATACAACGGGAATAAATCAAAATTTATTAATAATATTGAAAAAAACGAAACGTACGGACATAGTTTTTGTTCCGACTGACACCGTATCAAAAATTGGTAGAAATCGGTTAACATTTAGGGGGCGGAAAACGTTATCGCCGTTTGTATAGAAAGCCGTCACCTCGCAATCCTCTTAATGCAGTATATCTAATAAACGAAACTACAGTCCAATCGGACGTCGCCTTTAGGAAGTCACGCTCTGCTGCCGTATGCAAATGGCCTGGAGAAATTATGACCACACCAAGACGGCCAGCATTAGCGGTCCGCGACTTGTTAGTCGCTCGGATCTCCCTTTCTAACTTGTCTGCAATGATAGAGACGCACTGAGCGACAAGCGAGAAAATACAAGATGTGCTAAGCGCTCTGATCTTATCAACAGTGTTATTCTCAAGATGTTGTCGATGAAGCTCATCGTACCGGGCTAATATGACCCCTGAACACGTAAGCTCTTTGTATCCCCCGGGATCAAGTATGCTGGTCGTGCGTATTTGATTTTAAGTAGGTACAGAGTTTTTTTAACCATTTTATTGACAACGAGCAGACTACCTGATGGTAAGAGGTCACCGTCACCAACAGACGCCAGCTAATGCCAGGGCACAGCCACGTCGCTGGCAATCGCAACTTGAATTTTCTTCTTAGAATTAAAAACCGCATAAGCCCCTCATTTCTTCCTACCATGACCTCCCATAATGTTAACCTGACGTATAACCCGACCGATTAGGGAGGCGGTCTGGCGCGCGGCCGGCCAGGCGGCGTGCGTGCCTCTCGCACCGGCCGTATCGATCTGCGCAATGCGGCGTCAGCTGATGGTAAACTAGTTTTACTTACAGGTTAAAAGTGCAAAAAATATTACGATCGGTTCAGTTTTGTATGAAATTCGGGTAACAATTGAGATCTTTCTTAGTTCTGAAATATGGGCCGTTTTTGTTTAACAGACTGCCTGTACGTTGAAGTGGCATTGTGACCTTGATTCCAGCCTTCTTATAAACGGCAGTACCCCAAAGATGAGAGGCGTTTAAACACGTCGTCTCTAGGCGTGTGTTTTATGTCACACAGCATAAGGGCAGATCTACACAGCAACGGTAACATAAAGTGCTTCATAAATAAAATAAATATCAGGGGACAATGAAGAATGTCACACAAAGTTCTTTAACTAAGCTCTAGGCTTGTACTATGGGTACTAATAAACAACTATAGAGAAACAACTACATAAATGTTTAATTTGGGACTTGGTCAATTTGTGTGAGATTGTTCCCTGATATTAATTTATTTTAACACATTCATAAGCGTTTTAACTCATATAAGCGTTTTCCGAGCGTCACCTTGAACACGTAGTTTTACAGTATGCGAGTATTTTTTAAATTAAAATACCCAGTGACACTCGCGACGTTTGGACCAATCTAACGACACCTCGCTTGTTAAAATCGGGCCATCCGTTCAGACAGATTTAACGAATAACCTTACGTACAAACTTACATACAGGTCAAAAATATTACCCCATTTCTTCAGCAGCCGGAAAATACACGGTGAAGGCTCACCGTGTATTTTAGTTGGACGCTGTTACGCAAAAATGTGGCAACCCACAATTATTTAGCAGTAAAGTGTCAAACTGTATCATCATCAACACGTCCACTGCTGGACAAAGGCCTTCCCCAAACTGGGAAGAAACTGCCATAATCGCCACGCTTGGCAGGCAGGTTGGCGATCGCAGTTTAATGTTATAATACAATGTTCAGAAGGACGCTGCTGCCCATCCTCTGGTATGATTCCCCTTCGCCTTCTACGACACACACGGGATGAGATGGGTTGCAATTTTTGCCCGGACACCACACGGGCTGTATCCATCATTGTGGGTTAATATTTTATTGCAAAATTATTATGGGTTAACACTTTTTTGCATACCAGCATCCAGTTGGTAGTGACCCTGCCTACAAAGCTATAGCGGTCCTGGGTTCGAATCCCGGTATGGGCAAATATTTGTGCGCGAGTAGTTGTTCCTGAGCCATGGATGTTTTGTAATTATTTCTCTATATACGTATGTGTATCGTTGCCTAGTTCCCACAGTACAAGCCTAGAGCTTAGTTTGGGATTAGGTCAATTTGTGTGAGATTGTCCCTAGTATTTATTTATTTAATTATTTGTTATATAT
Source organism: Tortrix viridana (assembly GCA_963241965.1). NCBI lineage: Eukaryota > Metazoa > Arthropoda > Insecta > Lepidoptera > Tortricidae > Tortrix > Tortrix viridana. The sequence continues at coordinate 12,243,048 of OY725188.1, read as the reverse complement.
CGTGTCCACCAACCCTAATGTTGCGGTATAAGCATATATCAAGTCGAAAGTGCCGTAAATCCGTAAATATAAGATATAATCCTTCATTTTCACTGTGAGGAGGGTTAGGTATTAATGCGTAGTTGGGGGATTTTCGAGACCTATATTCAATTTTGTTAAGTGATTGTTTTTTTCCTAAAAATCATTTTTTTGTATGAGATAAAATTGCTATTTTATACCCTTTTAACTTTTCAGGTTTGTTTCTTTACTTATTTGTTTTATAAGTTAAGTTGAAATCTTGCTTGTTAATTTTGAAACCTGATGATAATTACATTTATATAGGCTGATGATGATGCCATGATGCAATATTATTGTGTCTAACAACTGATCTGATGATGGAGGCTGGTGACAACAGGATCTCTGCTGAATCTAACGAAGACTCATCAAGTTTTGACTCATAAGATTTTTTGATAAGCTGACGACTGTGTAAAAGAAATTGCTGAAAAAGGATGGCTCAATTGTTCTTAATTCCCTTTCCCTTACTTACACTTGAAAATGGACAAGGAGACGGCTATATTTTGACAGATTAATTTAGCTGTTGATTGTGAAACAGGCCATTAGTATAAATGAGGCCGATATAGCTGCTAATATTTTTTTAACGGCGGTTAAAAATGTTTCATTAAGATTGTTAACTGTGGTGAGACGGTCCAAAGCCTAAAGGCGAAAATTTGTCTGCCATGTCTGTCATTGCCTAGGGCCCGATTTCTATATTTCATTTTTATTAACCGACTTGAACAAAGAAGAAGGTTCTGTGATCGGCTAAATGTATGTTTTTTTATGTATGTTCACCGATTTCGCAGTCTTCAAAACTCCACTGAAAAGGGTTAAATAAAGACCGGCCTCCTAGGAGTCCTAGGAATTGCCTATTTAGTGCCTAAGAGGTACATGAAATGTATCGTAGCCGGTAGCAAGAATCATGTGTGGTTGCTATTGTGTATACATACTTGACACCGGCTTGGATATATTTCATGTACCTATTAGGCACTAAATAGGCAATTCCTAAGACTCTTAGAAGGCCGGTCTTTATTTAATCCTTTTCAGTGGATTTTTTTCGTCACGTTTACTCGGCTAGGTCAATCAAGAGATTTTTATTAGCTCCAAAATGCGTCATTAAAATCAATAACGACTAAGATGAAAGCCAAAAAAGACATATTGACACAATTCAAAGCATGACAACAACAATGTTTATTTGAAATTGTTATTCTCTGCCGATAATGAGAGTGTATTTTTCTTATCCCATAAAGATTTCCACTTGTTAGCTTCTCAATACTTCTCAAATGTTTAACATTAATTCAAGTGGGACTGCCGAAGTAAATAAAGAAATGCTTTAAACGGTTTATTGGCAGGGGTTCATCGTAAATATCTTTTAGGAGGCTCTTCGGATTCCTCGTCATTTTTCTCGCCTCCTGGGTTATAAACACTTAACGGATTTACACTTTTTAGGGTTACTGTAAAAGTCTACGGTTGCCATATCGGTCTGTTTGTCTTAGTCGCTTTGACTTGAAGATTTTTCTCTTTTACATATAAATGGGTTAGACACATAGAACTAACTACGCTCCAGAACTGGTATTGCTGATGTTGTGATGAAGACCGCCATGTTAAAGTGGGACTGGGCTGGGCACGTCTGCCGCATGCACGATGGGAGATGGGCCAAAAATACCACCGATTGGCTAGTTCCACGCGATGGACACCATAGCAGAAGTAGACCCAGGAGATGGTGGGATGACCTGGACGCGTTTGCGAGGGATTGGCAGGTGCGTGCTCTGGACAGGGACGAGTGGAGGGGAGGCCTTTGCCCAGCAGTGGGAACAACAGGCTGACAAAAAAAAACATAAATGTAAACTTATAGAAAAGTACCTTTTGACTTTATTTGCGCTGGAGTTATTTATCCCTAGTCCTCGAGAACTGTGCAAATTTGTGGAATTAAAGTTATCTCAGGCCCATAAATGTAAACAAAATTTCAAACGTCAATTGGTTGAGGAGTTGGCATCGGATGGCTTAATTGTTTGACCTAATGTATTGTTTGGTTGAAAATCTTTTTGCCTGACACCCTTTTAGGCTGAAATATCAGGATTTAATAAATATCTGTTGTGTAGATTAGTTAGGTTAGGTTATGTAAGTTGTATAATAATTCTGAAAAAAAAACCCTTTCAATTGAAAATAACGTTTTCGACCAAATGATTTTCGACCATACGATAAATCAGGTCAAACAATTATTATGCCATCCGATATAGACCCATGACAAAGAAATCCACTTTTAAATACATAAAAAATAAATGCGCTTGCAGCGTCGTACTCGTGACAAAAGTAAAACTTCTTAAACAGTTCCGTGGCGTTGGAATATATAGCTCTCTTTCACTTTCTCTACGTCACCTTTCTTCTCTCTCATATAACGAAACGTGACGCGTCCTTAAAATTTTACTCTCAGATTATTGAATCGTCGCTTAAGAAGTTTCACTTAAAAATCTCATCTTCTCATACTTCTGTTACTATACATATTTCTGTTAATGGCTTGTTAAATCAACGAGAGCATTTTTAATATTTATTAAGAACGTATTATTGCAAAAATTAAGTACCTAAACCAAATATATTATGTAACGTGTAAATACATACATACATACATACATACATACATACATACATACATACATACATACATACAAACATACAGGTCAAACTGAGAACCTCCTTTTTTTTTGAAGTCGGTTAAAAATATAAGCGGTCTGCAATCAGCCGCTGGTTTTATTGTACACGCCCTTTTGCGTGTTATTTCAAGCGAGACACAATTCTCATGTTTTCTTGTACTTATTCATAATAATATTCTTTGCAACCGTGCTGAAAATGCTTAAGAATTGGTTTTGTGGATTGCTTTTGGTTTATAAAATGTTGAACGAGAAACCCCCTGGTGCGAGCAAAAATTAGTATTGGAATTACAGTAGGAATTTCTATTTATACATAGTTTATTTAACGGAATAATATGTTTGAGTAGGTATTATAGTTAAGTACATATTTATTCCGATCTAATGACAGCACAAAACTCTTAAAAACAGATTGCTAACGTGTCACTAAGTCCAAAAATAAGTCAATGTAACGCGTGTAGTGTGTAGGTATGTTATTTTATTTGCGCAGATTTCACTTTTACAAGCAAAGACAGTCGTCCAAAATCCTTTTCTATTTTCTTTGAGTTCAAGGTTCAACAAAACCACATAATCTTGACATCTTTAATGATATCAAAATAATCCTGACCACAGCTCACTACAAAATGGATGCCCTATTTGACCATTCAAGCTAGACTTTTATAACTTTTGAAAACTGTTCCTTGTTTGGGGTCAAATTATAATGGATATTATTGAAACTACGTCCATTTTACGAAGACCCATATAGCAAACGCAAAGAAATATTACTAGAGCTCATTGTAAGATGGTAAGTAAATAATCAAACGCCATTTAAGATAGGCATGTGTACTAGGTGTAAAAGCGTGGTAACAGAGGTCTTTACATAGTGGATAAGCTAGTGAAATAGAATATTTCTAGCTCAAATCACATTTGTAGGCAGTGGACTGCGAACCGCTTTGATCCCAACAATCTGTTATCTGAGAAATAACGATTTAGTAGATAGTATGTGACATAGGCTATTTTTGTTGGTAAGGGCAGTTTTTTGATAGTCGAAGAAATGGTAGGTTTTTTTTTCTATTAAAGGCCTTTATGCTCTTTACTTTATGCCATAAAAAGGCAAAATATGGTAGAACTGTTAGGTTGGAGTAGGGTAGCTCTAAGATCCAATTGGTAAAATGTGACGTTCTCAATATAAAGGGACCTTGTGGAGGAAGGCAGTTAGACTCTTCTTATTCTTGTAATTATACGAATACTATGGTAACAGTTCTAAAAACGGCGTAACTGCCTGCTTCCATAAGGTCCCTTTATATTGTATTGAGAACGTCATAAATATTCTTAAACTAGATTTTGCCTGCGATTTCATCCTACATTCAAACCGCAGGTAGACAAGGACACCTCGAGTTAAAATTTGACATTTGCCACACACACGTGACAAATTTTAATTTGAAGTTAGTTCTATCTAATATAGGGGCTGGACATTAGTGTGATTTTGATAAGCGTGATTTTACAATAAAACAAACACTTATGAACACAAAATCGTTTTGTAGCAGAGACATTACATAGAAGTGGACATTTTGCGGTTAGAATATTTTGCAGAAGGATTCCTTCTGCGGACAGGATATTTTGCAAAAGAGATTCTGTGGAAGAGTTATTTTACAGAAGGGACGTTTTCCGGAAAGTATATTTTTGTAAAGGGACGTTCGGCTAATAAAACATACGTGGATAATATTACAAAAAAAAAAAATTTAACAAAAAAATAAAACCGTCTTCAAAAACCTACTAAAAAGCGTTAAATAAAAACCAGCCTCATAGGAGTCCTAGGAATAGCCTATTTAGTGCCGAATAGGTACATAGAATATATCCAAGCCGGTGTCAAGTAGCACAGTACACAACACAGTAGCAATGACACTATGATTCTTGCCACCGACTTCGATATATTCTATGTACCTATTCGGCACTAAATAGGCTATTCCTAGGACTCCTTTGAGGCTGGTTTTTATTTAACGCTTTTTAGTAGGTTTTTGAAGACGGTTTTATTTTTTTTTTTATTTTTTTTTTCGCTTTTTAGTGATGCACCTCTTATTATTATGTAATAAACTAAAGCACATAAACATCACATTAAGAAACAATAGCCTAATACCAATCTCTCATCACCCTTAACAAAATGTCGCTGCCCAAGATGCAGGGCCGTTAATCATTGAGGAGTTCTCCCGGTACTTCACCATCAGTTGCACTTCACCATATGTGTTATAATGAGTATAAAACTAGCTTCATAGTCTTAATAAAGAAATCTCACTGCTGGCGTCAATCACTTACGACTAAGCCAGTTCCGGTGGTCACCTCTGGTCTTCATCATCAGTTCCTCGTCGCCAAGAGGTGCTTTTGTAATGCAATTTCTAAAGGTCTTGCAGGTAATACCAAAATCGCTGTATGTGTGCCTATAACTTTTGAGGAGTTCTCTCGATTTCTCATGGATCCCATCATCAGATTCTGATTTCGTGACAATGGGACCACCTCGGAAGTATACCCTTTCAAACAAAAAAAAAAAAAAAAAAAAAAGCAACATACAGACGAATTGAGAACATCCTCCTTTTTTGGAGTCGGTTAAAAAGACAATCATATACATTTTACATGTTAATGATTATGGTGGTATTGATATTTACCACAACAATATATTGTTATGTATTATATAGGTAACTAAAGAAGCAGTAGTAAGAAAGCACTATTCTTAGTGAAAATAAATATATCCGGAGAGGCTGTGATCCCCGAGGCATTTTATTATTCATTCGAGTTGCTATCCATTAATATGTAAATAGAAGTTACTTTGTATGTCCAAATGTCAGAGATTGCAATGGTATCTTTCCGTGAGATAACACTTTTATTTCATACATTGTTAGTAACTTCGTTTCCGTAGAACTTGTTTTACATTTTCCCACGGGAACCACCGATCATTACATTAACTATAGAAAATATACATATAGATGTACTATCTATCTTATTACAATTACAATGATAGATACCATTCAAATTATACTTAAAAAACCTACATTTTTAACGAATTTAACTTACAATTATGTAAAAAATTACAACGTATACATAGCTTAGCTTATGCTTTATTAGTAGAGCTACAAAACAGAGAAGGTAAGAAGAAGACCAAGTTTTGATTCCTCTTATTAAATTCCAATAAATTTCATTTACATTACGGAATAAAATATACAAGTCCACGGTAGTTAGAAGTAGATTCATAATAGTATAGCGATGATGACTATTTTTTTTTCTTTGTCGATCAGGTTGATCACATTAAGTTGAAATATCGCATGACGTCAGAACTCAATACAATTTAATAATAAAACACAGATGTGACGTCACGAGCCACTCAACTTTGACGCGCTTTATCTTTGTAATTTTTTGTTTGATTGACAAAAGAAAAAATAAGTGTTCAATATTTTTTGATAATCTAACTGACGACGGACTAAATAGAATTTTGTTTTCTTTACCCAGCCATCATATTCAACTTATCCGTTATATAATTGTCACAATATTTCTGCCCTCCTGAGCTAAAAAGCAGTATCTCAAAAACAATATCCAAAGCAGATTCAGTCCTCCCCTGTTGATAATGAGGTTGCAATTGCTACAGGAGTTTTGTCTGAGATAGCGCCGTTTTGCTTAGCAGAGCAGATTTGTCCAGGAACGTAGTTACACAGGCGAGGCAGACTCGCCGGCGTCGGCCGACGCAGGGCAGCCAGCCAACTCTGTGAGTTGCAGGCACGTTGGAGTTTAGTGGGCTCGTGAAATGTCTAGATGAAGGTATTTAGGTAACTCAAACTGCGATAAATAATGAAAGCATATAATTCTCACAAACGGATAGTTTAAACACTACCAAAAACATGTACTAAGTACTCGTACAGTAAGGGCGGCCGCACATTGAGCCACTAGTGGCCGCCACTAAAACGCGACCACTAGTGGTTCAGCTAAGCCACTAGACGCAGCCACCAATCGCGGCCGGTGGCTGAGTGGCGGCTACTAGTGGCTGCCACTATTGGCTATTGTTTATTGGAGAAGCCGACGACTGCGGCAGAGTGTGCGCGCGAGGCGAGCGACAAAACGCGGCCACTAGTAGCGAGCGCGGGCGACTACCGCAGCTTGTGGCTCAGACGCGGCCACTCGAAAGCTCGGTGTGCGCCGATGCTATACAAAATGTATGAAAAAGCTCGTCCGCAGCTTGTGGCGGCCACTAGTGGCTACGCTGTGGCCGCGATTAGTGGCCCAATGTGCGGCAGCTCTAAGCATGAAATACTCATAAATAGAAGTATTCTACTTTTAATAGAAAAAAAATAAGTTTCCAACAATTCAACAATTTATATTGTAATATTACATTGATGAATAAATAAACTAAACTAAACTAAAATATTCACGTAAAAATCGTTTCTTTCAAATTCAAAATTTGATGAATCATTTTTTACCGTGTTAAAATAAGTTAATAGTTTTGACAAAATGCTTTCCTTACATAGTATAAAATAAAGTCGCTTTCTGCGTCTGTCTGTTTGTTGGTTTATGTGTTTAACGGATTTTGTTGCGGTTTTCACCATCAGTTAGATAAATTTTCAAGAAAGATTTATGTACATATATAATACCCGGAGTAAAGCGAGGGCGGGTCGCTAGTCATATTACAAAAAATTTCGAAAACGGTCATCCCTATCCGACAACAAAGTAAAACTACTCAATCGACAGATAGTGACAAAGCATACTTTAACTAAAATAGGTTCATTGTGCGTTTATGAATAACGGCCGCACTCAGAGACGTCAATTAACTTTCAAGTTTAATTAAAGTTGATGCTGTCACTTTCTTTGCTATAGCAATAGAATAAGACGCAGCCACTTTAATGAAACTTAAAAATGTATTGACGTCTCTGAGTGCGGCAATAGGGGAGCGAGGGCATGGTTGTCTCAGCAGCCATAAAAGAATACTAAACGAAGGGTTAAGTGAATCGATTGTTGAAGTATGGAAAGATGAGAGCTCTTACGATTTTTTTTTAACACCGATCAGTTGAATTATTCCTTCGTTTAGTATTCTTAATTGGCCGCTGTGACAACCAACCCTTGAGACAACCATACCCGGTCTCCCCTAAGGCTCTAAGGCTGGAGAGATGCCGGTAGCGAACTTTAGTGATTCTGGTAAATAATCGCACAATAACTAGTATGCTTGAAATTTGGTGTATTCTTATCTGTGATGGTGACATTTGAATTGATAGAAAATGACAAAACATACTTTAACTAAAACAGGTCTATTGCGCGTTTATACATAAGGGAAGCTAGAAAAAATGCAACATAGTAGTCCTCAAGGTTAGTAACGTAACGTAACATCAAATAAGTATATATCCTCTGTTACTACTTACCACAAGGTAGCCTAATGTCCTGTTCCTATATTCAAACCGCGGATAGATAAGGTTGCTCCAAATTTAAATTTGACACATGTTGTATGTGGCAAATGTCAAATTTTAACTCGAGGTATCCTTATCTATCCGCGGTTTGAATATAGAAACCGGGCATAAGTCTGCTAGCCTTATCCGTAATAACCTAACCTAAAAACTTCACTTTTGGGACAAGCTTTTGTTGCCAACTGTACTTTTTTTGCACAGTCATCATCTGCTTACCAAGACAAATCCAACGAGCCCAAACACGGCGGGTTTATCGTGTGTGGTTTAGGAGTTCCTGTGACCACCTTCCGTCTCCAACATCAGACCAGCTCAATGACACCATAATATTGCATTGTCGTTTACATACGTATACCAAATTTCAGGCCATTCCATTAACGGGAACTGGTTCAAAATTTACTTATAAAATTTGGCCTAAACAAACACACACACATTGCAATAAAAAAGTGCTTGTTTAGGTTGTTTTTGTGAAGCTTTTGCCAGCGACTCCGGCCGCGTTGAAGTCGTTGGGTTTCCCTCGGGAACTTTCAAAAATATTCCCATCTGTCAATCCAGGGTACAGACTAACTTGTTAAATTTCATGCAAATCTTTTAGACGCTTAGGCTTAATTGAAACGTAAACATATATCTTTCACATTTATAATATTAGCGGAATTAAATAAAACATGAATTAACGATGCGGGCTTAACATGCAAGCACGAGATGAAATTTGACAGGTGCTAGGGAAATTAATACACCTATTCCATATTCTAACGTGTCGCGTCCTGACTTTTATTACCTTTCATTACTAAGCGACTATTGGGATTTTCACATTTTTATAGCGATTTTATCAAGACGGGACACTTTAATTAAACCTTAAGAATTAAGTCTTACGTTAGAATATGGAATAGATGTATTCATTTTCCTAGTACATGGTGTGACCATGGGATTGTTGAGCCACCATAGAACCCTGTCATAATGACAGCGTCAATCCACGCAAAAGAAATTACGTCAAATTTTACCGTCGACTTTCTGTGAGAGGGTTCTATAGTGGCTCAACAATCCCGTGTTGTGACTACCTCTCAAATTTTATCTCGGGCTTGCATGCTAGAGGGTGCTTTAATATCCAATCCAGCATACGGATTCATTTCCGCATATACGAGAATTCCTATAGATGCATTATTCTCAAGTTTATGTATTCGCCGCACGCTGCGTTTCGTGGCCTCAACAGGCGGCAGAGCGGTATTCTGCCCTGCTAAGGTAGAAGGCAGTTTTTTACACAAAACTACTGTAGCAATTGCAACCTTATTACCCAGTAATGAGACTGCAATTGTTATGAACATGGAACATGCCCTATTGTTCCATGTTCATATTCGATGGAATAACACAACGCAGGTGCTCTGATGGGAAACGAAATGCATTGGAAATGTCGAGTTAAGGTCAAAAGGTAACCTTTTGTATGGGATATTAATACATTTTGCATAAGTACCTATACAGCGGGCTTAGCATGCATATGCGAAATAAAATTTGACAGGTGCTAGGGAAATGAATACATATTATCTATTGCATATTCTAACGTACTTAACGCTTAATGTTTAAATTAAAAGTGTCCCGTCTAAAATGTGAAAATCGCTACAGTCACTTAGTAATAAAAGGTAACAAAAGTCAGGACGAGACACTTTTATTTTAAATCTTAAGCGTTAAGTCTAGTTAGTAATATGGAATAGATCGGTTGGCCCAACGGCCCGATCGTATAGAAGGGGGTATTATCCAGCAGTGGGCGTCTTTCGGCTGAAATTATGATGACGATGATGATTCCTTAAACCACACTGTAATGTTGTAATTGTATTTTGATGCATTTTAGTATGAATTTCCAAAATATTCATAACGCATAGTAAAACTTCCTCAACCTACGCCTATATATTATTAAATCGATAACTAAATGATAGCGTGAAACTAGATCTTAACTACTAAATCATGCGCTGACATATGCGCTGGCGGTGATTAATGGCGAGACCTGAGCCCTACGGCGCTACGGGCTACGGCGTAGCTAACCGTAACTGTTTTTAAGGTGTTGGATTGGATGGCACTGTTTTTCTTGTGTTATTGTTTTTTTATTGTTATTTTTATTTTTTTTAATTTTACAGATTAAAATAATAGTTTGGGTTTTTAATGTTTTAAACATTGTTTAGTTAGGCAGATGAAGGTAGTTTTTGTGTTTTAATTAAATAAAAGAGTTAATGCATTGTAAAATCTGATTATTTTTTCAAGGGATTCGAACCCGGGACCTATACTTATACTTCATATCTGTTAACAAATCGCAAGGCTCCGTGGCCTAGAAACCTGGAACTTCGCGCGGCCAAAGACCTCTGACCACCTGCCGCAGGATACGGACTCCGGCGTATTGCCATTACATTGCACGCTCTGTGAGAAGGCCTAGCGGAGAATGCGTGTATTACGACCAATGTATACGTACCAGCAATACGCCCGCGTCCGTCGCCCGCGGTGGGTGGTCAGAGAACCCAGTGCCTAAGGCTAGGTGGGAATACTGGTATCCCTCAGTAATAACCTATTTGTAGGCTTTTGACCTGAAAGCCGATGTTTGCCACGCTACTCTTATTCAAATGGGGGAGGAATTATGAATGAAGGGTACACTTAGGGTTTTGTTGATATGTTCAATGTCTCTTTTCTTTATACTCGGATAACAGGACAATATTTTGAAGCGCGTATAACCCTATCTACCTCTTTTTGGGGTTCCGTAGTCAAACTAGGAACCCTTATAGTTTCGCTATGTAAGTCCATCTGTCTGTCTGTCCATCTGCCTGTCCGTCCGCAGCTTAGCTCAGAGACTCTTAGAACTAGAAAGCTGTTTTTGGCATGAATAAGTCACACCAACAAAGTGGTAAAATAAAATAGGGGAAAATTTTTTTTTTGCATACCTCCCCTACACGTAATGCGGGGATAGTTCTTTTTTCCTCATCTGTCCCATGGTCTGGGGTGTCGCAGAATAGGTAGTTCTTTCAAAAATATTGCAGGTTTGTGAAAACAATTTTTCGATTAAGGGATCCGTTTGTGAAATATTAAGCTTTAAATTGCTAACTTTTTTGTTAGTCAAGTGTCCCCCCCCCCCTCCCCTACAGCCAAAACTACAAGTAATAAAAATCTGAAAAATATCTTAAATGAAAGCACATATAACGAATTTAAAAGGAAAACTATCCGACTAAGTAGACTTTATTGGTTCTTTAGTTAAAGACGATTAAAATATTTATACCTACCGAAAATCAGCTAAGACAACTTTAATTAGAAAATTTTGCTAATATTTGTGTTATTTTAAATTAAATAAATAATAAATAAATTTGTTTATTAAAAGAAAAAGGGTACATCGAACTTCTTAACTAGTGGTCCCACACTAGGCCATGCCTGTCTCGTGAAGACCAATAACACTAATCGTAGTACAAAATATATTTAAATTGTTGTTTATGTTTGTAAGAATGTCGACGGAACCATTGTGCATGGCCTGACACTCTCTTGCCCGGTTTTATATTACATTGGTTGTTGTGAATGAATGTTGTCTTTCTTTCTTTCCCTTTCTTTATTAAAGCCGTACATCACGTGCGAGCCGTATCTTTGGCCACTCTTAATCAACGGGCACTACATTGCGGTTAAGACGACAGCTCTGTTTTTTACCTTCTGCTGGAACATGTTCTTTTTTAGAACAGACGCGGGGTTGGTCGGCTTATATTTTATTCTTTGTGATTACTGAATGTTCTTGCGTTATTCTTTTTAGGGTTCCGTACCAAAATGGTAAATAGGAACCCTTATGGTGAGACTGCGTTGTCTGTCTGTATGTCACAGCAGTTTTTCTCAGCAACTACACAAGCTATCAACTTGAAATTTGGGATAGTTGTATGCATAACTTGCTTGCCCGCATCTGTTTTTAGTAAAAAAAATATGAAATTAATTTTATAAATAATTGAAAAGAGTCTAGAGTTAAATTTACATAACTCAAAACAGACCTTATTGCATACGAATTAAAATATATAAAAAGGTATATTTTTGAAATATGCACTTAAATACGGAATGCTCGGTGCGCGAGTCCGACTCGAACTTGACCGTTTTTTTTGTTGTCCAAAGGGCTTGGTAATGGTTGTGTTTAGAATGTGGATAATGGTGGATAAACGTGTCCCCTTGTTTTGCAGATACTCATTTCATCGAATGTGTCGTTTTACCGAATTTAATTTGATCGAAAGCTAATATCTGCTGAGAACTTATTGTTTTCAGGGTAACTTAAGCATGGGTTAGGTTAGGTTAGACCTGTGACCACCAAAAAATTATAATTCCTGCACGTGGACAGTCAAGGGCATTAATATCTATACAGCCATCGCGTCAAATATATGTATACATGGACCTTGTTGCCAGTGGCATTAAGGCGTATAGATATTTTTTAGGTCTTGGGAACGTATATATATATTTTTTTATTGATAATGGGTTTGCTCTTGACTAACTCCCGCTCTTGGAGGACGAAGATTCAGTCTACGATGCAGCGAGCTCACCCAGAAGATGCCCTTGACTGGACATGCTTGTCGATGAAATGAAAATTCGGCAAAGTAAAACATTCTATAAGATGAGTCGGTGATTCAAGGGTGAACCGGTGGATAAAACACCTTTCACTTTCTAACCAGTAGGTAAGTGCGATAGTGACGGATGCTACCACACTTATCCTTCGTGATAAAGGCAACCATACCATAATACGGGGTGCTGTAATACTTATATGTTGAGATGTATCCCAATAAACATAATGTGAACAGCATATTTGTGATACTTCGCATTCCGCGGACGGCGGCGCCCCTCTTCCCTCAGGAGACGGTGTTTACGGTAGACTGTTACATTCAGGGCGGTAATAATCAAGCATGTGTATGAGGCGTAACGGAGGATGTATAAAGTGGATGGGTTTTGGGATTCCACTCTGGAGATGGAATCTTTATTAGACACCGACAGACAGATACGCTCAGGGACAATTGTTAATTTCATTTAAAAATTCATTTTTTTTTGTTTTTTTTTTTTTTTGTTATTTAAAGGCCGTGCCGTACATGCCGTCATTTTTGGATTATCAATCAATCAATCATTTTTATTGCGTTTCATGTTGTTTACAAATCGGTCTTATAATAAAATATGTACAGCTCAGAACATGAACCCTGCTAGGGCACAGCAACATTACATGATAAATGCTAAGTAAGTGTATGTCAATGGTAAAAATTGTATTTTGTGAGTTTGATTTTAAACATTTCTAATAAATCTTAATTTTACTACTAGGATTATATAAATAATATCATTGGTACATTACGGATTAAATGTCGTCACGTGTCTGTTAATTATAGGGGTTATATTGCTACTATGTTCCTATCAAAAGCTCCTGTACAGAGTAATAACATTTTTTAATTAAATATTTCTTAAGTACAGTATTAAATTTATTGACGACGATTTCTGTAATATTTGTTTGTTTATATTCTTCAAATGTGCATTACGAGTACTAACGATTATAACTAAAATAGTTTAATGAAAAAACACTTCTTGTAACACAAACTCAAAAGTTCCTAAATATATAATTGAAGCTAAAAATGTGACCTCAAGTAGCCAACTGAGTGCAATCAAATTCGACTCCCTGATATTAATTTATTTAACTTTTAATCCTTTTCTTACACTAAAACTTTCCTGGTGACTTATGATATGATTAATAATAATTTATGAACATTAAAATCAGACCTTCAAATTTACAGATCCTCATGTTAGATACCTCAAATATTTCTTAATTTTCGAGAAACCCTGGTAACTCAGGGGAAAATGCACATTTTTCGTATAAAACCTGGGAACAACATCATTCCTTGCGTTACACACTAAAATGATTATTATTTAAAGTAGTACTATTTAAAAAAAAAAATTAATGTTAGCCTATTTGTCTGATTTTATTCAGCCTTTACGAAGAAACAAAGAACCATTTATCCCCATTTACTTCATGTCAATACTGTATGTTTCTTATTATCAACATAATAGAACCCAAAATGGCATGACAAACGCCGTACGCCTTCAAATTGCCTTCGCATACATATAAAGTTTGAGCTAGAAACGCGGTGTTTCACGCAAAACTCACCACTATTAGCATCACTAGGAACACCTAATAACATAAATATATCGCCGGGTCTATTCGAGCATCGCGTGACGACCCGCCGTACCGAATATTGGCGACGGCCAGGAAAATGGCGGGGAAAGAAGTAATGGACATTCAGCGCCACTCACGACACGTTGTCGTTCTCTGTTCGTAGAGTTTTTGCTACACGCGCTACGAGTGTAGCAGCGTAGCACTGCTGGCAGTGAATGTGTTTAAAAACAACTCCGATTGTGGAATGAGCTTTCTGCCGAAGTTCTCCCTGGGGACTACAGTATGGAGTTCTTCAAGAGGGAAGAGGTTTTTAAAGGGTCGGCAACGCGCATGTGATACTTCTGGTGTTGCAGGCGTCCATAGGCCACGGTGACCGCTTACCATCAGGCGGGCCGTACGCTTGTTTGCCACCATCGTGGTATAAAAAAACTGTAATGTAAAAAACACTATTTGTAAAGTAAAAAGTACGCGTGTTTAATATGCTGCATTATGACCCTAAATACGCTGGAATAAGGGCCACTTTACGAGCAAGTGTGTTGAAAATTATATAAGAACCATTTCATTTGACATCCCATACGATAGGTTTCAGTAAAAAGTTTTAAAGATTCATACATAAAAATGACAACGTCAATTGGAATATACGTAAGGGGCAAATTTTTAATACAAAATGCCGAATAAATATATAAATAATAAATATTAGGGACAATCTCACACAAATTGACCTAGTCCCAAACTAAGCTCTGGGTTTGTACTATGGGTACCAGGTAACGATATACATATATAGATAAATACATACTTAAATATGTAGAAAAAACATCCATGACTCATACTCAACAAATACTCGCGCTCATCACACAAATATTTGCCCATACCGGGATTCGAACCCAGGACCGCTAGCTTCGTAGGCAGGGTCCCTACCAACTAGGCAAACCGCGTCGTCAAAAATAATCCCTAAAGTCGCTAACCGCTGGCGCTACTGGCCCCACACGGCATCTTCGAAGATCCTATTTCCGTGACCCTTGCCCTTAAAAACCGGTTACCTCACGCGGTTATACTAATACTTTAACGCAGTTATAGTGATTTAACTAAAAGTAGATCGGACGTAATGTTACGTCATAGTCATTACTCATAACGCATGTTACTCGTTAGTAGTTCAAGGTTTGTAGAGTGATAAATGTGTTCATTTGTGTTAAGAAATCCGTTATAACCTAAGTTATATATATTTTAGGTAATAATAAATATCAGGGGACAATCTCACACAAATTGACCAAGTCCCAAACTAAGCTCTAGGCTTGTACGATGGGTACTATAATCAATGATAAACATAATTATATAGAGAAATACATACTTTAATACATAGAAAACATCCATGACTCAGGAACAAATACTCGCGCTCATCACACAAATATTTGTTTATACCAGGATTCGAACCCAAGACCGCTAACTTCGTTGGCAGGGTCACTACCAACTAGGCTAACCGCGTCGTTATAAAAATCTTTAAATCATGTTTTAACTTTGATCAAAATCAACAATAATATACAAATTAATTTCACAAATATGAAGTAAACATGATTGTAATAAAAAGCTAAAACATTCCCACATAGCCAAACTTTCTAATTTAACTAAGCATGTAGGCACACTTTAGGTATTTGCCTAATAACCTGCCTGGAATGCGATTCGGGCCTATTCCGACCTATTCCGACGTGTTCCGGAGTAAATGAATGCGGGCAGCACATTATCAGCGTGGCCGGACAATGAGGGCTATCGTTTAAGTGCTCGCCAGTTGGCACCACTGTAGATAAGAATTAAGATTTTAGTCTGGAAAAAGCCGTGGTAGCCTAATATTTTGACCTGCCGACTCTTAAGCAGAGGGTGGGTTCGAACCCGGGCTCGCACCTCTAAGTTTTGCGGAACTTATGTGCGAAATATAATTTGTAAAACCATGAGCTTTTCGGTGAAGGAAAACATCGTGAGGACTGCTGCACACACCTGCAAAGTAATTTGACGGTGTGTGCAAAGCTCCCAATCCGCACTGGGCCCGCGTGGGAACTATAGCCCAAACCCTCTCGTTGTGAGTGGAGGCTTGTGCCCAGCAGTGGGACGTATATAGGCTGGATTATTCTTATTATAGTCTGTAATAGCACGGCTACTTTTTATCCCGAAAAATTGACAGTTCCCAAGGGAGCAGCGACAAATGACTTCTACGCGGACGAAGTCACGGGCAAAAACTAGTTATATATAAACAATAGTATCTAATTTTTTTTGTGCCTGCAAGCGCGGGGGTGACTTTAGTTAGCCGATTAATACTTTGTCGACGAATGGAAAAGTGATTTGCATTAGAATATCTCCCCTGCGGGCTTAAGCATGGGTGCTAGGGAAATCTATTAATATTCTGACGTAATACTTAATGCTTAAGATTTAAAATAAAACTGGTTCGTCCTGACTTTTATTACCTTGTTTTACTAAGCGACTATAGCGATTTTCACTTTTTTTATAGCGATGTTATCAAGACGAGCCACTTTTATTTTAAACCTTAAGCGTTAAGTCTTACGTGAGATTATGGAATGTATTAATTTCCCTATCACCTGTCAAATTTCATCTCGTGCACGCATGCTAAGCCCGCTGACCTTGTACTCAGCGCATATTAAATAATCGTTAACGACTCGGGAATTTCCTCCACAGCGATAATTCATTAGCGCCGTACATCCCCGAAATAGCCCCAAATGGCGGAGAATGGCCGAGAATGGCCCCAAATGGCTTTCCGATATTGGGTGACGTTTGATGGAAGTTCAGCTGATGCGTACTTATTTTGATGTTGGTACTTGAGTGCCTTTATTTGTGAAGTTGTTGTTGTTTTATATTTGTTAGCATTAGTGAGAGATAAGGTACGATAAAAAAAATTATCCTATCAATTTTAAGTTTGTATTTGTCGATTTTTTAACGGCACGATGACGGCAAACGTGTCCAAAGACTGATGTCAAAGTCAAAGTCAAATATTTATACAGTAAATTGGCCACATACGGGCTCTTTTACACGTCAGTAATATAGAGTGAATCTACCAGCGCTTCGGACAAGACCATCATTGCGGAGAAGAAGCGCCGCAAGAAACTCCAGCAGAAGGTCATTTTTTCAAATATAAAATACAATAATACTTAAAAGTAAGTTACATTACAAGGTAATAAAGTAACAAATATTAATTATTAGAACTAGCACAAATGAAAACATTACAAATGTAAGGTCAAATACATTACACTAAATGTAATGATTAGGAGAACAACACGACGAGGTCTCTTCGTCAAAAGCCATAACTGGAATAATTAACTGAACAAGTCCTTGCAGACGTGAACAGACCGGACCCCACAAACAGCACCCGTTCACGAGTATGACGCGTATCTCAGCCATCGCCTCCCTCAACCATATGTTCGGGAAGGTGGCGACCCGATCAACGACGCCGCCGTAAGCAAAGACCTTTGAGCGAGCATGACGTGCTCAAGCTGCCGGACAACATAAAAGTAATATTGTGTGAAATAGCTGTAAGTAGATGTAATGTAGATGGTAAGTAGATGGTAAGTAGGATCTAAGATCCATAGCCAATGAAGACTGCAATAGCGAAGGCGCCTCCTGGGCCTATATCTACTTTCCTTGCGAATATAATGGCTAAAGATGTGAAGCATAAACGGCTTAGCTATAATTTTATTTGTACCGCAAACAACGACATTTTTCATAACCACTAGGAAAAAATATATGCACCAAGAAACACGTCCGTACAGACACTGCCTTTATTTCTTTTAACTTTTCCTCGAGCTTTCATTAGAAACATATTTTAACAGGATTAAAAATAAATGAGCTTTTCCTAGTTGGCAACGTAGCTCTGCGTCAAACGTAGAGCCTCTACGGCGTAGCACTCGTAGACACGTAGCACTTGGAAATGCACGACGATTTAAAAGTTGAAACTGCATTCGTAATTAACGCTAGACATTATATTATTTAAGCAGCCCCCGTATCAAGTCATGAGATGGGCATCTTAAGAGCGTTTGTGCACTGCGTCCAATCCGATCCGAATCCCAGAAATAACGGTCCAAAGTAGCAATACTATTTGTATGGTAGATCGCGCACTTTGTAGATCTGAGTTCCGTTATCCAATTTATCTTACAAAAATGGTACTTCTATTCGGGCCGACATTTTTCGGATTCAGATCGGACGCAGTGCTCAAACGCTCTAACAAAGACTAGTTTATTAATACGGCCCTAGCACGCCCTATAGTTTAGGTGCTTCCATAATTAAAATCGGCAGCCAAAAAATTAATCCCACAACAACCTTTTTAAAGTAACAAATTAACCCCAAAAACCAATAAACGTTTGTATCTAGGTTACGGGGCTACATTTAATCATAAAGTAGCCCAAACTCCTAGCGATGACGACATCGATCAGCTGACATTGGGGTCGATGCCCTTTGCGGGCAGGCAAGGGCGGAGCGAAGGTATGAGACCGATGATAAAAACCGGTATGGACTGGTTCTTTTTTGACGTTGATTTATGTCCGTTCCCAAAGTTTAAATTTCAAACCGAGGATAAGTTTACTAAAGGTTAAAACCATGTATGTGTTAAATTTTAACCTAAAATATCAAGTTTGAATATTTAAGGTGTCATCTAGATCTGAACAAAAAATGTACAAAAAATAAAACCCTCTTCAAAAACCCACTAAACAGGGTTAAATAATGACCGGCCTCCTAAAGCTATGTCTACACCTGTGCGCTTTCATGTTCAACTTTCCTCTGACGCATGCCTCTGCAACCACGGCGCATGCAATAACGCATGCGCTCAAACTGGTTTGATATCAGCGCATACCCGTAGCACACGCTGATCCGTCACCGTTGGGTTGACGTGCAACATTTTGCAAATAAAATGGCGGAAGATAAAGTCAAAACATTGGATTGTATTGAAGATTCAGTGTCACCCTGAATTGAAATTTGAAAGCGCCAGTTGAACATGAAAGCGCACAGGTGTGGACATAGCTTAAGAGTTGCCTATTTGGTCCCTAATGTGAAATGAAATGAAATATGAAATGTATCCAAGTATCAAGTATACACAATAGCAATGTCACAATGATTCTTGCCACCGACTTCAATAGATCTTTTTGCTGTAGGTGATTTTCGATCAACATATAACAGAAAATAATAATATTTATTTTAAAATCAGAATTTCACGGCTTATATTTTTTGTAAAGTCGGTGAAACCAATTAAAGAATATTATAATTAAATGATATTGATATGAAAAATAAATTATAGGTTTCAATTGTTAATAAATTATCGGGCAAAATGAAAAATCTCATGGTGACAGTACACTTTCATTTTTATATCTCCGCGTCACATGAGACCACTGTGTGGGCAAAGTAGAGCGGAATGTAGGACGCAAAAAAGGGCAATCGATTCAGCTGACACCATTAAGGAGACAAGGGCTGCTGCCCTTTGACATTTACGAGTTTTAAAACGTCATATGTATGTTTGTCAGTCATGTATAATTAAGTACTATCTTGCAATTCTCGTTTGAACCAAATAATTTAATAATTCAGCTCAATTATATTAACAGCTGGTTCATCTAACACCGGAACAAATCGCGCTCATCACACAAATATTACCAATACCGGGATTCGAACCTGGGACCGCTAGCTTCGTAGGCTAACCGCATCGTCCAAATAACCAACAATATAAACCAAACCAAATATTTTAAATATAATATCTGGCCCCCTAGCATGTAAGCACGAGATACAATTTGACAGTTGCCAGGGAAATGAATACATCTATTCCATATTCTAACGTAAGAATAAAATAAAACTCTTGATACAATCGTTATAAAAATGTGAAAATCGCTATAGGCGCTTAGTAATAAAAGGTAACAAAAGTCAGGACGAGGCGCTTTTATTTTAAATTTTAAGTATTAAGTCTTACGTTCGAATATGGAATAGATGTATTCAGTTTCTTAGCACCTGTAAAATTTTATCTCGTTCACGCATGCTAAGCCCGCTGAGCAACTTCGTAAATGGTAGGTTTCTAAACCACTGTTTATTCTCTCCATATTTTCTTGAACTCACATTTCATGACAATGTCCAATGTAATTTAACATTGTAATGTAATTAAAAGGCTTCTAGGGCAAGGTATTCTAGGTCGTAAAGTGAAATATTTAATTACTCAACGTTGGGTTGGGGTTATATATACCTACTTCGCCGAGTGTTCTCTTCCGAGAAGAAGTTAGTCACTTTAGTATGTAAGTAGTTAAATTAATAGCACAGCCCGAGAGCTTACTTGATTTTTAATTTATTTTTGACTAATGATGATTTACTGCCGCACTCAGAGACGACAATTAAGGTTTAAGTTTCATTAAAGTAACTGCTGTCATTTTCTTTGCTATAGCAATAGAATAAGACGCAGCCACTTTAATGACACTTAAAAATTAATGGACGTCTCTGAGTGCGGCAGTAAGTAAATTTTGTATCTATGTTATGACATGAAGAATTGATCAAACAAAATTATTGAATGATATTGACTAGTATGACTTCAATTTAATTTTAATAATATATAAATTGCTTTAAATTTATTGTGGAATCTTGAATAATAATATAATAATAATGAAATAATAAAATGAAATGATAGACACGTATATATTTGTGTATAATGAAGATAATGTATTTCTTAGATAAAAATAGAAATATTTTGCATGCCTGCTTAATGGAGAATTGTACTGTTCTCTATTCTTCTGTAATATTGCTACCTACCATGTACCACGATTCTGGCAAATATACTTTGACTTTGACTTAGAATAGGATTCGTGTTTGGGTAAAGTCGGCTAGACGAATAAGAGCTATGAGAGCGAGTGAGATGATTGATTCATTTCACAAACATCATTTTGTTAATCCGTTTTTTTCCAAAACTGTAAATATAATATTTCAGGATTTTGTATAAAATTAACGTAACCTAGATTAGGTTATATTAGTTTTATAAAAAATCCTGAAACAGTTTATAGGGTCCTTAAATAAATCCTGAAATATTTACAGTTTCTGAAAAAAGCTGTTTGTCAAATGATTTGTTTGTGAAACGTTTGGTAAAATGACAGGTTCCTATTCTTAATGTTCACGGGCTGTTCTATGCAAAGATATAAAACTGATTCAATTTGTATCGAAATCGCTGTTATGTATTTTTTGCTCACACGATTCTTGGCAATGACGCTGGCTCGCAAGCCAAATGCTCGAGTCGAACCTTGGCACTGGCTTAAAGGCTTGGATTCTTCAATAACTGCAACTGCAACGGAAAACAAGTTTAAAAAAAGTTAGATTTTAAAACACGATGGCATATTTTGATAATATCGTCGATATAACTACGTATGATGGTATACGTATATTTGGTATGGGTGAAGTTAAAAAAAGCGTACATAGTTAAGCAACTGTAACTTTCGCAGTTTCGTAACGAAATTTAACGATACAAATAATGTATGACTAATATTACCGTTTCTTACTGCCGCACTCAGAGACGTCAATTAAGTTTTAAGTTTCATTAAAATTGCTGCGTCTTATTCTATTGCTATAGCAAAGAAAGTGACAGCAGCTACTTCAATGAAACTTAAATCACAAGTGACGTCTCTGAGTGCGGCCGTTAGCGTAAGTCCTTAACAATCCTTAACTTTCTCAGTTTCGTAACGAAAATTAGTCATACATTTGTATCGTTAATTTTCGTTACGAAACTGAGAAAGTTACCGTTTCTTAACTTAACTCCTTAAACTGTCCTTAACTATGTACACTATCATTTAACTTCACCCGTATACGTATATTAATTGCTAATATTAACTATAACTAGACAGGTAAAATAAGGAACGTGAATAAATTTCGTACTGTTCATGATTATTTTCATTTTTAGGAGAAGGAGGTAATGTTTTTGATTGATTACATTTTCGCCGGATTCCTGATTGAACACATTGTTGTTTGGATGCGTTCCGTTTGGCCATGTTCTTTTTTGGTCTCATTGTTTTCGTCAGAATATCAATTATACGATACCAATACATAATACGTTTGCTTAATAAAATAAAATATGTATTTATTAGTTGTGTTAACATTTCTACCGATAATAGAATGTGGCCAATCAAGAGTAAGGTGTAACAAGTCCAATAAGAAATACGGTGGAAATTGAATCAATCTTCTTTATAGTAAATGAGCGTTAGACTATGTGTGTTTTTTTATTACAATTATGACAAAATCACGTAATATAATAAACAAATGAAGCCATTACAAGCGGCACCGAGCGGACCAATCAGACTGCGTGGTAGCATGGCAGCAGCCAATCAACAACTTTCATATTCGCTCGTCATTGCCACGATTCGTGGAATATAGCATCTTTATGTATATTTAGGTTTAATTTTTTTTTCTATAGAATACATGGCTAGTTATGAGACGATGTCAAAATGGTATTGTCGATGGTTAATTTAGAACTATGTTTTGTTCCTTTCTTACCATCAAACAAAACAAAACACCAAACAAACATCATCTTGACAAATTAAGATTAAGTTAAAAACTTCGTAGTAGTAGATCGCTTAAATAACGTCATAAAAAATGCAATGTCTAAATTACAATACTTATTAATCATGTATATTGATTAAAATATTATTTATTAAGTTATTATATTGCATGTAAGTACATACAATCAAGTGTTTAAAACGCACAACATAAATAAACTTTTGAATATCCTATTCCTATGAAAGATGATTTGTAAGTACCTAAATATCTCTATTGCATACGTGACTTTATGATTAGGTAAATAGAGTTAAATCTTGTTTGTCTGTTAAGTTGCAGATACAGCCTTTTGATTCAACTAGATAGTATAGTCCCACTACTGTTGTCAACTGACCCCTATTAAAATATAACACTACAATATACCTTTTCAAGTGACAAAAAACTGAACTAACATGACCGCGTACATTTTTCTCCAACCATATTGGACGCTAGCTCTGTTTCTACCCGCAAATATAACATTGTAACTACGCATCGACAACCTGAAATGACGTAAGCGCTTTCTTCTTTCATAAACACATACGCTTTTTTAAACAACAACGCTTTAGTCGAAACCCTGACGCCTGACTCGCTGAAAAAAGGTCAAATGCCACTTGGTCATTACGCGGCTGAATAGACGCGCGCCCTAGCTTCTTTATACTGTTGAGTAAACCTGCTTTGAACCTTAACGCGCTCGTTTAGAATCTATTTTTAGTTGTGTTTGTTTTTTTTTGTAAATAGTCAACCGCTTAGTGACAGATAAGTTAATAAAGGCGAGTACTAAATAATAACCGTTTAGGAGACTTTAAAGTACGTTCAACGAGACCAACCTTTGTAAAACAGCGCCAGCAGTTTTATTCGCTCTGAACAAATATATAATGAATCAATTTATCAGCACAAAGCCATTTTAACCTCTGTTGATAATTCATAATCACTAAATAGTATAAAACAAAGTCGCTTCCCGCCGTCTGTCCCTTTGTATATGTACGCTTATCTTTCAAACTACGCAATGGATTTTAATGCGGTTTTCACCATCAGTTAGATAATTTTTCACGGAAGGTTTATGTATATAATAGTACCCGGAGCAAAGCGAGGGCGGGTCGCTAGTAAACTAATAAATAAAAGAAGTCTTATGCATGCGAATACTCGTTTTCAAGTAATATCTAATATCTCAAGAGATTCCGAAAACACGTGTATGGATTAGAAGATTATCTCGGGCTTTATCTTTTCAATTTTCGTTTGATTAAATCGTATACTCAACGGGATTAGGCTTATAAGTATCTAGAATGTGATATTTTTCAGGCGCGCAATAGCTTTGAAATAAATGTTTTTTAGGGTTCCGTACGCTGTCCTTCCGTCCGTCCTAACTTTAAAGAGCTGTATCTTTTGAACCGTAAAAGACAGCCCGTCGATGTTTTTTGCAGAATAAGTGATATAACGGCGGTTTCCCTAACAAATAATAACACACTTGACCTTTTATTACTATATTACCGAAGAAGGTGTAAATCATATATAGTGATGATGGCCAATCTTTTTTCGTCCTACGGGCTTATTACGGTCCAGTTTATCGTGTGAATAAAGATGGATAAAACATTTTGTCACTTTCTGACCGGTATGTAAGTACAGTCGAGGACAGAAAGATTTATACACTTTTGGACCTTTTTTTATTTTTTTATTTTTTTATCATATATGGGTTTGCGTTTGACCTCAGTCTCACCTGATGTTAAGTGAAGACGAGGTCGAAGATGGTACACGCTTACCCAGAAAATGCCTATTCACTCTTGCCTTGAAAACACCAAGGTTATAGGATTCCGGGAATACAGACGCAGGGAGAGCATTCCACTCCTTGGCAGTGCGAATAAGAAATGACGCAGCAAACCGTTTCTTCCGAACTGATGAAAATTCGACTACATGAGGATGGAAGCCCTCCCTGCGTCTGGAAGGCCGATTGGAGAAAGTGGAGGGTGGGATGAGGTCGTGTAGTTCCTGGGCACACTCCTGGCCCTTACAATCTGGGCCTTATTACAATGGAATAAGGTGAAAAATTTAAACATCTTTCTATCCTCGACTGTACAACGTAAGACTTAACTTAAAAATGTTTCTCGTTTAATAGATAAGTATTACCCTTATTCATAAACGCACAAACCATTTTTAGTAAACGTATGCTTTGTCACTTTCTGTCATATTCAAATGTCACAATGAAAAATAAGGACAAACCATACTTCAAGCATACTTTAGTTATTGTTCGATATAAGAGGGTAAGATTATAACAGTAGACCATTGAGCTCCATATTTACCGTTAAGTGCGAACAACGACGCCATTTGTATTCGGGCTAGAGCAGGAACAATTCAGGCTAATACAGGTCGATACAGATTCTGTGTTGGTAATGGGACATAAAATGTAATGCTAGCATTACTTAGCCATGAGAAAGGCAGGCTTACGTATCTTACATGCTTGGATGCTTTACTTATTAATAAACAGATCTTGAGAGCAAATAATGAAAATTTGAAAAGGAACATTCACATCCCACAATAAATCCGGTCAAGTGCGAGTCGGACTCACGCACCGAGGGTTCCGTATTTAATTCCATACTTCGAAAATATACTTTTTTATGTAGTTTAATTGTATGCAATAAGGTCCATTTTCACTTGCCTAAATTTTAGTAGGTACAGATCTTTTAAGTTTTTTGACAATTTCTCGAAAACTATAAATTTTGAACACTTGGTTTTCGTAAAATATAATCAATTATCTATAAGTTACGAATTCTTCAGATTCTTCGGTTCATAAACTTCGGAGAGGGGGAACGGTAATTTTTTGAACATTTTTGGTTATAAATCAAAAAGTAGGATATCACGGAAAATTATATAAAAAAAATAGTTTTGAAATTGGCAGATTGAGCGCTTCCATATGACGACCCATTTGCTATAATCAAATCACTTTCATTTTTCAACCCCCCATTCTAGACCCCTTTTAAATTATTTATAAATTTAATTTATTTTTTATGTGGGCAAGCAAATTATACAACTATGCGAAATTTCAACTTGATAGCATCTGTAGTTGCTGAGAAAAACTGCTGTGACATACAGACAGACAGACAGACAACGAAGTCTCACTAAAAGGGTTCCTTTTTTTACCAATTTGTTAAGGAACCCTAAAAATGAACATGAAGCCGTATTCAAACCACAAAGGAACGTTTTTACGTCCAAAATGTCCTTATTGGCCGCCCGCCAGGCCGCAGTGTCCTGATTCCGACGCGAACTGACAGCTAATGTTCACCGTAACATAATACAGATGGCGCTGGTCATGTTACTCATTTAATTGATCAAAGTGGTGTCCGAGCGATAGGAATTGAATACTCTCAGCAATACTCTAGGTTTTCAGGGTTCCGTAGTCAAACTAGTCATTTTCTTTCATATGACGGAGAAGAGAGTTCTAACTTTAACTGACAGATATGTTTTATCTGAGGGTTGGAAAAATCGTTTTTCCGCTTTGTAGCGAAAACTGCCTACGAACAGAGTACCCGACTAGCGGGTAGCTGGCGCTGAATGTGTTAACTTACGGCCGCACTCAGAGACGTCAATTAACTTTTAAGTTTAATTAAAGTTGCTGCTGTCACTTTCTTTGCTATATGAATACATATAATATAAGACGTGGCAACTTTAATCAAACTTAAAAGTTAATTGACGTCTCCGAGTGCGACAGTTAGTCCTTAGCAATTCTTAACTACATACACGTTCTTTGAACTTCATCCAATTAGGTACTATCCTTAACTTTATCATGTTTTTATCCATTCATAGCTAATAAACTAAAGAAGTTACGCCACATGTCATACATTTATTTTGAGAAAATCAAGTTCATTGGAACAAAATTTTAAAATTCTTGTTAATAAAAAAAAGTTAAGTATTTAACCCACTGATTTTCGGACAGAACAGTAACCTTTTTTGCTGCAAATTAGGTTGTATTTGATTACCAATATGATTATATTAAGCACCAAGCGGAACTCCTATCGTTTAATAATTTACGATTCAAACGTTCCTGGTATTATAGTTATACTGCTTTACTAAAGCCTATAGAACTCGCAAACCTAATAAGAGTACCTAACTAATTAATCAGTGCGTCTCTCTCTAACTGGTATTCAAGAAAGAGGCACAAGTATATAACGGACATAACTTTGTGCTCTTTTCCTGAGCCCACCGGTCATTTAAGTTATAATGGTAGAACCAGATGCTACAACATATAAATTAGTTCCGAACTAACCCGAACTAGCCCGAACAAACCCGAAGTGGCTGAAGTGAGTGCTGTGAAATACTCGGTAACTTGGCATGTGCCTGTGCCTCATTTGTTCTTGGCTATCTACATACTTGGCAAGCTTGTTTCTAGTTAAGAAAAGTGACTGATTTGATTTTGAAATTGGTCAAGTTAAAAGCGAATGACAAGTTTTTTGGGGTTCCTTACCGAAATGATAGAAGTGAACCCGTTTAGAAGGACTTCTGTGTCTGTCTGTCTGTCCGTATGTAACCTGTATAACTTATGTGCCCGCCTATATCTTGGGTAAAACACATTTTAGACGAGGTTTCCATACAATTTAGTACGCATATAGTACAACTCTGGATTAATTTTATCCCGAAAATTTTGACAAATCCATGTGAAAAAAATTTAAACAACTATGCGGACGACAATAAACATAGGGCCCGATTCAGGAAGGTTTGCAACTTGTATTACAAGCAGAAATCTTGTAAGAGTTACAAAGCTTTTCGTGAAATGGGCCCCTAATATATGTACAGCTATACTACAAACAAAGCCAGTCAGATCAAGAATGCAGTCAAAATGCAGACTGTAACAAGACCTAGTTAGTAGATAATTAACTAATTAAAAAATAAATTCATTAAAATAGCTTTTTGACTCGAATGAGTTTGTTTAATTACTATCAAAAGAAATCTCGAAATTGTTTTGTTTATTTATTAAATGCTATTTACCATTTGAATATTGAATAATTCCTGATATCTAGCATCACCCTAATCCAAACGCGGCAACACCAATCTACAAAACTATGGTGTCGACATTTGACAGTTGAATTAAAGTACGGTAATACCAATATCACCCAAAATATTTCCCCAGTCTTCAAGTTCCGTTTCACGCAAGAAATTCTACGTGTCAGCGTAAGTAAAGCCATTTTTTCGTAAACAAAATGCAGGTATTCCGAAGCCAGTCAGCAGAAACCGTTCCAGTATTGGCAAGCAGCCAATAACACGATCGCTGTATTGAAGCGGCTTGGGAAGCCGTCAAAAGCCTCTAGCAAGTATTATAACACCAAGTGCTTGCTATATTTAAGTAAGGTTATCTTAGCCCTCGTCGAAACGTTGCTTAGGTGTTTTACATGATACGTCGGATATGGTGTTGCAACGAATTCCGCTTTCTATTTCCTATAATTGACTCCGGTGATTGGTTAGCATTTGGTTAGCCTAGTTAGTAGTGAATGACCCTGCCTACAAAGTTAATGGTCCTGGGTTCGATTCCCGGTAATGGCAAATATTTGTGATGAGCTTATTTGTTCCTGTATCATGGATGTTTTATATATATACATATACGTATATTAATAGTGGTCTGTACCCATAGTACAAGCCATGGCACTAGGTCAATTTGTGTCAGATTAAATAAATATCAGGGAACAATCTCACACAAATTGACCTAGTCCCAAACAAAGCTCTAGGCTTGTGCTATGGGTACTAGGCAACGATATACATACATATATAGAGAAATACATACTTATATAAATAGAAAACACCCATGACTCAGGAACAAATACTCGCGCACATCAGACAAATATTTGCCCATACCGGGATTCGAACCCGAGACCGCTAGCTTCATAGGCAGGGTCACTACCAACTATAGCCTAGTTAGTAGTGACCGCGTCGTCATCCATTTGTCGATTATTTTTATTAGATTAAGATTATTTTAACTATGGTCGATAAGTTGCTTGTAGGAGGATTACAAGACACTCTTTACTTTCAATTAAGTTGTACATGCCCCGTAAAAATCCTATTCACTTTGTCTATCCAACTGCAAATACCCAACTATACTTGGTTTTATAGTTAAATAAGTAAAGAGAAATTCAACTGTTTTAGAAATCAATTAACAATTAACATTGCGTTCTCTATAAACAAACCATGAAATCAATAGAAAACAGCTGCGGGGAACTCAGTAACAAGTTCGTGCCCCTTGTTGCCAATTAGAGACTAAAATTGGACTCAAACAATTCAAAGCGGCAACACTGCGAAGTAAACAATTGGCAACTTTACACTGTGATTCGCCTGTTCAAACTTCAAACAGAACCTACTCGTAGCGTAGGTATTTAAGAAATGATTTTGAACCCGAACGTTTTCTATATCGCTATTTCTCTTTACTCTATCTGTGTGCCAAATTCCATTCAAATCTGTTCATCTGATTGAAACACATACACCCAAGCATCCATACAAAAAATAACACAAGAGATAATCGGAGACAATATTGAAATGTGGTATTTTTATTATTGCAGAAAACAGGCAAACGGGCAGAGGTCAGCCGCCTTTAAAGTCCATAGGTACCTATAAAAAACCAGGAGAAAAATCTTTCTAAAAATCCGTAAATTTAAATTATGTCTTGACGTTCCCGGTAAGTATTTTCCAATAGTTACTTTTCCAGAACTTTATGTGATAAGAACTGCAACGAATTTCAAATTAAGATAGCTGCAGGGGTGTCACTGAACTGAAAGTGGGAGGCAAAGGTGCCAGCCGTTACCCGCTGCGGTCTGCCAGCAACGCTGTAATAATACTTATTGCGCTTACCTGCCGTACCTTCTAAAGGAAAATGTACCTAAATTATTACCTACGCTTGATGCTATAAAAAATAAATACTTGAAAAGTAGGCTACAAAGTGCTTCTGTAAAAACCGGTAGGTATTTGTGGCAAGGAGAATGAGGACGAGATCGAAATGTCTTTAGACTGTTTGGAAATTAAAAAAGTTATTAATTGCTGGTTCTAGACATATTTGAATTTTGAACTTTGGAACTTCGGGTATTTTATTGCTCCAACATTATAGAAGTAAATAAGTTGGTACCCTGTTCAATTCAATACCAATGTTCAATACGCTATTCCGTACTCGCTCTTAATTAAAATAAACATTGACAAAACGTTTATTCCTCCGAAGGGTAAGCCGTTTTAGTTACCGTACCTACTTATTATAATACTTATTCCAATTCCAATTATGAATGATTTTTTCGAATGACGTCGTTATTGACGACATCTTTGTAATAATTATTATTACGTATGTATGTATGTATGTAAACTCTTTATTGCACAAAACAATTAACAAATATGTACGTATTACATATTTGTCAAATCTTAATCATCCCTCCTCCTCCTGGTGCGCAGGCGTGGGGGGCAGCGCCAACAGCATTGTAACTAACTAGTATTATATTATGTAGCAATACTGAGAGTAGGATTGATTGATTGTTTATAAATTATATGAATCATTGTTCAAGTGCGCCATAGACTATAACGCACTTGAACAGAAAATGTGTGTAAGTATTTATTTTAAGTTATCATGTTGAAATTTAATTTAAGTAAATATTCAATTTTAATTTCATTGAACATAATAATGTAAAGTTTAATATTATTGCCTGAATTGTATGTAAATCTATGGACTTAAGGTGGACATTCACGGTCAGTTAAACTGATCAGTTAATATTGACGTACATCCAGAAGCTGACCTTGAGTTCATATAATTTCAACTTAAGATTTCACATTCACGGTCAGTTTTTGGATGTACGTCAGTTCAACTGATCAGTTTAACTGACCGTGAATGTCCACCGTTAAAGTTGTCTGAAATAATGATCTATTCTATTCTATTAAAACTTAATATTGAGAAATTATTCAGAAAGCCTACTTGTCCAAATGGTTTATTTATAAAAAATAATATTTGATCGAGCGAGCGAAGCGTCTCCGTTTCAGCTTGGGCAAAAATGCTTTCGTATGCTGCCGTGCTAAGCCAAAAAGGCTTATATGCGTTTTAACGACAATGCCTATAAGCCTTTTTGGCTTAGCACGGCAGTATGCCCGTCCGTATGTCCGGCTGTTCTCCTCTACAGGCCGCATATATTAAATTTTTTGTCGATACAGTTTTTCGCAATTTTTCACAATGGCGGAGATATGGAGGTTTTTGCGATTACAAACTTATTTCGAGGTGTTAACAGTTATCCAACGGCAAAGTTAAGTTTGTCGCGAGGTCTTCAGCTTACAGAGCCACTAGCGTATCACAATTGTTAACATAACATTAACTAACCTCGTTGAAAACGCCACAAGTCATTCAAGAAATGTTTTTTTTAAACCCACGCACCAATAAACACAAAGTAAACTCCAAAGAGTCATTTATCGTGCTCACTTCTCTTTATTAGCGATATTTCGGGTCGATTAGGCTAAAACTTTCGGCGTTATTCAGAAAGTTTGCGCGTTTTCTATGGGGCATAAAAATTATGTCCAAAGACGCGCCACAAAAGACCCTGCTCTGAAAAATGGGTGAAGTTCATGCTATAGTGTATGTGAAATACGGCGTAGCTTAGTACACAGTAATTATTTCATAGTGTATGTACTGTAAAGCAACATGTAGTTTTGTATGTAGAATTGTAGAACTTGTTGCTTTATGTATGTCAGTTTTATTCTTAATTCTTTTGAAATCAAATAGAGAAATTAAGAATAGAACAATAAAAAAATAACAGTAGTTGTGTGTAGAGTCGCCTCGCGGCATTCATGGTGCAAACACCTATTGTTGTATAATTATTTCAAATAAATTAAACTCACAGCAAGTAACAGTCTATTGATATAATCGTCACCACCCTTATAGTACTTACCAATAATATAAAGAACATTGTGGAAATAACCTAACCTAAAAACTTCACTTTTGGGACAAGCTTTTGTTGCCAACTGTACTTTTTTTTGCACAGTCATCATCTGCTTATCAAGACAAATCCAACGAGTCCAAACACGGCGGGTTTATCGTGTGTGGTTTAGGAGTTCCTGTGACCACCTTCCGTCTCCAACATCAGACCAGCTCAATGACACCATAATATTGCATTGTCGTTTACATACGTATTCCAAATTTCAGGCCATTCCATTAACGGGAACTGGTTCAAAATTTACTTATAAAATTTGAACTAAACAAACACACACACACACACATGCACGTACGAGGAGAAGCGCCTGCGAGCTTAACAATCATGCACTAGATTAAATTTGACAGGTGCTAGGGAAATTAATAGAACTATTCCATATTCTAACGTAATAACGCAAGGTTTAAAATGAAAGTGTCTCGTCCTGACTTTTATGATCTTTTATAATTATTGCGATTTTAACATTATTATAGCGATTTTATCAAGGCGGAACACTTTTATTTAAAACCTTAAGTGTTAAGTCTTACGTTAGAATATAGAATAGATGTATTTATTTCCTAGCACCTCTCAAATTTTATCTCGTTCATGCATGCTAGAGAGCCAGGTAGACTCCGATATCGCAGCCAATAGCTTATTATTCGTCAATTTATTTTGTCGAGCTATTTAGACTTATTAGTGAAAAAACGAAAAAAGAAAAAGCATTTTTTTTGTGTCATATACAGCACCTAAGTACATAGATAGAGTAAGTACAGAAGAATAATAATAACAAAATGCAGTGTTGTACATAAACATAGATACGTCCAAAGCCTCAAAAATATGTAACCACGATCTTATGTCGCCGTAATAAGGTCGTGGTTACATATTTTTGACACTCTGATCGTATCTATGTTTATAACCTTAACTGTACGGGGGGTGCAACATGTAAAAGTGCCTACAGGCATATAGTATAATTATTCTCGTGCTTACTACTCTGGATTATATGTGACGTTCTCAATATAAAGGGACCTTATGGAGGCAGGTGGTTACGCCGTTTTTAGAACTGTTACCATAGTATTCGTATAGTTACAAGAATAGGAAGAGCGTAACTGCCTTCCTTCATAAGGTCCCTATATCCATGCATGTAGAATCTTCAGAAGGTAAGTGAACCGTAATGCCAAGCATTTACATTTAACGATGCAGATTCCCGTCATTGTATCGTCCTAAGCATTTCTACGAAAATAACGCCAAACATGAAAGTGTGAGTGGGACTTGCGCACCGAGGGTTCCGCACAAACTTGTAGGTATGTAAAGGTACACGCACTAAGTATGCGCTCTCGTACTTAGTGAGTGTCAGTTTATACTGTAACTATAATATAATGTAACTACAAATTAACGGTTTCGGACTTGTGCTATAACACATTGCTTCTTGCCAAATTTCATGATTGTAAGTCAACGGGAAGTACCCTATAGGTTTTGATTCCCTTGAGATTCTCATGAATATGCGGCATAAACGGCCGTATCTTTTGAATGCGTTGACTTAGAAGTTTGATTTTTTTCACAGCTGTAAGGGATTACAGACCTGAGTATTTTATATTAATTTCAACTTGTGCCTCTACGTATTCCTAAGAAAAAGAGTCTTGACCGACAAACAGACAGCGAAGTGATAA
Organism: Tortrix viridana; assembly: GCA_963241965.1. Lineage (NCBI taxonomy): Eukaryota > Metazoa > Arthropoda > Insecta > Lepidoptera > Tortricidae > Tortrix > Tortrix viridana. The sequence continues at coordinate 12,209,721 of OY725188.1, read as the reverse complement.
TGTAAAGTGATATTATAACGGTTCCTTTGTTCTTTTTGAGGTATGGAACCCTAAAAACACATTAAAAACCTGGATATTGTTTGTATAAATATGTATGTTGTATAAACTCTATTTAATTTTATTTTATTGCACAAAATATAACATTTCGCACCCCCAGTACAACACTGCACTAAGTCAAAATATTTCATGTTTTCAGAATCGATGAAAAATCGTTATCTCATGTTATATCAAAGTGATTGCAATATAAAAAGTTGATTTTGAAATTTTTCAACATAATACAGTGTTGTACTGGGGGTGCGATTTACAAAACTGTATTTGTTATTGTATTGTACTTAATACATACTTTCCTTGCACCAACCATGGTCGGCCTAGGTACTGGTTAACTGAAAGAAAATTCCAATAGGTTGATTAAATTCAATTAAATAAAAATGTGACAAACATCTTCACAAAATTTAAATTTTGTAATTGGAGGAAGTTGGATTATTATAAAGCCAGATAGCAAGTCCGTAGAACTACCCGCGAAGCAGTAGATTGCGCGTGTCGTATAAGATTATGTAAATGCACATTTTCATATTAATGCAGACTTATTTCGTACTTACGGGAATTTACAGGGATTTCGCTACGCAGGGGATTTTTATTAAATTACTTACGTGCGTTAAACTCGCAATTGATTTAAAAAGATTCTTACGGCCGCATTCAGAGACGTCAATTAACTTTTAAGTTTGATTAAAGTTGCTGCTATCACTTTCTTTGCTATAGAAATAGAAAAATAAGACAACACGTCACTTTGACAAGCATTAAATTTAGCTGACGTCTCTGAGTGCGGCGGTTAGTTATCTATTTCTACTTTTCTAGGTACTCTTCTTAAAATATAGCATATATCCACCCTGACAGTCGATTCTAAATGTTGATGAAAGAATTTTTGAAATCGGATGTGGAGTTCCGGAGATTAGTTTATAAAAAAAAAAAAAGTTAAAAGTTAAAGTTTATTTTAGTTTAGTTTAGTTTATTTATTCATCAATGTAATATTACAATATTAGCATTTATTGTACACCTATTTTGGTAGATTGTAGTGATGCACGCACAAAAAATTTGTCATCTGTATAATTTATTTATACTTGTTACCTACAATCAGGCAATAAACATATTTTGATTTTTTTTTGAATTTTGAATATAACGCATTGCATGTCAGAATATACGAAATTACATTAAGATCGTCAACACAAATAAAATAAAATAATTAATAAATGTCATGAATTACCCCTTACATACAAACAAAAAACCGAACAAGTGCAAGTAGGATTTGCGCACTGAGGGTTCCGTACATATTTGGCTGGTTTTTAGTATTTGTTGTTATTCTATAGGGTTTGGTCTACTATCATACCAAGTTTGACAAAAATAAAAATACGTTGAAAAAAAACGTTTCTTGTATGGGGACCCCCTTTATTATTTAACTTTCTTATTTTTGTTATTTGTTAGAAAATCCGGCATAATAACACACATCTTGAAAAAAAATCAACCCGCTGCTGTGTATTACGGTTCAAAAGATACAGCTCTTTATAATTAGGACAGATAGACGGTTGACGGACAGCGTAGGCTTAGTAATATGGTCCCGAGTGACACGAAAGTACGGAACCCTAAAAGTAAATTTACAAACTTTACCTCTTTATAATACATATTTAGTATAGATGTACAGATTTTTTTCTCTACTGTTGTAATACTATCACTTATAATAGATAATAGAAGATTTAGAAATGCTAACGCCATCTACCGGGAGTTTAACTAAACGGACATAACTGCGTGAACCAATTGAATTTCCAACAAAGCTACAAATATTTTTAAATACCTACAAATCAAATTATTTGCAATGTCTCAAATTATTAAAAATATAATATTGAGATTTTTTTAATGTTTATGACCGAAATGAGAAAAAGTAGTCCACAGATAAAACTGAACTATAACACACCTCTTTTTGCGTCTTGCAACACTACGCAGTACGCTCTGACAGACAGCCAGCCAGCTTTCCGTCATCGTATATATTTATTGTCGTAAAAGATTAGTGATTACCTACTAAAGATACCTTTATATTGTTCTACTATTATTATCCCAAAAATACCGTATGGTTACTAAAATGTGCTATATTTCGCTTGCGTTATAGTGAAGAACTGTGAAAGAAATGGTCGGACTCCATTGCTCTCTCGGACAATGTCGATTTATGGATCTGTATATAACAGGACAAAACGGAAGTAAATAGTACTCAGTGCATGTGAATTTCGGTGTTATTGTTCCTTGCTAAGTACTAAGTTTGTTTAATAAAATGGCTCAAACAGTGAGACGGGCCATCGAAGGGAGGTATCCTTCGTGCTACGTACCCAAGAGATTAAAAGATCGGAAAGCAAAAGCCGGAATGCTAAGGTAAATTAAATAATCACTCTGAACAATATCTTTATAAAAAAAACTCTTTATGCGATTAAAAAGACTTGAGTTGTTTCTTAATATTGATTTGGGCCAAGGCCTTTCTCATTAAGCCTCTGACAGTGCTAAATTGCTGTTACAAAATGCCATGAGTTAAAATCGTGTTATTTTATCATTTGTCTGACCCAAAAACTTATCAGCAAATTAATATTTCCTTTCTTAAGGTTAAACTTGTACCGAAATGTGACCCCCAGGTCATTGTCTTCTTAATATTGTTTGATTTACTGAGTATTATAAATCGAAAAGCCAACAAGGAGTCTTGCTTAGTTTTAACGTGCTATCTCATGTGATATGATGATAATTATCTTCAAGTTCTTCTCTGGCACATGACTGTGTGATCACTACGGGTCTCCCTCTAGTTGCATACAAACTATTATTTATTTATTTATTTGACATACACATTTAGAAATAATAACAGCAGCTGTAACATAAACCATGCAAGTTTTTTCTAAACAGCTGGAATGCCGGTTGCATCATTAAATTATACATTTCCATACACTAAGCTACTTAAATATTAACAAGTAGGGTAATGCCATAATGTAATGTAATGGCATAATATAATGTTTGTCATAATTTTTTTTGTCATAAAACCTTTCAGGCTGAAATTACAGGATTTTATAAATATTCATCATGTACATTAGTTAGGTTAGGTTAGGTTACTTTCATAAAAATCCTGGAATAATAAAGATGTCATGAAAAAAATGTATTATGACTTGTGAAAATTATGACTTAAAACACATTATGACTAACAATATGTATGCAACCCAATATGGACCCGATCACTACACTATTATTAAGGTCCCCTGTGGTATCTGTCTGTATATTTGTTTGCAGTAACCCATAAAACTACCTAATTATCTCACATACAATTCAAATCTCACATTAATATTTCCATCAAACATTATCATCATCTTATCACATTGAGCAGCGGTGGCATCTATAGACATCAAGCAGTATGGCTAATCGATCACTAATCACGGTACTGCACTCCAAAGTGTTAATCCACAGAAGTCCACTATGTTCCTAGGTTCAGCATAGGCCTCCCTCTTAAATTTTCAGTAAAAAGGAGGCATTGCAGCCTGCTTCCAATGACTCCCTGGAACCTTTATTTGAATATTTAATTAAAATTGCATTGTTATTTCTGCATCCTTAGTTGGTGGGCTTGTTGATTTATTTTATGTATACATAATACACAAATGAATATCTGCAAAACAGCAAACATTCTCTATAGTTGGTTTTACACAATGATAAACAATAAAACAAAGTGTATGCAAATGAGCCATGTTTGGTATCTATTTATGACAAAACCATAATTTGTCAAAAACATGTTAGTGTCATTCAGCTCTTTAAAAATTATAGGCGAGTCAGATTTTGAACTATTTATCTATCTAGACACCATATTTATTGCTTCTAAACACAGAAAAGAGGTGTTTTATTGTGTTTAAAGCTTCTCTGTCTGCCTGTCATCACCTAGGACATCAATGTTTGAACCAATATCTGTGCTTTTTTTATTAAAAAGATTGTATTCTGCACGTGGTTCTTAGGAAAGTTTTAAGAAGATAAGTGACGAATTAAGAGCTGTGTGAGGATCTGAATTTTTTGTAAAGTTTTTTTTTTATTTTAGTTATAAATGACAACTACTTAATATTTCAGGGTAAGCCGGCCAGATAAACCGGAGGACTTTGTGTGTTACTCCGACAGTGACAGCGAAGAAGAAACTCCATTCCAACAACACCAAACACTAACTACCTCATACAACTTCGTGGACTATGTCCGCTCTAGGGAAATACTTGCCCCGGAGGTATGTTTATATTTTTAACCAAAACAAAGGCGTGTTATTATAACTTTGATATCTATGGTACAATACACAATTACACGATGCAATGTCGCGTCGTAGCACAATGTGACGTGTTTTTTTTTTTTATTCATGATGGGTTTGCCCTTGACTAACTCTTGCCCTTGGAGGACGAAGATTCAGTCTACGATGAAGCAAGCTCACCCAAAAGATGCCTATTCACCCTAGCTTTAAATGGGTTCAGATTGTATGCACTCGAAAAATTTATGTACATTATACGTATACCTTCGTGTACTTTAAATTTACGATGTCAAATGTATTATTTACTTGTACTTTTTGTGCAATAAAGAGTTTACATACATACATACATACCTTCAAGACACGTCGTATCGTGCTACGATGCACGGCACGGCATGGTCGATACGATGCTAAACTAACTAAAACCTGTTTATATTACGATTAGGTGTAGATTGTGACGTTCCTGTGGGCTATTTTGAAAATCGAAGTTCGGAGTTATGTTATCTCCTTTACTTTCTCATGATTTAATTAACTAGTGAAAGGGGTTATAATATCCATATTTTTTGGCCGATTTAAATTTTAATTTCACTTTTTGCCATCTCTTTTACGGTATTTTCATATTTTGTTAAGAAATGTGATAAAAAAATTTTATGTTACACACCCAGTAGAACCTAGACCTGACTCAACGATCTTACTCCATGTATTAATTGTTAGCTTATTGCTCTCTTATCACCTGTATCTAATCTAAGCTACTTGGACTCAATAGCAAAGCCTGATTATAAAGATATGGGGAATTTTTTACTTATGACTCCAAAGATATGCTAAGTAACATGTTTGTAAACACTCATACAATGTTGCAGCGTGATAATCATAATTTTGGCGATACACAATGATTGAGCGTTGCACTTTTAAAATAGGTTTATGTTGAAAGATTTGCAACAGGTGACATCCACATTCCTCTTCAGCGCTTGGGTAAAATTGGCGATTTCAATTTTTCAATCAGATTTACCCTTGGGGACTGTAAAGTTTTCTAGGACAAAAAGTATTCTAGGTGCTATTTAAGGACAAGACTATCTGTGAGACAAATTGCGTCTAAATCCGTTCAGCTGGTCATCCTAGCAAACTTTCACATTTTGAATAATATCGACTGCCTAGTTAGCTACTAATTAGCATTATTCCAACACCTCAACTTTTTCGTGACAAAATCCTCACAAACTTTCGCATTTACAATATTGTGAGACCGAGCGTAACTCTGGTCGAAACCGAATTTTCCCAAAGATGACACCTTGACAGATCGATTTCTTGACCCATAAAACCTCTGTCCCGCGATCTTCATCAATATATTTAGTGGATTATTAAGATTAGTTGGACAAGTGAAGCTCATGGTTCACTAATGTTTGACCAAAAAAATATTGACAAATGGTCATTTCACAAACAACGTCTCACCAAATGATCATTTGGCAAACAAGACATTTGACAAAAGTATCATCTTACAAATACTCATTTAACAATTGATCAATTAGGACCTCCAACCTAACCTATCCGTGTCGGTTCTGCCCTGATTCGTCTTGCTCGTTGCATTTTCTGGATAGGATCTGGATAAAAAATGTAACTGTTGATCATTTGGAAAAGTAAGTAATTTGTAAAATAACTAGTAGTAAAATGATCAACTGACGAAACATTTTTTTGCAAAACGTTGTTTGTCAAGTGTAATTTTGCCAAATGACTTTTGGTCAAACGGCAGGACACCGAGGCTCAACGGTCTTACAGGTTATTCCGTTAAAAAACGTTGATTGTTCATCAGCCCAGAACCGTCGACCCGCTGTACGCGACGCGGCACATGCTCACCCGCGACCTGTTCCGGGAGACGCCGCTCAACCTGGGCAACATGAACAAGGTGTTCTGCTCCCAGTGGCTGTCGGACCGGCAGGTCGTGTTCGGAACCAAGTGTAACAAGGTATGTTCTTAACCCCCGACGCAAAAAAGAGGGGTGTTATAAGTTTGACATGCGCCTGTGGCGTCGTAGCTCCTAAACCGATGGACTGATTTTGGTAATGTTTTTTTATTAGAAAGGTGACTTAATCGAGAGTGTTCTTAGCTTGATTTGATGAAAATCCGTTAATCCGTTTAAAAGTTTTGAGCTCTGGTCACGATTTTATCGGGAGTTTTTTTAATACTGGAAATCTAGTGACGAAGTTCCTACAGTGAAAATGTACGTGCTCGGAGCCCGTTGAAGTTTTTGCTCATTGCTCAGATGCTTTTTAGGCGCTGATGTCGGGGGTTTTTAATTAACTCAGTTAGGTCCCCTTCCCACTTAAGTGTCTTTCGGGGACGCTAAGTGGGAAGGGGCCCTTAGGTTATTAGCTTATAACTAATCTATTCCGGAAAACAACAATCTGCCATCATCTTTTGTTCCCTGGGAGGTCATGCCTGCTTAATCCGTTATGTGATTATTTTCTCATAAATGCTTCTGAATTTTCACAATAGGTACATGCGGCGTTTGTGCGTTGACAGTTAGTTGGGTGTCAAGTATTGATAAATAGCCCTAAGAATGGTTCTATAGAAGAAGAATGAATGGTCAACAGTGCCAAAGAGTTATAGGATAATGTGGACCCCACAATAAAGGCCGACGATTGGTGAAGGCCGCAAGAATCGTCTGAATGCGGGATCATACGTTATTGCAATATTTGGGTACACCCTTTGTCCATTTGTGGTATTTTCGGCTGTTATGATTATGGTAATGACGTCAATATGGCTCACTATTGTTTCTCTAAATCTTTATTTTGTAAAACAAAAAAAACCGCGAGAAGATACTTTCCGCCGAAGCATTTTATTCTTTTTCGTGGTCACAAGTCTAACTTAACCAACTAGCTGGCCACGGAAGAATTCATTTATACAGCAACGAAACCTATCTCATAAGGATGTGGTACCATCATTATCGGGTTGCCACCTTCCCGAACACATGGTTGAGGGTGGCGATGGCTGAGATACGCGTCATACTCGTGAACGGGTGCTGTTTGTGGGGTCCGGTCTGTTCACGTCTGCAAGGACTTGTTGTTCAGTTAATTATTACAGTTATGGCTTTTGACGAAGAGACCTCGTCGTGTTGTTCTCCTAGTCATTATATTTAGTTTAATGTATTTGACCTTACATTTGTAATGTTTTTATTTGTGCTAGTTCTAATAATTAATATCTGTTACTTTATTACCTTGTAATGTAACTTACTTTACTGTAACTGTAACTTACTTTTAAGTATTGTTGTATTTTATGTTTGAAAAAATAGCCTTCTGCTGGAGTTTCTTGCGGCGCTTTTTCTCCGCAATGACGGTTTTGTCCGAAGCGCTGGTAGATTCACTCTATATTACTGACGTGTAAAAGAGCCCGTATGTAGTCAATTTACTGAATAAATATTTTGATTTTTGATTAATTGCTTCGGGAGCCTGGCAGCTGTTCAACGATGGTAAAATAATAATATGTTGAATATGTTTGGGCGCAGTTAAAAGTGTACGACGTGCGCACGCGCTCGCTGGACGACATCCCCACGCTGCGGCCGCGCGCGCCCTGGGCCGGCGCCGAGCACCAGACCGGCATCCACGCGCTGCAGCTCAACCCCTCGCGGTCAGTGCCCGCCATATGTGACCTTCTCAACATAAAGGGACCTTATGGAGGCAGGCGGTTACGCCGTTTTTACAACTGTTGCCATACTATTCGTATAGTTACAAGAACAAGAAGAGCGTAACTGCCTTCCTCCGTAAGGTCTCTTTATATTGAGAACGTCACATATTAACCATGTCCGAAAACTGACTAATGTCGCCGTCAATGCAACCTGTGAACGATGTAAACAAAACCAAACGCACCAATTCACCGTGAGGTCTTTGCAATGATTTATACACTAGATCATTCTCATATTAAGTTTAAGATGAAATAACTATTCAATATACGTTATTTTGAATAAAAACACGCTTGGTGAATATTTGAGGTTATGTGTCAAACAGTACTAATTTGTGTACATCTTTTCCAAGTTCTATTGACGGCGACCTTAAATGTATATTGACGTACGCTGTCAATCTGTCGCGTTAGCTGCTAAACGTCAATTCTACGCATTTTTAAGCCCCGAGGCAAAAAGAGAGGGGTGTTATAAGTTTAACGTGTCTGTCTGTGGTATCGTAGCTCCCAAACGGATGGACCGATTTTCGTTTAGTTTTTTTTGTGTCATAGATAATTTTATCCCGAGTGTTCTTAGCCATGTTTCATGAAAATCTGTTCAGCCGTTTGAAGTTCATCAGCTCTTTTCTAGTTGATGAGGGAATCTGATTTTTTAATTCTTGAAATCTTCTAGTGTTAAAGTCCCTCCAGTGAAAATGTACGTGCTTGGAGCCCGTTAAAGGTTTTGCTCATTGCTCAGAGGGTTTTTAGGCGTTGATATCGGGGGTTTTTAACTCGGTTAGGTTATTCTAACGTAACTTTACGTTATCGTTCACCGAATGCGACTTGTCTAGCTTGTGTATAATTTCAGGACGTTATTGGCTACGGGAGCCCAGAACTCCTGTGAGCTAGCCATCTACAGCCTGCCCACGCTGGACCCGGTGTGCGTGGGAGAGGCGCACAAGGACTGGGTAACTAAAAACGAACACTCAACGGTTTACTCAAGTTTCAGGTTTTCGGACTCATCACGAAACTAGTTTAAAATTTATGACTAGTTTACTTTTGAAACCGGGTGGACCGACGACGTGGTTATGGTTGCGGGAAACCGATGGATGCAAGCGGCGCAGGACCGGTCCTTGTGGCAAACCTCCAAACCAGCGTGCAATTATTTTCCCAAATCTGAAGAAAAAGTGGAAGGTGTGCTATTTATTTGAAACTCCCTGATAATGATGATGATGTCGGTGTGGCAGATCCTGGACATGTGCTGGCTGGACGACGAGTTCCTGGTGACGGGGTCGCGCGACTCCAAGCTGGCGCTGTGGCGCGCGCCGCCCGCGCCGGCCGGCGGGCCGCAGCACGCGTACGTCGCGCCGCTCGCGCTCAAGGACTGCCGCTCCGGTAACACGCAACAACATTACTGAACCCGACACCAAAACTTAATTTATACATCTCTATATGACCATCCCATACATTTCTCATACTCAACTTCTGGAAAGGTCAATCACTAACACACACAGCCACGCACGCACACACACACACACACACACACACACACACACACACACACACACACACACACACACACACACACACACACACACGGGCACGCACGCACGGGCACGCACGCACGCACGCACGCACACATCTTTATTTCTTAGTGTTTCTTATGCATAATCCGTATTCCAAAATAATAAAGATCCGCTGTAAATAAAGTTAAGGAATATGTACTCTTTTTGGATAATAAATAATTCTTATTCTTATTTTGGCTAGTCAGCTGACGATGTTTTGTATGGGAGGGTCAATTTTTTTTTCGCGATTTCGGGGTTCGTCCCATAGTGAAAGTTGGTCTGTATGACTTACTGGTTTAGCCCCAAAATTTTGTAGACGAATAAAAAAACACCCAGTATATATCTGATTTCGCTAATTATTTTTTGTTGTGTTTGTTATTGTCAGGAGAAGGAAGGAAAAAATTTGATATTTTAACTTAACAAGGGAAATGGGAGGGGGAACTTCAACCGAAGCGAAGCGAGGGCGGGTCGCTAGTAACCAATAAAATAGTTACAAGATGGGTAACTGCCGAACTAAATTAAAAAGACCCTTAGTTCCAAACGTTCAATAACGCGCGACATAGTCCCAGATAACTGGGTTAAGAATCCATGTTCCACATAACCGGCTCCGATCTTCGTGTAACACGGCCGCGTCAGGAATCAGCGTAACATTCCGAAATCCGGTCACCGGGTAACACATAGCGGGGTTAAGAATCCGTGTCAAGAACCCGTGTTCCACATAACCGGATCATATCCCGGGTATCATAACCTGGTCATAATACCGAGTAACAAATGATCACATGAATGATTTTAAAGTTATACCTGACCATGTATGTCTCCAGGTCAAAAGGTGCGCGCGCTGACGTTCAACAAGCGCTGGCGCGAGATCGCCGCGCTCACGCTCAACGGGTACATCCACGTGTTCAACGCCGAGACCTTCAAGCAGACGCTGTCCAGGAAACTGCCCTCCTGCCAGGACCTCGTCTGTCTCGCCACACAGGTACGGAGGGGAAAGGGACGAAGAGTTTCTCATCACATCATGTGTTAGTAATAGGAAAATAATCATTAATACGGGGTTAATGCATTCATTGTGAAAAGCCGATTTGTAATATACTATACATTTCAAGAAGGTCTTTCTCCATCTTGTAAGTTGCAGATAGCGGAGGCGCGTTGCATCTCACTAATCCTACCTCCTAAAGTTTGTACTTAGATATAAATTTGGCAGTCCTTATCTTGGATTGACACATAGGATACTTTTATCCCGGAAATTTTAATAGTCCTCGAGGGAAATGCGGTTTTCTACTTCGCATTGCTGATGGTGCTGTTTAAGAGATTAACTTTTGGTGCAAGTTTGTGCGGAAAGCATGTAATTTTACACGAGTCCCGAGTTGTAGGCGAGGGACTGGTCTCCGATCGAGGGAAAATGATAGTTCCGCACGGGTGTCAAACGAAATTTTTCTAATACATTTGCGAAAAAATTACAATTAAATTAAATTAAAAAAGTAATAAAAAAAAGACAATTTCAATTAAGTCTTTGTAAAAAGCACTAATGCGAAATATTCAACTTTCCGCACGATTACAGCTTCAAAAAGTATCACTTTTTGAGCAATCGTATTAGGATGGAAGTTCAAAAAAAGTGTACATAGTTAAGGACGAAACGTAAATTAACGATACAAATGTATGATTTCATTACGAAACTGAGAAAGTGGCCTTTTCTTCACTTAAATCTAACAGCCCTTAACTATGTACACTTTTTTTAAGTTATACTCATGTACTCGTACGTATGTACTCGTGTACTCGTACGTATGCAGTCGTGTACTCGTGCTGATGCAGTGGCGTTGCAGGAGAGCGGCGTGTACGCGATCGGCTGCAAGTCGTACACGCTGCTGCTGGACTGCCGCACGCTGCAGCCGGTGCGCAAGGTGACGTCACGCTACAACGGCTGCGGCGTGCGCTCCGCCAGCTTCCGCGGCGACCTGCTCACCATCGGCACCGGCCTGGGTGAGCTGCTCATCAAGCGTCAACACCGCCAACCCCGACGCTAAACTATACGGCTGTTATACGCTTGACGTGTGTATCTGTCTGTGGCATCGTAGCTCCTAAACGAATGGATCGATTTTGATTTAGTTTATTTATTAGAAAAGTAACTTAATCGAGAGTGTTCTTAGCTTGGTTTGATGAAATTCCGTTAAGCCGTTTAAAAGTTATGAGCTCTGAACACGATTTTGTCGGGAGTTTTTTAACTTGAAATCTTCTAACGACGAAGTCCCTCCAGTGAAAATGTACGTGCTCGGAGCCCGTTGAAGTTTTTGCTCATTGCTCAGACGTTTTTTTAGGCGCTGATGTCGGGGGTTTTTAACTCTGTTAGGGTATAATTTAATTTGTATCCGAATAAAATTTACTTTTATCTAAAACTAGTTGACCGGACACACGTTGTCCTGGAACATTGGCTTGGCAGCGCCACCTACCGGATCCAATTCACAACACACAGTTTTTGCGAGACTAACGCATGGCAATTGATTTTTATATACAGATATCAACGTTTCATTTTCCTATTTTATTCTCTGACAAAAATGTGCTTGTTGTTCAATTTCGTTTTTTGCCAGGTCTGCTAATGTTCTACGACATGCGAGCCGCGAAATACCTGGAGAGCCACATACACTCCACTAAAACTGTCACGCTGCGCGCCTCCAGGGGTTACGTGGTAAGTCCTGTCTCTGGCTATCCTGGGTCGCAATATTTAATAACATCGATCACTGTACGAATATGCAGTTCTATCTATTCATCCGTCTGTCTGTCCTACATTTCAAGGGTTGTATCTTCTAACAGTCTTAAGTGACTGGTTTTTTTGCTTTATTAAAAAGTCATGTATCAAACAGGAGAGAAAAAATATTTTTCGGATAACTATAAAAATAACCAAAAGATAAGCCATTAAATATTTGTTTCTAGCAAAACAGAATTTAACATGGACTTTATATGGCCGTAGTGCCCGCTGACGTCACTGTATCTCTCTCAGGATCTCTGACTAATTAGTAGTTTTAAAGTCTTATATTATCCGTATTTTAATTTCACTTTTTGCCATCTCTTTTATGGTATTTTCAGTTTGTTAAGAAATGCGATAGAAAAAATTCATGCATATTCCCAATTGTAGTGTGATCTGTTTTTGTAGTTTAATTAGCATTTACAATGCGCGATGAAACGAAACTCTCAGTGCGCGAGTCCGACTCGCACTAACCGTTTTTATTCGACTAATGCTTTATTACAGTTCCCCGACGAGGAAGCAGACGGTTTCAACCAAAATAAGTACGTGCCGGCCATATACACGCACTGTTACGACGAGAGCGGCACGCGGATCTTCACGGCCGGCGGCCCGCTGCCCGCGCCGCTCGTCGGCAACTACGCCGGCATCTGGCAGTGAGCTGGACACACCGAAAGCGGACTAACAGCGGGATTACTGAAATTCGCAGTGTGTGATGAGTGAAGTGTCGAGACTTGTGATGTTCGTGTGACGTAGTGATGTGATATGCGGTGTGGGGTTTCGTGTGATTGCGGTATGTGTACACGGGTACACGTGTACACGCTTACTTGTCATGTGGTAAGAATTTTTGATCTAAGTAAAGAAGAGCAATGTAAAATAAATAATTATATTGGATTTTTTTTTCAATGTCGGGCGTTTTTCCACTGCACCGGCACGGCAAGTGGAAAGACGCCAATTTGACCACGACAAACTAAGTATCTATGAAACATATAAATATTACTAAAACCGTATTGTATACGAATAACGTCATCAATATACAATTTTTTATAAAATGAAATAAAATATTTATTTGCCACAATACCTTAACAATCGACATGCAAATGTTAGCAGAGCAAAAATATATTCTCCAATTAGTATATCACGGTGTGAAAACATCCTTATTCTTATTTAACAAATAATAGATATTTTTGTAAAACTAGGTTAAAAAAATCTTAATCATAAGACAAGTAAGAGTAAACGATTTTAAGTCTGATATGATGCAATCTGCGTGCGTGTATAATATACATTATTATAATATTTGTAGCTTGACAAAAGTCTAGAAATGAAACTACATTTACTTTTACAAGCAACACTTATTTTTCTGTACAAAAGTAGTTATACTAATACGATTTCGACATAAACAGTGGCACGCCTTATTTTCCTTTCTTTTGCCAAGCTATTTGTGTACCACACCCGTGGTCATAAGGTTTGATTCGTATATTATTCAGTAATGTTGGTCTGCATGTTTGATACTCATGAGTTTTAGTAATGCAATAACCCAGTCATTAAGGGAAATTTTGGCATGTCACGGTTACCAGGGTGTTTCACTAAGCATTACCGCGGGTCTCCGACAGCGGTACACGGGTACAATTACCGCAGACGCGGTGAAACAGCCGCTCGCTAAAGCAATGAGATAGAAAAAGAGAGTTTGGTAGACACGTGTTTATAACTTACCATCAGTTTTGTTAGGCAGTGTCTCTTCTGTACAGTCAAAACTATTTTATCTTTGACGTATTGATGTTTTTAACCGTTATGTTAAAAAGGTAAAAAAATAAGGGGAGTCCCCATACAAGAAACGTTTTTTTTAAACGTAATTTTATATTTGTTGTATCGTAAAAACGATAAAACATACGAGCGTCAAATTTGGTATGATTATAGAACAAACCCTACAGAATAACAACAAATGCTATAAACCGGCTAAATATGTACGGAACCCTCAGTGCGCGAGTCGGACTCGCACTTGACCGGTTTTTAGGTTAGGTTTACCTTTGGGTACAAACATACATTCTCCAAAGCGACCAACTTGATTCAATAGTTGCATAATTAAAAAAACTTAACAACCTCTATAACATCGAGGTACCTTGTATTATACGATTTAGGGAGTAATTAGAAAATATTAGCATAATTTAAATTTAATGTTAAGTTTAGCGGCGTATCGGTATAAGAATCTACTTCCATTAAAATATCTTACACAGGCAGCTTAAGATACCATTTGACATTATAAACCAAAATTCATAATTTCACAAATAGTTTGATAGACAGTGTTGCCAAATTTTTAATGAAATTTAACAGTAACGCAGACGAATTTTTGGATAATAACTAGTGTTATACATCAGTTCAGGGGGTGTCAATTTTAATATCGAGCCTCTCTTAAGGTTGCATTTCCACAAGAGGCTAGGTAGCTAAGTGATACTCGAAGAGATATCCACCTATATGGTAGTTGATTTGTGCGAAGCTGAGAAATGAAGTAATCTCATTGGTAGATTTTTTCCCCACAGCTGTGTTGAAAAATCCACCATAAGCCCTTTTAAGCATTCTTCGAACATTTAGAATTGAAGAATATGTTTAATTATATAATTTGAATACCTACAAGAAAGTTTTACAAGAAATAAAAAAAACTTTTTAAAAACAAGCTTTTATTTAAATTTTATTAAAATGCACTGTAACAAGAGACCTATTGTCAATGCATTCAACAACCCGTTTTATTAATTTAAAGGTAGCTAAAGAAGTGCTTCTACACAACCTAAATCCATTCTGTTAATTTCTGTTCTTCATTTATTATATTATATTTCTCTCGGAAACGAAGCATCCTATCATACATAACTGTTGTAAAAGTGTTTCCGAACGTAATATGTTGTTGAGTCTGTGGGCGAGTGAAGCTGGCCATACACACTATGTGACACAAGTTGCCTGTACAGGCGTGGAAACCTGCACAGTTGTGTCACATACACGCTCGTTTACCTGTGCAGTTCAACTGTACAGGCAAAACTGCGCAGGCATACCCTAGTGTGTATGGTCAGCTTTAAAGACAAATCAACTGTCCAAATAATTGACAATTTCCAATTTAGAGACCATATTTAGCTTCAAATTAGACAAATTAGTCGCTCCTTTACACTCTTCATACCGATATAATACTCTTCTTAAGTATTGTATATCAGTCCTCAAAACGTCACATCCTCGAGCCCTGGAGTTGTTGAGAGAAGCCGGCGACTTGGCTTTCCGTATCGCCGAACGTGTCCGGTGCAGCCAACGTCAAAAATATGTCATGTTAAATGTCACAACGATTAAAGTGACAAGGTACTAAACGTGTACACATATTCATGACCTTTACTGTACACAATTAACCAAACTTCGCTGTCCGCATATTTTACAAACGAAACCCCCTATGCATTTCTTTGACTAGATTACTTCCCTACATTTTGTATATAATAATTGTCGGTAAAATAAAAGTTCTTATGACTAAACTTCGCGTCACGTAAAAAGACCAATCTGAAGTTGGCTGCAAAGCTCGCCCACCTCCCGCCTTCTTTCCGGTGATACCGATATTTTGCTAATGCGTAGCGAATGCAGCAACTTACGTGACGCGAATTATACAAATGTATTTTGGTATAATTGCTGACTTTGCGTATAGCAATAATATTGTACAAATGTGTGTGTAGATGTATTCTAACGCTAGGGATGTTAGCTGCAAGCTAGATCGATTATAATGCATTTTACCCCAAATAAACGTGTGTAAATTATAATATACCTAACTAGCGACACGCCCTCGCTTCGCTTCGGTTAAAGTTCCCCCTCCCATTTCCCTCCTTAAAGTTGAAATATCCAATTTTTCTCTTCATAAGAACCCCCTCAGACTTCAAGGAATATTTGAAAAAAAAATGCCGATTTGGCCAAGCCGTTCTCAAGTTATGGCGTGACCAAAATAAATAGGGATTCATTTTTATCATATATTTTATTAGTGATTGCCAAATTTTGATAATTATTGAATATGTTACTTCATTTTATTAGCGTTGCTGCAACCGGCAGTAATACAAAATATTTTTGCTTTATTTTTAAACAATTTAATACATTGTAATGAAATAACGCTATAATAATATTATAATAATAAACGAATGCGGTACGATCACATGCGGCGTATACGCAGAAAGCGCGAGCGCGTTACGCGAGTGTTCCGAGCAGATGACGCGTGTACGCTCGCGCGTTCCCGAGATACTAGAGCTACATATGTCCCGTCCAGGAGGAAACGCAGACAGCATCTGAACGGGATGTATGTAGCTCTAGTATCTCGGGAACGCGCGAGTTCCCTCGCGCGTAAACGCGTCATGTGGACGGGATATAAGGCGTCCATTAGACGGTAGGTTTTGCGTCAGTCAATTCAATCAGTCATGACTGATGGTGCATGACGCGAAAATCAAAATAACTGGATAATGATCATGCAAACATCAGTCATCGCATTAGACGGTAGGTTATTCGTCAGTCACAGCAGTGACTGCGGAGTGAATGGGCGCCTAAAGCTGGCCATACACACTAGGGTATGCCTGCACAGTTTTGCCTGTACAATTGAATTGCGCAGGTAAACCGGAGCGTGTATGTGACACAAGTTGCCTGTATAGGCATGGAAACCTGCACAGTTGTGTCACATACACGCTCCGGTTTACCTGTGCAGTTCAACTGTACGCAAAAATGCGCAGACATACCCTAGTGTGTATAGCCAGCTTAACGCGGAGTGAGCCGCGCCTGCCATGAGGCGTAGGACTGTCTGGCCGTGATGTGTCGATACAGATCGCCTCGCGCCCTGCACGTGCAGTTCGAAGAAATCGTCAGTCCTAAATCGTAAGAGAAACTAATAGTCTGTGATCTAATTCGACATCTGACAGGCCGAGATCGGCCGGCGCCGCGGCGGACTGCCAGTCTGTGGTGCGCTTTATTCTTTACCTGAAACCATACCCGATCAAAACATAACTCAGGAAGCATAAAGCTGGCCATACACACTAGGGTATGCCTGCGCAGTTTTGCCTGTACAGTTGAACTGCACAGGTAAACCGGAGCGTGTATGTGACACAAGTTGCCTGTACAGGCGTGGAAACCTGCGCAGTTGTGTCACATACACGCTCCGGTTTACCTGTGCAGTTCAACTATACAGGCAAAACTGCGCAGGCATACCCTAGTGTGTATAGCCAGCTTTACTCTCCTTGGGTAGTCTGGTAAAAACTCTATTTACGACATTCTTTTAAAATAAATGCCAATGCCTACGTAAATATGATTTGTTTGAGTGAATGCAAACAGGACAGTTTGAATTTTATTTAAATAACTGTAAGGTGTGGATTCGCACGCAATTTAGTTAATTGTAAATACGAAAAAATTTAGATATAAGTTTTTATTAATATCTTTTCTTATGTCTCGATCGTTTGCAATGTGTTAAAAAGAGATGCGTGTATCTCTTTATGTACCTAATAATAGCTTGGAACTGGGGTGCTATTCTTTTGAATTATCTCTCGGCTCTGTTATCGGTACCTCTAGCGCCGCATATTGCCTACGAGCGCGCGGGCCTTGATTACCGATCTAAATGAACGATTCACAGAATGACACCCCTTTCGAAAATGGACCGTATGTAAACGTAATACAGTTTAATATTCCCATGTACGCGTTAGACACCGTATTACCTCAATGGCCGGATAGCGGGAGGTAGAATGTGTTTTATACATATATTTCGTACGTACTCGCCATGCAGTGGAAGTTAATAAAAGACTTTGATTATGCCCTAAATATGTTTTTTTAGTGATTTTAACTTTTTTTTATATATAAGTGACAGACGAACTAACAGGAGTACCAGAGCCCTTAGTCAAGATGCCTATCGCTAACTAGCGTTTCTATCCGTTTCGTTTTTGAACCAATCGCGTCACTAGTAGATTACGTCATACGAACGAAGAGTCACGTGATCTACCAGTGACGCGATTGGTTTAAAAATGAAACGAATAGAAACGCTAGTTAGCGATGGGCATCTTGGTTAAGGGCTCTGGACTGCTAGATGTCCGCGACTTGTTTGTCGCTCGGATTAAATATCCCTTGACTGGTTTATAATGATAGAGACGCACTGAGCGACAAGCGAGAAAATACAAGATGTTCTAGCCGTTCTGGGGCCCTAGCCAACATGCATTACGGTAACTTATCGATTTTCGAAAATCGATAAAATGTATGGCGTTGACATAAGCGGCTGACGCGACTGGCGACAATCCTATCCTAACGCCTAGACCTCCATGGAATTTTACAATTGCAACGCTATTTAATTCTAATTAAGGTGTTATATTGATTGATTTTTATGTCCCTACGCGGTTACACGGGGTGTCACGAGGCTATAGGAGTCGGAGGCGGTAGTGTTCTGCTGCGCGCGCTGATGTTGCTGAGCCGGGAGCCGCCGCCGTCTCGGGCTGCTCTGCCGAGCTGATGCGAGGCGGGGCGGAGCGCGGCGGAGTGGTCGGAGCGTGTGGCGATTGACACTCGCCACAGTTCTTCCACTTATCAAGACAAGAACCGTACAATGACTGAACTCTGTATATTTTAAACTTTGACATTTAAAATTGTCCACGCGGACAGACGCCAAACACATTCGACTCCGGAGACGCAACGTATGCGTCCGAGCGTACGCGAATACGCAAACGCTGCGTCCAAAAAATTACTCTAAAATGTATGGTGGCGCGTCGGGTATGCTCATACGCGGGGCGCCGGAGTCGAGTGTTAATAAAAAAATTGAATTGACAATCCTATTTTGAGTTTTCGAAAAGCGCTAGATGGCGTTATGCATCTGGGCTAGGCTACCAGCTTATCGATATTACTATACTGCCCTGCTAAGGTAAAAGGCAGTACTTTACACAAAACTACTGTAATAATTGCAACCTAATTACTGGGTAATAAGGTTGTAATTGCTACTTTAGTTTTGTGTAAAATACTGCCTTTCACCTTAGCAGGGCAGTATAGCTGTGTTTATCGATTAGTATAAACGTGGATAAAACATTTGTCCTGCAAGTGCGAGTGACGGATGCTTTATCCGCTCATCCGCCGCCGTAAGGCTGCCTTTCCATAGAAGCGGAGACGAGCGGTGCGGAGAGCTCTGTAGGAATCGACCAATCACATTGGTTGTAATCCACATCTCGTCTCGCTGCGCTTCAATGGAAACAGTCAAGCGGAGACGAGACATGGAGCCAGAACAGATAAAGATGTATTGAGCGGCCTGCCGGCCAAAATGAATCGAGTGCACACGTCATTAAAACGATTCAGGCCTGCCGGCAATAACCGTAGTATTGTACAGTACAATGCAGGTCTATTTTTAGCTGTCAACCGCGACGAATATATCCATCGTTGGCGCTGAACGAGTGGCGGGGATATATCCGTCAATGACGTTGAAAAGATTACTGGCACCTGTATCTTTATTTAATCACTACATGGTAAGTAAAAGAGCCCGTATGTGGCCAATTTACTGAATAAATATTTTAACTTTGACTAACAAAGTCGCTTCCCGCCGTCGTCCCTTTGTATGTACATACGTTTACATCTTTCAAACTACGCAAAGGATTTTAATGCGGTTTTTACCTACAGGTAGATCATTTTTCACGGAAAGTTTATGTACATAATCGTACCAGGAGCGAAGCGAGGGCGGATCGCTAGTAAACTATAATACTAGGTGCCAATAACTGGTATTTTGGATGCATCGTCTAATCATTCGAAGAAAC
Organism: Tortrix viridana; assembly: GCA_963241965.1. NCBI lineage: Eukaryota > Metazoa > Arthropoda > Insecta > Lepidoptera > Tortricidae > Tortrix > Tortrix viridana. The sequence goes on along the minus strand of OY725188.1, from coordinate 12,189,717 downwards.
TAGACAATAAGACAACTTACAAAGCATTAAAAAAATACATTTATTGATAAAATTAAGGCCGCTAAGGCTAAATTATGCCGCAAATAAACGCCGCTAAAACTAATTAAAACTGAATATAATGATTTTAAGAAACAAGCGTAACAAATATACAAAATGGTTGCAATGCGAAGTCATTAGATCTGATGCAATGGGCATTATGTTAGGGTACAACCCAACCGGAGGGGAGAGAAGCGCCGTCGTTGCTGAGGTACTGGTCCCATTGAGCTCTGAAATAATTAAAAAAATAAAATATGGGGACAATTTCAGACAAATTCTCATAGTCTTAAATAATTAAGCTCTAGGCAACGATACTAGACAACGACAAATATGCATGATACCTCACTCGACGTTATAAGAGAAAAAAAATATTTTTACCTTTGCTTTACATGTTTGTGAGGTACCCTAAAATGTATTTTTATTCACAAATTTTATTATTGATCTTTGTGAAAAATAGGTATGCGTATACAAAATATGTATGCGTATACAAAATATGTATGCGTATACAAAATTTCAAATTTGTTACACTTATAGTTTCAGAGATGTGTGTGTGATATACAGACAGACAAACGGATGGACATGGCGAAACTATAAGGGTTTCGTTTGACTACGGAACCCTACAAAATCAGTCTTGAACTTTTGAGAAGAAATTTTCTCAACGTACCTGTTTGCCAGAAACCCATTGACATCTCCTTTAAAATCAAACTGCGGTTGGTTTCCGAAAAGAAACTCCGTCCATAACTGCAAGGTGTGCACAATATCCTCTTTGGTCTTGCTGACAGTAGTCGGCCGAGACTCCTTCAGTTGCTCGCGGAGTGATAGTTCTTCCTTTTCATAGTTAAATAGCTTTTGTTTCCATTGTGATATTAGTTTTCCTGTAATTTAAGTTACAAAGTGTATGTTATAATGTATTTTTTATTAATTGTATAGTCCAACATAAGATTCCAATGCCAATGAAGGATTATCCATCATGTTTGACAGCACAAAATAGGTCCCCGTACTGACAGCATAGGGATGCACTCATAAAAATTGAAATTTAAGCACTTTTCCAACATTTTTATATATTAAAAAGATTTAGATACAACAAACTAAATATTGCAAAGTTAGGTTGTATAAAAAATATCTTGACTCCTCTAGACTAACTAAAATATCTTCATCATCATCATGATTTCAGCCGAAAGACGTCCAATTCTGGACATAGGTCACCCCCAAGGTTTGCCACAAGGACCGGTCCTGCGCTGCTTGCATCCACCGGTTTTCCGCAATCCTTACCACGTCGTCGGTCCACCTTGTTGGAGGTCTGCCCACGCTGCGTCTTCCGGTACGCGGACGCCACTCGAGAACTCTTCGGCCCCAACGGCCATCTGTTCTGCTAGCGATGTGCCCCGCCCACTTAAGTCTAGTAATTCTTAGGGCTATGTCGGTGACTTTGGTTCTCATGTGGATCTCCTCATTTCTGATTCGATCATGCAGAGATATTCCGAACATAGCCCTCTCCATTGCCCTTTGAGTGACCCTGAGCTTTCTTATGACGCCCATCGCCAGCGCCCACGTCTCACTAATATCTTGCCACTAATTATTTGTATTTGACCAAAATTACCTAAATTAAAAATGAAAATGAATCTTCTATCTGTATACATCCTGCTGTAACATCTTTTCAGCTGCAATTAATTACTAAAATGTGTACATTTATATCAGAGTAATAATAACACTTACCAACATTGCCATTAAACTCCTCTTCATGTCTCTCTGAAACAGTCTCCCCTCGGCCCTTGGCTGTGTTTTGGCGGGCATGTCGCAACTTGATCAATGCCTCGAGCTTGATGATACATTTCTTGGCATCATGCTTCTTGCGTAGAACTTCTCGGAGAACATTGTCAGCCTGCAACTTGGCCTCTTCTTCCTATAAAAAAAAAGTTCATTTAATAATGGAATGTTCCGTAACAAATAGCTTTATAAAAAGAATAACCCACTTTAGTTAACTTTTTCGAACAGAAATGCAAAGTAAATGTGCTTTTTACAGCCCTATCAACAACCTTTAGGCCCTGTTTCACAATTGTCAAGTAAATTCATCTGTCAGTTAAATAAAGCCCTCTCCTCGTCTATGTTCAAGGGTAAGAAAGGGAAAGGGCTTAATTTATTTGACAGATATGCTTTACTTGACGATTGTGAACCGCCTGGTTAATATTATCATTTATTTATTCCTCAAATTACCTGTTTAACTTTGTCAATATCCTCCTTAATCTTCTGCAGATTTTCATCAATCTTCCGGGACCTCTCTCTCCTTTCTTTTAACATCTCTTCCCATTCCCTCCTCCGCTCAGTACTTTGCCTTTTCAATCGCAACCGCTTAGAAGCTCTCTTCGACAAAGCTTTTTGCATATTTTCTAAACAAGAATCATTAAAAAAAGTCATGATCTGGTCAATCTGTGTTTGATTAGCTTTTAACTCATTTCTAGCAGACTCCCACTGGGCTTCATCAAAGGTATCCTTATTTTCGACAAGCATTTTCTCTTTATCTTTTAAATCATTTAAAGTTAATACTAAAACACGCATTTGCTCCCTGACTTGTGAGATAGAAGGTGTTTTTTTAGCAACTTTTGATTCATTCCTCTCAAATTGCTTTACAAACTCCTGATCAGTGATTTGCGGTGTAGGTGGTATATAAAACCCTGGTGGCGGCGGAGGCGGTGGAAAATTATGGAATGTAAAATTCCGATTATAAAAATTTTGATTATAATAAGCCATGATTGTTAAATTAAGTGAGTAAAGTAATTAAAAACTAGTTGTGAATGTTTAGGCGGCAGCCTCAAGCTGGCACTCGGCGTCTTTAAGGACTTGCTGAGCTGTGAGGTAATCCTCGTGTGCTTTGAGGTCTTGTTCAGTTTCTAGAGTATTCTTGAGGTCTGTGAATGCCTTTGCCAGCCTGAAAAAACAATTATTGTCTTCATTAAAACATACAAATTATCAAAAATATATAAAACGGGTGGCAAGCGTGGCAACTTAGAATAAATAAATAGACTGACTACTTACTAATTTCATTAACAAACATTAAATTATGTATAATTTTTTTTGACCAGTTTTAATTAAGTACCTACCCAAAATCAGTAAATTGTAGTTCGTACTTTAATAAAAACACAAATGAGAGCCATCTGATGACTAATCTATTTTTTCAGCTAATTCTATTTTGTTCAAAGTAAACAATGCGCTTTATTTCACCTAACCTGAAAACGCATCTGTTTTTTCAACACAACATTCCCACGTAAATATTTCATAAAAGTCCACCAAATCCAAATTAACGACAGTTTTCGACCGGAAATAGTTTTCTTTTTCTCGCTTACCGTCTCTGGCAATCGGGGACCATCATCAGACACTCCTGTAATACCTCCTCTTGTTTCCGGATATTGTGTTCGTCCTGGCCTTCGTCCTTTATTCTTTGTATCCTGTTCCTCTGTAAATCGGCTTCTTTCTCGTAAACCACCTTTTCCTTAGCAATCCGCTTCACGACGCCGGTCTTGATTTTTATTTGCCGAATTCTAGGATCTGCCATCGTGCCTTTTCGATTGTTTTTTGTGTCAGTCAATGTCAACTGTCAAATCAAGAATGAATGACTCAATCAATGAGACTATGAATGAGACAGATGTAAATGCGCAGTGTGTTACCAGATTAAATATAGTATTTAATCTGTGAAAAACTTAAAGTAAATTGGTTGTTTTAATTTTTTACCTGCTTAACTTTAATAATTGCGATTTATTCGAAATACGCTGAATTTCAGAATCCGTCACCAAATGTCGTAATATCTCGTCGCCCCTAATAGACTAGACGCAAAACATGTCGCTCCGTAATAAAATATTTAATTAAATAGGTAGGTAAAAGTGCTATAGGTACTTACAAAATAAATACAAGAAGACGCTGCTGCTTCATTTTTATTCAAGCCAACTAAAGTCGAAACCATAATTCGAGAGACAACTTTGACAGATAAGACAAGTAAAGGGTTACCTACCACAGGGTTAACTTCACAGCAATAAATCACTAGTAATTTACTTACGTGAAGTGAGGAATGATAGTTGTCAAAGTTGTCTCTCGAATTATGATTTCGACTTTACTGTTGGTGTCGTTTTAAGGTGTATCATCACGCAAAGGTACTAAAAAAAAACCCATAGAGGGCAGTTTAATAAAGTAAGAGACTTGTCGATATAAATGGCAATACAATAATTAGCTTTCATAAAAATAGGATACACGAAGAAAATAACAATTTAACCCATAATATCTTATATTCGTTTGTATCCTTTTACAAACGAGTATGTAAATATCCCGAGCACAGGTTCTTACCTAATACCAGCCTATAGGTACTTACACACATTTGAACAAATTAATAACGTACACACCTTCGTCACTTTTTGAGTTGAGATGAGGACTACCCAAGTAGCACGCAAGTTGTATAAGAGCTTATACAGCCATTATAACTCTAGTTTTAGCTGCATAAGGGCTCTAGTTTAAGCTCATAAACAGCTTGCGTGCTGCTAGGGTATTCATAGTTCAAAACCTGCGTCGGTGATTTAAATTATAACTTTTTTCTTATAAGAAGGCCACATTGCTTACTCAAAAAAAATATTTATTATTACTGAGTACACTTGGCTTCCTTCTTAAATTTTAGATATGTGTACAAGACTGTACTTTAAATGTTGATAAAAATAACAAACATAACACCTACCTACTTGATGATATTTTATCTTTCAATACAGGGATTGCTTTATCAACCTTGGAAGGCTTTAATTTAATGCACACAACTTCATTTTAGTAACCAAGGGGCTTTTTTATACCTACCTACTAGGTAGTGTATTATGTTGTACAATGCAATAGCTCTTTCTTCGTTAAAAACCGGCCAAGTGCGAGTCGGACTCACACACGAAGGATTCCGTACAAGAGAATAAAATCTAGTTTCCTTTAACAGAATATTGTAAATTCGACTTGATTTTCTAGTAAGTATTATATGTGACAACTATACGTTTTTTACACATTAATAGAAAATTCTACTTCTGTACAACATCATCTCCAGTACCTATCTTGTTACCTAGTATCGTACCTAGGAAACAAATTTTGTGTATGTTAAATATGCATTATAACATTTAATCGTGTTTCTATATTATATTACCATGTGTCACATACATTTTCAATTTAGACGTTGAGTCGCTGTGACAGCTCGTTTGGTGGCCAGTAAGTATACGACAGTCCTCCGCCGCGATTCCTGGTTGCAGCACTCCTGGGGCTGGCAGCAGCTGCTCCAAGTGTCTACGCCAAACGACGCCATTGTCCGTCAGCACTTCATAATGCAGTCGACCAAGTCGGCGCGTGATCGTGCCGAACTCCCATTTGCACTTCGGATCGGAGTAGGCTCTGGCTTGGATTCGGTCACCCAATAAGTATGTTTGGACAGTTGGAAATGTGCCGTCATGTCTGTTTGTCCCGGGAGCCGATGGCTGTCTAAACATTACGTGTAACTTTGTTCTGACGTCTCGATTAAACATGAGCTCATAGGGAGTCTTACCAGTCTGGTCCGGTGTTCGTCTGAGACGTGTCTTGAGGACAAGAAGCTTATCCGTAAGGTTGCCCCTCTCCCCCTCCATAGCGCGAAGCGATTTTTTAATCGTTTGGACATAGCGTTCAGCTTGGCCGTTTGTGGCTGGATGGTACGGAGCAGAGGTCACGTGTGTAACACCACAGCTAGAGAGGTAACTCTTAAATTCTTGTGAGATGAACTGCCGCCCATTATCAGATACGAGTGTGTACGGTGTGCCGAATGTACAAAATAATTCCTTTAACTTGAGGATGCACCAAGAACTTGTAGTGATCTTCGTGGGCAGAATTTCTACCCATTTGGTGAGAGCATCCACGATTATCAAAAGTTGATGTCCTAAAATAGGCCCAGCGAAATCTATATGTAGCCTTTGCCAGGGTCCAGTAGGTTGTTCCCAGTGGTGTAGAGGAGCTTTTGATGGTTCATTCTGTAATAATCTGCACGCTCTACAGGATTTGACCTTGTTCTCAATATCTCTGTCTATGTTTTTCCAATATATGTAGCTGCGTGCTAGCAATTTCATTTTTAAAATACCAATGTGTCCGGCATGAAGTTCATCAAGTACACGTCCGCGTAGGCTCTGTGGTATTACTACTCGGGTCCCTTTCAATAAGCACTTATCTTGAAGTGTTATCTCATTATCATTGTAACCATGTTGACGTAAGGAGTGACCAGTTTGTAGTGCATCTAGTAATTTTTTAAGTTCATCGTCCTTTCTTGTTTCTGTGGCTATTACTTCTGGTCGAATTTCAAGGATATTAATCTGTTGTAGTTGAAAGATACAATGTTGGTCTATCGAGGTGTCTTTAACTATATCTACTGGAAATCTTGACAGGTAATCGGCGTTAGAATGTTTCGATGAGGCTCTATATACCACGTCATAGTCGAATCCTGATAAAAAATGTGCGTAATGGAACAATCTCATTGAGCTTAGTGCTGGTAATGTCTGGTGAGGGTGAAATATCGAAGTAAGTGGTTTGTGGTCCGTTATTAACGTAAACTTGCGGCCGTAGCAATAGTGGAAGAATTTTTTAATACCCCAAAAGATAGCCGTAGCCTCTTTGTCAATTTGGCTGTATTTCTTTTCGCTAGCTGAAAGTGTTCTAGAGGCAAATGCTATTGGTCTTTCTGACCCATCGTTAAGCTTGTGAGATAGTACCGCTCCGAGTCCACTTGGTGACGCGTCTGTCGCCAGTATCAGTGGTTTCTTTGGATCAAAGTGGATAAGAACTCTTTCGCTTAAAATTTCCTTTTTAATATTATTGAAGCTGTCTTCACATCTAGATGTCCAGGTAAAATCTTTTTCTTTCTTGAGTAGTTCATTTAGAGGGCTTGTTATCGATGCGAGGTTCGGGATGAATTTATTATAGTAGTTTGCCATGCCTAGGAATGTTCGAAGTTCGCTTATGTTAGTTGGCCTGTCTGTATTCATTATGGCCTTGATTTTATCTTTATTCTTATGCAGGCCATCTTTATCAATAGTATGTCCGAGATAATTAATGCTCTGCTTAAAAAAATGACATTTTTCTTTGTTAACCCGTAGGTTGTTTTCTTTAAGTTTCTGTAGGACTTGTTTAAGTCTTGATAGAAGTTGTTCTTCTGATGTTCCTTGAATTATTATGTCATCAAAGAAACATTTGACACCCTCAATTCCTTGTAGCAACTGGTCCATGAATTTCTGCCAGAGGCTTGGCGCGACTTTAACTCCAAACATTAAGCGGTTGACTTTGTATGTACCTTTGTGCGTGCTTAATGTTTGTAAGAGAGCACTTTCTTCGTCCATCACCATATTTAGGTATGCTTGGCAAATATCTAGCGTACAGAAGTATTTGCCTCCATTCATTTCTGCAAATATATCTTCTATTATAGGAATCGGGTATTTTTCTTCCTTCATAACTTTGTTAAGGGTGACTTTGTAGTCCGCACATAGCCGGATGCTACCGTTGGGTTTAACAATGGGTACTATTGGGGTGCCCCAATCTGACTGATCTATTTTAGTAATGACCCCTTCTGCACATAATCGGTCGATCTCTTTATCGACTTTTTCTTTCAATGCGTAAGGTATGCGTCGTGGTTTTATGAATATAGGCTGTGTGTTTTCTTGGAGGTTTAAATGGGCTTGATAGTTAGGTATTTTTCCTAAGTCAGACCTAAATACAGACGTTGCATATTCTTCTAATAATTTGTCAAGTTGCGTGGATTGTTTTGAAGACTGTACCATCCTTATGTCTGCCAGTTCAACTTTTAGTTCTTTCATCCAGCTCCTGCCGAGTATTGAGTCAACGTTTTGGTTAATGATGTAGAGTTTTCCGTTGAAGGTTTGGTTTTTATATGTGCCTTTAACATATGTTACTCCAGTAGGCTTGATAAGTTCGCCGGTGTAGGTTCTTAATTTCATATCAGTTTTAAATATTTTGTTTGCTAAGTTTAGGCTTTTGTATTGTTTCAGTGACATTGATGATAAAGTTGCACCTGTGTCAAATTCCATGTTAACTGGTTTATCCTCTATTTTGACTTTTATCATGTATTTTTCAGATATCTCGCTTTTAATTAAGTGTATATCTCCCATACCTTCGTTAGTAGTGCAACTCGCATTGTCATCCAGTTGATGGGTCGATATGTTTCGTTGTAAGCATACTCGCGCCAGATGTCCAGTTTTCTTACATTTTAAACACGTAGTATTGATGGCCCCACATTCATTAGACCTGTGATCCTGCTTACCGCAACGGAAACATTTACCTTTTAAGTCTCTTATTGTTATAGGAGATGACAATAAAGTTGTAGACTGTCTGCTTGGTCTTGAAGATGAAAGCCGTGGGTCGTTAAGTCTCCCGGTTGAACTTGTAATTTTGTTCACCGCGTCAGCATGTTTGAGGTCTTCCGATATTCTTGTATTCTCTGACTTTCCCATTTCTATTGATGTAGCAATATTTAGTAACTTCGCAAAATCTGACGTATCCCTTTCTTGAAGGATTTTTGTTCGTATATCACTATCGTTCAACCCTCGAATAAATTGTAAGGACAAGAAGCTTTCTAATGTAGACTTCTGACAATTTTGACATTTGAAATCGCACTTCATAGAAAGTTTCTTCAGTTCTGAAGAATATGTTGCAACTGTTTCATCTTCGTGTTGTAGACGTGTGATAAATCTGTGTTGTAAGGCCCATACGCTAGGTTTTGGATCAATGTAGTCATCTAATAATTGTGTGAGTTGTTCGAAACTCATATTAAGAGGGTCATCTGGGGAGCATAAATCATGCAACTTCTCGTGTAGTTCTGGCGCTAGGGCAGAAAGTAAAGTATATACTTTCATTTTCACGTTTTCTATTTTGTTGAGCAGGAAAAATACCGTAAGTCGTTTGGTAAAATTTCTGAACGTCTCTTTCTCTTGCAATGGCTGAAAGTTCATTTTTGGTATTCGTTCTTGATGTGTACTCGTGCCCGGTTGTGGTGCTGGCGTTTGTTGTGGTAAAATGGGTTGTGTATTTCTGTTTTGTAACATAAGCAGTTTTGTTCTAACCATCGTGCACCTTTCTTCAAAATCGTACCTGGTGTCAATTTCTTGGTCGAGTTGTTCATCTGGGGTTTCGCATTCGATTTCATGTTGTATTTCTTGTAACTTTCGTAATGTTTCTTGAAGTGATTGAAGTCTTGACTGGATTTCTTCGTACGGAATTAATTCCTGCGTGTTCACGTAATTTTCGAGTTTTGTAACTAAACCGCGCAATGAGGCGCGGGTTTTCTTTAGTTTTTTAACATCGGAAATCGACATCTCGTCGCCAATTTGTTAAATATACATTATAACATTTAATCGTGTTTCTATATTATATTACCATGTGTCACATACATTTTCAATTTAGACGTTGAGTCGCTGTGACAGCTCGTTTGGTGGCCAGTAAGTATACGACAGTGTAGTATACAAAACCTTTTGTAAGGCAAATGCATATTTTACTCTGTAACTATTAGATGGTTACCAAAACGATATCAGTTTTCTTGTACTAGAATATTTTAACTAGAATATTCTAGTATTAACAAAAATATGGCTTGTTGTCATAAAAAAAAAATCTGTTAACCATAGCTGAAATCTGTTTTCCTACACCAACCCATAACTACTATACAATCTGGTGATGTGTACCATCCTATAAGATTTAACACTTTCATTTTGGTCGGTTCACACGCCTCCCAATTCTAAGGGCGCGGGCACAAGTCAAAGTCAAAGTCAAATATTTGTTCAGTAAATTGGCCACATACGGGCTCTTTTACACGTCAGTAATATAGAGTGAATCTACCAGCGCTTCGGACAAGACCATCATTGCGGAGAAGAAGCGCCGCAAGAAACTCCAGCAGAAGGTCATTTTTTCCAATATAAAATACAATAATACTTAAAAGTAAGTTACATTACAAGGTAATAAAGTAACAAATATTAATTATTAGAACTAGCACAAATGAAAACATTACAAATGTAAGGTCAAATACGTTACACTAAATGTAATGACTAGGAGAACAACACGACGAGGTCTCTTCGTCAAAAGCCATAACTGGAATAATTAACTGAACAAGTCCTTGCAGACGTGAACAGACCGGACCCCACAAACAGCACCCGTTCACGAGTATGACGCGTATCTCAGCCATCGCCAAGCACAGGGGACGCTACTATTATACATTAAAGTGAGCACAATCTATTTCTCGCAGCAATTTTCTTGCAGGTGGATACGCGGCCTTAAGTTAGGTGTAACAGGGTCTTGGATATACGTAGACCTAGGTTTGGACTACTATAGGTACATATATTGTTTTTGATAAGTGGCAGTGCTAAAAAATAAGTCGGTAAAAAAAAATTTCGTCAGACGCTTTATTACCTACTCTTTCCTATTTTCGAGTCGATATCAATTTAAAACTAACCTTACTGTTACACCTTCGCTATTTAAACATAATGTCCGAACGTAATCGTCCATCGATCCTACCAGAAACAATTATGTTCTTTAATCCCTTTAAAGCAGCAAAAAGCAGCAGCAGGGTTAATTAGGATAAGTACATGTTGACGAATTTGTTGCCGGCAGTCATTCTTATTTGAAACATCTTGACGAAGCCTGTTGCTGATATATTTATGTTTTGTGTGTGACTAGGTTCATAATAAATAATAATATAGCTAACGTTCGCGTTTTTATCCCTTTATCATTTTATATTTGTTACATAAAGAGATCAAGCTTTATCTAAAACCACACCCAAAGAGACAGTTATCTGACATGTATTACCGCTATCGCTTCGATGGGGTACGAGATAAAGTGAGATAGTTTAGCTGGATGCTGGGACCTGCAGTCAAAAACCGAGCGTCTCAAGATGAAGCTGCTAATACTGTTGGCAGGTAGGAATTTATACATTTCCAAGTTCTGAACTGATCCATATTTTTAGGTCCCTCTTTGGGAGCTTCGACGTTCTTGGGTTTAAAGCGAAGACTGGTGGTAACATTTTCTACGTTTACGACAGATTATATTTAATCCATATTATTAATCCGACGTTTGCCGTGGTCACGGAGTTTGTAATCCGAATTATTCTAGTAGGTATCCGAATCCATTGTCCGTCCAAATTGTCGTTTATGGCTGATTCTTCGAGCGTTTCAACCGCCCTCATTCCCGTGGCAGCATTAATGTCGAAATTCCTGTAGCTTTAGATGCTATTTTCGGTTATCTTGTAGAGTTCCCAGACTTCTACAAAATTTAACTGAAAATGCTTCCAAAGCTACAGGAATTTCGACATTAATGCGGCCACGGGAATGAGGGCGGTTGAAACGCTCGAAGAATCAGCTAGCAATTTCTTTCCAAATTAATATATTTTCAGATATAAAACTAACCTAAGTGCAGCTGCCTGATTCGGCTGGGGACATTTAAATTACGACAAAATTAATGAAGCATTGATGTACCTACAGCATAAATATGCCTTACATTATCCATAGTATTTAAGATTTCATTACCACTTTGTCCGTTGCGCAGGAGTGACAGCGGTTCTCGCAGGCACGGTGCCGAAGTCTCCGAAACCAAGGGAGCTGCACGTCGAGCCTCATAATGACGCTGGATTTCTCCTGAGCCTCGCTGATGGTACGTCATCTCTACAAGCCATAAAATAGTATTAAATTAAAATAGAATCGATCAAAAGGCTTTTACATAATTTCGGTAGGTATATACCTATATCACAAGACAAAGATAACCATAATTGCTAGGAAGAAGCGCTGCAAAAAACTCATGCAGAAAGTTAATAAAGAAACACAGCAAATATCACAATCCCAATAGCCCTCTCCTCTACTTATTTTTGCTATCGAGGGAGAAATCTATGAGATACTCAGAGTTGAAAAAGGTATGTGAGATTTTTACCCACTAAAAATCCTCCCAGTGCTGTAGTAGTTGCTTCTGTGATGATTCACCGGTTCCAAGATCTTCAAAGAACTGGCACAAGAATGTACCCTAACAACGTGAAAAGGGGTTTCACTCCCCTACCCACTGCCATCCTCTTTCCTGAGTTTCAAATTTTAAACTCTTCCTAAAACGACTGCATTATCTCTGGTATCTGGGTGTTAATTTTTTGGCAGCAGTAATTTTTATCGTTTTTTGAACAACAGAGTCCGGTCCTCAAGTGCTCGGGCACATCGGCCGAAGGGGTTCCAGTGAAGATGATGAAGTGACCTTCTCCATGACGTCGAGCTTCGATGAAGCCAGTGGCGGTTACAAGATCTCCGTACTCTGGGATGGACCTAGCGACAGAGTGTTTGAAGACTGCTTCGATTTCGGTATTAATTAAGATTAGTAGCAGTTTTGAGAATCGCAATAGACTTAAAACTGTATTGTATTAACTGTTTTTAAGATTCGAATCCAATCATCTTCTTCTTGCTCCAATCGTATAATATAAACAAGTACTTTTGTGCATCTGTATAAAGTAGCAGTAGATATTACGAGTATTAACAATGTTTTTTAACTGCTTCTAATTTATGAAGTAATTATATTTTCTACCATAAATATATTTTCTTAGGTACGAAGCAATGGTTCGCCGGCCCAGAACAGAAGGAGCAATACTGGCCAATTCAGCACGCTCACCTCAACAAATACTCCATCATCTCCAAAGAGGAGGACAACTCCGCTGTCTCGGAGCGCTACTGGCTCAACTCCGAGGGTCATTACTTCTACGTCCACCCAGAAGTCCCCCTCTTCGTCGATCACCACAACGTCCTAGAAAACCACATCTGTTTCATCGCTGAAGTCACCGAACCTTACTCCACAAGGCGTACCCATAATATCCTTAAATACGACATCTGGTTGTTGGACGATGCTAAAGTCGCCCATCAACACGCTGTGGCCACATACCTGGGTAAACCCTCTGGTATTCCAGATTACCGTATGATCCAGTACCCCGTTTGGTCTACCTGGGCGCGTTATTCCAGAGAAATTGACCAGGAGCTTCTCTGGAAGTTCGCCAATGAAATTAAGGACAGTGGATTCCCTAATGCTCAGTTTGAGATTGATGATCTGTGGGAGATCTGCTATGGGTCTTTGACTGTTGATGAGAGGAAACTGCCTGACTTAAAGCAGCTCGTCCAGGATATTAAGGGGTTAGGTTTCAGGGTTGCCATTTGGGTGCACCCCTTCATCAATAAAGATTGCGATCCGTGGTATTCCGAGGCCTTAGAGAAGGGTTACTTGGTACTCAACGAAGAAGGCAGCCCTGACTCGACTTGGTGGAACAATAATGGCTCTCTTCCTGGGTATATCGACTTCACTAATCCAGAGGCAGCTGACTGGTATTCGAGCAGGATCCAGAATTTGATTGATACTTACGATATTGACACTGTGAAGTTTGATGCTGGAGAATCCAGCTGGTCACCCCAGGTAAGATTCTAAATGGTTTAATTACTAAATGTATAGTAACAATATGGTCAAGTTCATATATTTTAGGACCTTGTATTATGTTCCAATATGTTTAACGACGACTATATAACAGTAAATCTATTATTTTCTGGATGGTGACAACTATTCTACCTGTCATCATAATATCACCCGAGAGACTTCCACTGCTAGACGTAGGTCTCTCCAAGAAATTGCTATAATAACCAGTCCCTTTGTTTTTGCCGCCCGGGTCCAGCGGTTTCTTACGACCTACTATATAAGTATAAAATTTAAGATTTTCCTCCAGTTGCTCTGAACCTATGTTTTACTTGTAGATTCCGGTGCAAACTGGTGATATTGATCTGCATCCGGGACACATCGTACAAAGCTACGTGCGGACTGTGGCTAAGTTTGGACCTGCCATCGAAATCCGCTCAGGAATGAGGTGAAACAGCCTGAAACTCTTAGATAAATATAGAGATAGTCTTTCCACACCTTGATTGATAATTTTCCCTCAATAGAAATAAAAACAATCTTAAGGCAAAAGAGCTTTTGGTTCCTTATACCATAACTTTTCAAAATAAAAACAAAAGAAACCTGTAAACGCTTCTGAAAAAACCATTCCTTACTTAAAACTAAATAGCAGTGAACGTTAGAGGCCGCTTGCACCATCTGCATTAAATATGTTTAAGTCTTAAATCAGTTTAAGTTGTGTCAAAATGTATGGAAATGTCATGTCGTTTAATATGTTAAACATATTTAACGCAGATTGTCCAAGCGGCCCTAGGAGTTCATGTTTTGCCAGACCGTTTAATTATTTAGCTTGTGATTTAGAATTCGTTTATCGCTATTCCTTTGGGGACTGTTTGTGTTTTCGGGACAAAATTAGATACTCTACGTACATCTTCGGGCGATAAACTACTTTTGTACCAAATTTCACATCGATCAATTGAGGCGTTAAACCTTTAGGCCCCTCGCATACTATCGACTTTTTATCGGCCGATTATACGGTTGTCCTTATCCATTTTTACAAAGTTTGTGAAGACAAAACACAATCGGCCGACTAAATAGTCGATAGTAAGTAGCCTTAAGAAACTCGCAATTATAATATCAGGAAGTAAGCATACGGATCTATGTATGTCCAGGACTCAAGATCTCCCAGTATTCATCCGCATGGTAGACAAAGACACCCTCTGGGACTTCAACAATGGTCTCGCAACGCTGGTCACCACGCTCCTGTCAATGAATCTGAATGGATACACCCTGGTGCTACCAGACATGATCGGAGGAAACGGGTATAATGCGAAGCCCAGCAAAGAGCTGTTTGTGCGGTGGCTCCAGGCCAATGTGTTCATGCCCACGCTGCAGTATTCCTTCGTGCCATGGGACCATGATGATGAGGTAAGGAGTAACAAGAAGCCTAAATACTAAAATTTACCTTGAATTATTATTCCTTATGAATGAAGAAAATAGAAGCAAGATGTTTTTTTCTTTTCTTCCTTCCTTTCCTTTGCTCTGCTAATTAATATTTAAGCTTTTTAAAATGTAATCAGATTTTTCTTTCAAGTTAGTTTTTGGCCTCATGCACAGCCTTAGGTACACGGAGGTGACAGGAATGACTCTTATTCTTTAAGACTAACCTAAATGGTTATTTTTATTGAAATGATTTGTGAATGAAAATTCAATTGAAAGAATAGTTACATTGTAGAATTGAATTACTTAAGCTTCAATTTTTTTCTATTACTATATAGCTACGATTTTTTATACATATGCCCTACTGACAAGTGTTTAAAATATATGTGTTGTTGATGTTTTTTTAACAAGCTCGTCACAGATATACATAAGGGTCTTGTTTGTTAGCTATCTCCTATCTCAAGAGCCTGATAAAGATTACCGTACTATCATAGGTACTTAGTAACATTTTCCCTGTACTTTTACCGTTTATGTCAGTACTTTATTGAGTTGTAACATAGGACCAAGTTATGTAGATTCAGTATAAGGTAGTTTGTCTGTTTGTCCATTGTGTGGGCTTTAAGAAAAAGCAATACTGGATTAAGGAATTTACACGCACAAAGTTGCCACAATCTCTATACTTACAAAAATGCATACATTCCCGTGTATGACCGTTTCCAAAATACCACCCGCAGATTTATATTAACGAACAGCTAAATGCTTTAGCCAATGCCAGTGCCAAAGGGGTATATTCTTTTGAATAACACCCTACGGTGTTTGAGCAAATCTTCGACCTTGATCATACGGCGCTCACTTCGAGGCATTTTAGCCAAGGTTGAAGGCACCCAATGCTGCATAATACCTACGTGCGGACTGGTCAAGTAATGACTACCATTCGACCGAGCCATTTAAATAACAACCTTAATACACCCTTAATAACACTCAAGCTTTTTTACGGCAGTTGTGCAGTTCGCTTGTCGCTCAGTGCGTGTCTCTTACGTTAAACTAGGAAGGGATATAGGCAAACAAAATGCGGACAAGATGTCCAGCCACATTTATTGATTACCTGATCACTCCTTCTGTTTCAGGCAGTAGAAATCTGCAAGAAGTACACTCAGCTCCACGCGGACTTTGCTGATGAAATCGTGGCTGCCATGGAAGCGTCCGTTCGCGACGGAACCCCAGTCAACCCGCCCATCTGGTGGCTGGACCCCACTGACCAGACAGCTCTGGCCACTTGGGATGGTAAGAGTTTCTACTGTTCTTAGTATATCTTATTTTGAGATACAGGTGGGCCCTTTTAGATAGGTACATTCGCCACTGTAGGATCTTTTGTGCAATTACCGTTCCTTAAATGGAATGAGAGGTTTCCTTAGTATTATTTTCTTTCACCGTTAGAGTGGTTACCACAGAAAGCGCTGGGATAGAACTCGGTACATTGCGATCACAAGACAAGTTGACACCTATAGCCACCGTCGTTTCTTTTACGTTCTTAGAAAATATTAAATTATCTCTATGTCGTTGATAGGGTTCTCTGTTAGGCTTAGTAAAACAACTTCGTGCGCGACTCTCCTACTGGATGTTCGGGGTGACAGATTTCGGGGAGGATGAGGCGGTAGAGGTATGCGCAACCCGCCCAAGATAACACCAAGATGCCCCGTCCCTACCAATGTCCGTCATAGTTAATACAAATAACGGAGCTTTTCGAACATGGAAAAATTACACTGTATAAACCTTAGCTGATTCATATCCTAGGTTCGAAACGAACACGATAATGAGATTCGGAAGAATATTTACTTTGAATAACTTTGTTCCCAAGCTGAATGCATGCACGTATACAATCATGGTTACATTTTATAGTTTATTTAATAAAAAAAATTGCACAACAGACAGACAGCAGACTTACATATTTCTCCCAGTCAACTATTTAATTTCATTTTCTAGCATTCCTTACGCATCTCAAGTGCATGATGAGTAATGCCCTTATTACCGGTAATCGGTAGATAGCGACGCCAGCTCACGAGGTGTTGGTGTCGCAATTTAGCTAAACGTTTCCATTGAAAATGGGTTTCTTCACCATTGTTCTGACAATGTATGAATCTCATGCTGGCGCTTAGATTAAGCTATTATTTTCTAATTGCAGGTGACAATTATACGCCTTATATTTTGATTTGTTTTTTGTATATAGGCGCTAGATGTTAGATAAAAGTTTTTTGCAGTTTATATATTTTTTTAAGATCTGTAGCACAATTCTAATCTTATTGCAACATTATAAATACGATATAATATCAACAGGATGTAGTCTGCGATTACCTTGTTATTTAATGAGCTCCCGATATTTCAACACAGGTTCATATGCCAGGAGCACGGGGTAGACAACCGACTGTATTATAATCAACCGTGAATCTTTAAAAACTGATTATAAATTCGAAAAAATTACGTCTTTTTTCAGACCCTAAGACAGTACATTAAGCACGGAAAGAAATCCCAAATAAAATTCAAGGTTTCTTTGCATCATTATTTTCACTAGTATCTAGAAGCGATGCGAGAGTTTCATTCAACCCACGAAGGACCACTCAAATTGACGTTTCAATGAATGTAAAATTAAGAGGATAAACTACACTATGACTTACTCTCTTTTCCAGAGTTCCTCCTCGGAGAGAAGATTCTAGCCGCCCCAGTCCTTGTAGAAGGCGCGACGTCACGCGACGTTTATTTGCCGCGAGGCACGTGGCGTGACGCCGCAGGGTCCGTGTACCAAGGGCCCATCATGCTCCAGGCGTACCCCGCGCCTCTGGACGCACTGCCTTACTTCATCTTGGAAGATTAATGCCAAAGATTTAGATTAGGCTAGCAAACAATACACGTTTGCTGCCTTACTCTAACTTTTAAGCTAGAAAAATACAGCAAAATGGGTGTTCTTCTAGCGCCGATGGTAGAGTAAGACAGAAGTCTACTGTCATTTTTATTGTTAGTCTAATCCGCGCTTTAAACATTTTGTGTTGTTCATGAATATACAATTGTTTGAAGTTTGTGTTTTATTGGACCCAAAGAAGTTAGGTTAGGTAGTATACTATCTTCGAAATGCATCTGAGAAAAGAGGTGGTAGGACTATGCAGAGACCACTACGCTAGGTACCATCTTACCCACTAAACCTGCTGGCATACAGCATTTAATTGCGTTCAGGGGCTCGCCCTTAGCTCGCCTTTGTTTATAATTTCTAACCGAATGCGCAAAGTCAAAAGAAGGGTATTCAGGAGTTGAGCAATCTACCTATATATACAGGGTGTCCCAATATCAGTAACCCACATTGACACCGGAGGTAGACCAGCCTAAGACGGAACAAATCAGCCTAACATGACCTCAGTAAAAGTCGCATGTTTTTCGAGATGTGCCAGTTTAAAGTTTGTACTGGAAAAAAACTTTAAACTGGCAAATCTTGAAAACCATGCAATTTTTACTAACACCATGTTAGGCTGGTTCGGTGTGGGGAAAATGCGTAACGCATTTCCACTCCGTTAAAAAAAAAAAAAAGTTAAAAAGTTTCACACGGTGCTAAAATAATTTTGCACGGTAGCAAATGTCCCGCTTGAAATCCGCTCATTATTCTACTTTAAAATCCTTCACCACACTTATTAGGTTCTGGATTCAATGCCGTCGCAAATATCGTTTTGCTCCCTTCTACAATTTACTAAACATACGAGTTACGGCTAATGAGCTCCAAAGACTTGAGTCACAAATCAAATCTTAATCACCTATCAATGATTTTCATCCTTCGAACGGTACAGGCCTGGTTACCATACAACGCTTTGCAGTTCAGTTTCCGGCGACTGACAAGACAGAGCTATAGCAGTTATATGGCGCTGTCCCTTTCTCGCACCGTTAACTGTACAGCATAACGATCTCATATTAACCCCCCTGAACGTTATCTGTTAAGTGGTCTGAAGAGGCTGACATGTTCTACCGTCAACGAGTTCCCGGAGCAGTTGCAATTAGAAGCGGGTGGAAATGGTAGCCTTCAGGGTTGGGTTGGGTAAGTAATTTACAAGTTTTTTAAACTTTTTTTTTTCTTCTGTACCAAAATTGTAAAGAGGGACAAAATTGTACGGTGAGACTTCGTTGTCTGTCTGTCTGTATGTCACAGCAGTTTTTCTCAGCAACTACACAAAGCTATCAACTTGAAATTTGACATAGCTGTATAACTTGCTTGCCCGCAACTGTTTTTAGTAAAAAAAAAATGAAAATAATTTTATAAATAATTGGAAATGGGTCTAGAATGGGGGGTTGAAAAATGGAAGTGATTTGATTATAGCAAGTGGGAATGTCATAATATGAAAGGGCTCAAACTGCACATTTCAAAACGATTTTTTTTATAATTTTCCATGACGTACTTTTTGATTTATAACCAAAAATGTTCAAAAAATGACCGTGTATATAAACACCGGAGATAAGGGGGGTTAGTTTAAATCTTGCTAGTAAATTATTAAACATCCGTTATCGTAATGGCTGACGAAGACAAATAGTGGGGTATAACGTCTAATGATAGAGTCGAAACAGCATAGGCTGCTGCCGGTGGTTTGAAGTAATTTGAATAGGTTAGATGAAGCTGTAAAAGGCTATGCAAGGAACGTACTTAGGTACAGTCGGCAAAAAATGTTTTTTTCTCTTGTTTGTTAAGGGTTCCTTGGTGAAAGTAGTTTTATATGTATAATTGATTGCGTCATTACTTGCAGCTGTACGACTGGACTGACGATTTTTAAACGGTTGATTTTTTTTAATTCCCGTGGGGGATTTTCTATATGTGAATATAGAAAATTTGAATCTAGAAATGTATGTTCATTGTTGAACCTTGAACTTCGGGTCCAAAAACGGAAATTAAAACGCTGTAATATGCACCCTTTGACGTGAAGTGTATTTGACCTTGACCTCAAAGTTAGTTTGACCTTGAACTTTGTATTTGACGTTGAACTTTGTGTGTCAGTGTCAGTGCTGGCGGCGCTGGCGTGCGCAAGCGCTGAAACACTGTCGCTGCAGATTAACGACATGTCGCTGGCACTCGAGCCACAAAGCGCCGGCGGATTCAAGATAGCGATGCTTAAAGGTAATACACAACATATTAATGAGGAACCTTCGAGCTTAACATGCATGCACGAGATAAATTTTGACAGGTGCTTGGGAAATGAATGCATCTATTCCATATTCTAATGTAACGCTTAAGGTTTAAAATAAAAGCGTTTCGTCCTGATTTTTATTACCTTTTATTACTAAGCCACTATTGCGATTTTCACATTTTTATAGCGATTTTATCTTGATGGGACACTTTTATTTTAAACCTTAAGCGTTAATCTTACGTTAGAATATGGAATAGATGTATTCATTTCCCTAGCACCTGTCAAAGTTTATCTCGTGCTTGCATGCTAGGAGGCCTTAATATTTACGGGTATAATCATATTAGAGAACTGAACTCTGCAAGTACTACCTACCTACTTGTACCTACCTATAAATAACAATATGACTTCTGATTCTGAAGTAAGTACATAAACGATTGCAAATTCAAGAAAGTGACGGGTTTTGTGTCAGCATTCGCGGCGCATGCGCTGTCTATATCCGCCTTAACCTTTATACCTAGAATGCATTGAGGTCACGTTGCACCTTCGGATAATTTAGTACCTATGCAATGTGGTACCGCATAGAACGTGTTTAAACATGCCATTTTTGATTACAAATATGTTTATTTTGCTCATTCATTACCACCCCACAGTTGGGCAGTTCACATAGTATCTGACTTTCACTTTTCCAGACGAGCAAGAGGTGTTCTCTGCTCACATCGGCCGCTCCCTGGTCTCCATGTCCTTGAAGACGCAGTACATCAGCGGGGGCGTCAGCCTGTTCCTTGACGGGGCTGATGTGAACATCACGACGGTGGTTGACGAAGCAGCCAACGCGAGGGGCATCAAGGTCACTTGGATCACCAGTGATCTGACCAGGCTTGAGGACTGTTTTAACTTCAGTAAGTATAGTGAAGTTTTTATTGCGTCTGAGAAGGCAGAACACAAGTTACTAGTATACTTATAATCTCGTAGGGTAAGTCTGATGATGATGTTCTTCTGGAGACGGATAAAATTTAAAATACTTACAGCCTGTTATACAATCGTAAAGTAAAGTATATATGCAAATAAAATTAGCCCTTTCCCTTTCTTACACGTGAAAATAGACAAGAAGAGGGCTATCTTTAACTGACAGAAGAATTTACTTGTCGATTATGAAACAGGCCCTTATTAAAGTTAAAAATTACTAAACTAATATTCAAGTACCAATTTGTTGCAATTTAAATAAATATTTTTTTAAGGTACCCACCATTGGTACGGCGGACCTATGCAGTTGAACCAAATCTACCCGATAGAGACAGCCACAGTAGAAAACATGCCGTACGTCACCAAAGAAACGGACAACGGTGCCATTACAGAACGCTATTGGCTCAATTCTGCTGGCCAGTACATCTACGTCTACCCGCAAGTACCTCTCTTCGTTGACTACAATATCTCCAGTAACCAGATATGCCTTGCAGCAGAGATTGCTGCACCATACTCAAGTAAGAGGAATGTCACCGAAATGTCGTACGATCTCTGGTTTTTAACCGACGTCAAAGCAGCTCACAAGCA
Source organism: Tortrix viridana (assembly GCA_963241965.1). Classification (NCBI taxonomy): domain Eukaryota; kingdom Metazoa; phylum Arthropoda; class Insecta; order Lepidoptera; family Tortricidae; genus Tortrix; species Tortrix viridana. The sequence continues at coordinate 12,168,121 of OY725188.1, read as the reverse complement.
CGCTATAGCCAACTACTTGGGCAAGCCTTCAGGTGTTCCCGATTTCAGAATAGTTCAATACCCCATCTGGTCTACTTGGGCACAATTCGGGAGGAATATAACGGAAACCAATTTGCTAGAGTTTGCTAAAGAGATCAAAGCATACGGCTTTGAAAATTCGCAGTTGGAAATTGATGACCTCTGGGAGATCTGTTACGGGTCTTTGACAGTAGATGAGAATAAGTTTTCTAACTTTTCGAAGCTGGTGCAAGATATCAATGATCTGGGGTATCGTACGACGATTTGGATGCATCCATTTATTAACCAAAATTGCGAGCCTTGGTACTCTGAAGCTTTGGCAAGTGGGTGAGTTGACTTACACCTCTTATACATCTACTATGTTCTTGTCCTTATTATCATTGCCATTTGGATTATTTACATTGCTTCTTTTTAACGATCTGGTACATTAGTATTCAATTTAAGACTAGCAATGCACTTCACGTTATCTTCATTTCGGAAAAGCTACCACTACCTATAAAAACCGTGACTTACCTGTGGGTAAACTTGGAGTGAGATACCAGTAGAATCTTCAGGTGCTGAATGAACATTTTTCTATTCTATTGTACTTTTATCTCTTTCCAGTTACCTAGTCCTAAATGAATCTGGGAGCTCGGACACGTCGTGGTGGAATGACAACGGCACGGTGGCGAGCTACGTGGACTTCACCAATCCCAACGCTACTGAGTGGTGGTACGAGCGCGTCAAGAAGATCCTCGATGACTACGGCATCAACAGTGCTAAATTTGACGCTGGGGAAAGTAGCTGGTCGCCACAGGTGAGTGGTTCTTCAACTCGAACATCACGAGGAACAACAAAATAACGAGGAAGTTCTGAGATGATAGCCTACTTTCTTATGGAGAGCCATCAAAAGAAGAATTAAGATTATTTCTATGATTCCCAGTCCCTATTCTTCACTTCTTTATTGGAAAGTTAACGTACAAGGGCGTTTATTCACAAAACGGACTCGCCTGTGGGTAATTTTTCGAGCGTTTCAACCGCTTTCATTCCCTTGGTCTCATTAGTGTTGAATGTCCTGTAGATTAGGATAGCGTTTTCAGTTATTTTACAGAAGTCAGGGCTCTCTACAAGATAACCCAAAATAGCATCCAAAGCTACAGGAATTTCGACATTAATGCGACTAGGGAAATGAGAGTGCTTTAAACGTTCGAAAAATTACCCCTGTAAGCTGGACCACGAATAACCGGCGAGCTTTAGCAATCATTCGTGCTCAAAGGCTTGACAGAGTTAGAATCCTACGTTCTGCTGGCTTATTATATGGTCGTGTTCATCATGTGGAAACGTGGAAAAATCCTCTGTCACTTTCTGTCCAATGTGTAAGTGCGAGAGTGAAGAATGCTTTATTTACATTTATCCACCGTGATAAGGCGACCATAATACGAAGGCTGCGTCCAAGGTCATGGGCATGCATAGAAATCGCCCCATGGTCATACTTCATACCGCCGCTCAAAGACGTGGCCATGCCGTTAAGCCTGTAATACGTCATATTTTCACCAGATCCCCGTGCAGACTGGAGACATATATACGCACCCGCACCACATCACGCAGCAGTATGTGCGCACCTGCGCGCGATTCGGAGACATGATCGAAGTGCGCGTCGGCTTCGAGTGAGTACAAGGCGCAACCTTACTTGTGTCCTGTTATAACATTTTGGTATTTGACATAACCTTCTAAGCTATAGTTGAAAATTTGTTATTTTACTGTTTCATTTCATTCAGTTGGAAGGACTAGCAATCGACAAACCAGCTTCAACTGTTTTCCACATGGTAGACCTTTAAGTATGTTGACATATTTGCAAATCGTTACGCTTGATAAGCGAGTTCATTGTGGGCCACCACCACCAGAATCAATAATTGATAGAACAGAAGCCTGTCACTATAAGGCATATGAATCATTGGCTTAATTAATTTCTCGTAACGTCGACGCTATGATTTTATAAATTTCTCGTAACATGACACTGCCATTATGACAAGGTTCTTTGGTGCCTCAACAAAGTCAGTGATGCTACTGTTTATGCAACCACCGAAATTGTTCCTCAATCTGGATCTCTTGTCAATGAATCTGTTTTCTTTTGTCTGTCTTCAGGACCCAAGACCTCCCAGTGTTTGTCCGCATGGTCGACCGCGACTCCGACTGGGGCCTCAGAAACGGTCTCTCCACCATCATCACCACCACCTTCCAGATGAACCTGGCCGGCTACACCATGGTGCTGCCCGACATGATCGGGGGCAACGGGTACAACCTCGTCCATGAGGACTCCACAGGTAGCAAAAAGTGTTGATATAAGAGCTAGGTAGGAGAACTTATTAATTGATTATGCCACGGAATTACCTTTTTTGGGTTAAGTATATATATATATATATATATTTATTAAGTAAAAAAACATGGCATTGCTCTTTTCATTACAAAATAGTGTTTTATAGTGCTTATTAAAATTTAGGAACAATTAATCGATCAATTCTTTATTTGCGGTCTTTATCATAATATTGTGCCCTGTGCCCAGAGAAGCTAATTAGTTAATTAGCTTTTAACTCTTATGCTTTTACTCGAATTACTTGCAGTTCTTTTGGCAGGAACTATTGCGATTTTGCCATAATAATGAAAAACATCGCAATAGTTCCTTCGAAGGAACATCCTAAGGAACTACCGCGAGTAATCCTTTTACTCTACTATGTATTTTATAAATTGCAGCTTCACAGCCTTTAAATTACTGTATGCTTATAAAAAAAATCATACACAGCGTTTGACGCGATTCCTGGGTCTTCATTGCCCACGAAAGAGCTGTTCATCCGATGGGTCCAGGCCAACACTTTCCTGCCAGCCATGCAGTTTTCTTTTGTGCCGTGGATTTTTGATAATGAGGTATGAAAGTTACCAGTGAAAGTGACACTGTTAATTTAAGTATTTGTTCTATGCTTCTCATAATTTCTACCACTGATTCCATTGGCTCAGTTTCTTCTATCCACTTCCTCCCGGCTATAGCAGTATTATCGGACCATATTTATATGAAGTATTTAACATGTATCGCTGTTGATGCCCCAAATAAATAAAATAAATAAATAAAATAAAATAGCTTTAGATCGACCAGAACTTCAGTATAGCCGGGTGATTCCCATTTGATCCATGTAAGAACGATTTTTGTATAGTGCTATGACGTAACGTGACGTAGCGTTCAATACAAAATAGGTAGTTCCATGGAACAAACGGGAATTACTCTATAAGCCTGTTCTAGAGACTTTAGTAGGCCTCTATTCAACTTTTCGGCTCCAACAGTCATCCGACCTTTGCAAAAGATTCCTACCCACAGCAATTTGAGACTTGGTATTCGGCTTACAATATCCGTCACTCTAGTCTTTTTAGAATACTACCTAACCCTTTTTTTTTCAGACAGTTGAGATCAGCCTGAAATACACTCAGCTGCACGCGGAGTACGCGCAGACGATCTATGAAGCCATGAACGCGTCGACAGTTGACGGTCGACCAGTGAACGGTCCTCTGTGGTGGATCGCACCGACAGACGAAGACGCGTTGGCTATTTGGGACCGTAAGTAGCGCCATCTAGTTTACACCACACGAAACTGCTTTTGTTTTTTAATAGCATGTAGAAGACAAACGACACCACCTGATGGTAGCACCGGCCCTAGGATTTTATCAGGGTCAGGGTAAGATTGCCTTTCAGCGCCCGTTGGTCAACGCTTTCACAAGCTTTGTCACTTAATATTGTTCTTTGCTTTGGCATTTTGGCGCCCCTTGCCACCTGGCGCCTAGAGCAGTCGCTCCTCTCACTCTACCCTAGGGTTGGCACTGCCTGATTGTAAGTGGGCTCTGAGACTCTTAGACTATTCTCAAGGATTCAAATGCGTTGCCAGTCATCAGGACTAGGAATGCATGCTAGTCATTTTGTTCCGGAGTGGAGCAAAACAGAATTGTTAACCACTCATTTCGAACGTTCGCATCACTATCTCTTTCACTCGTCAGTTGTGATTAATCGTGAGAATGGGAAAGAGTAACGTAACTTATTTTAATTTTGACTTTCAAAGTAGCTCCCCAGACATCCATACACCGGAACAAGACAATGCGAACATTATTGCTTGGCGACAGATCAAAGATGGTGGTAACGCTCCATGCCGACCCAGTGGTCTTACCGGGATTCCTTCTTTTGCCATAATTTAATATGCCATAATTGATTCATTTGCCACAACTTTCATTTTCCCGAAGATTTTTTTCTAAAACCTTTTAAAGAAGATTATTTAAAAGATTAGCACAGAACCCAGATTAGGTTAGGTTTATTTTGTAATAGCAATCCTGAAAAGTATGTGATTTCAGAAAAAAATGCCTTTACATTATGGCATATGAATTTATGTCAAACAATAGATACCCCTTACCAACACTAACTGCCGCACTCAGAGACGTCAATTAATTTTTTAGTTTCATTAAAGTTGCTGCGTCTTATTCTATTGCTATAGCAAAGAAAGTGATAGCAGCTACTTTAATGAAACTTAAAACTTAATTGATGTCTCTGAGTGCGGCCCTATGAATGTAGTGATTGATGAATGCAAGATTGTGGGAAAGAGTCGAACTGCTCGTTAACGGATGGATCGGTAAGGTCAAATATAAAGCTTGTAAGTATTTGTTCTTGAGTTTAAAGTTATATACATTTAAGTATAGTCCTTTACTAACCACTTTTCGACCTTACCATACAGAATCGAAAAGTGGTAAAGGACTTTCTTGATGATCGACTATACTTACCTACCTAGCTTAGGATCAGGTCAATTTGTGTAAGGTTGTCCGATGATATGATTTTTTTTTCCAGAATATCTCCTCGGCGAGGACATCATAGTAGCTCCTGTTCTAGTAGAAAACGCGACATCTCGCGACATCTACCTGCCTGAAGGCGACTGGCTAGCCAAAGGCAACAGCGACGAGCTCTACGTGGGCCCAGTGTGGCTCAGGAACTACTCTGCTCCCCTGGACGAACTACCGTACTTCGTCCGTAAGGCTGACCCTGACGCCGCTAACTCTCCTCACGTAACTGGGATCCTGGTAGCTGTTGCTATGATTCTTGTTTTTATTTATGGTAATAAAACGTAATTTTTTGAAAAGATAGGAAAAACGAGTAGAATCAAGCTTGGAGACAGGATTACAGTGTATTGATGTATTTATATTCCATAGATATTATAATTTTTTGTTAGCAACTAAAATTGATAATGTTTATGTGTAGTTTCCTATCCTGCACCTGTATTATGATCGCCTTATCACGGTGTGGGTAAGTGTGGATAAATTATCCGTCACTGTGACAGATATTTTATCCACTTTTTTTCACATGATGAACACGATCATTATCATCCCGAAGTGCACAACAGAACTGTAATATTGAGAGGCCAAAATCATCATTAGACTTTTTTCGGTAGGTTGGTGGTTGGTTCTTAGGGTTCTGTAGTCAACAAGGAACTCTTATTAGTTTCACCATGTGCGTCTGTCCGTCTGTCTGTCCGTCCGCAGTTTAACTCAGGGACTCTTATTACTACAAAGCTGTAATTTGGAATAGTTTTACATTTCAATTACGCCGACAAAGTTGTAAAATAAAATCTTGAAAATTTTTTTTCCGGTGCCTCCCATTCTTGTAGAAATGTTTGCTAATATTTATGATTTTTTTTGGACATTGTTGTTTGTGTTTGTAAGAATGGCGACGGTACAGTCAAGGTCATAAATATGTATACACTTTAGTACCTTGTCACTTTAATCGCTGTGACATGCATATATGGCAGTTTAAACATGACATTAAATAGACAAGGTACTAAAGTGTATACATATTTATGACCTTGACTGTACCTACACTGAGCTTGATCCGACATACCCGGTTTTTTATTTATTGATTGAATAACTCTTGCCCTTGGAGGACGAACATTTATTAGTCAACGATGAAGCGAGCTCACCTAAGAAGCCTATTCAGTATTCACTCTACCTTTGCATATGTGACGTTCTCAATATAAAGGGACCTTATGGAGGCAGGTGGTTACGCCGTTTATAGAACTGTTACCATAGTATTCGTATAGTTACAAGAACAGCGTAACTGCCTTCCTCCATAAGTTCCATTTATATTGAGAACGTCACATATACAGCTACCAGGATCGCAGAAACTAGAAGTTAACTTCATCCGAACCTGACGCCGCGATTTCCCCTCAAATTATAATTATTGTTCTTTATTGGTTAATAAATATGAACAAAATAAATTATACGATTATCCTTGTTTAATCAATATAGTTTTATTTTACGACTAATTAGATAAATTAAGCGTGGTCTGCTTTATGTACCTGCACATAAAGTACATCTTATTTCTATGTTTATAATCATCATTACTAACACAAGCTAGAGTTTAAAAATATTAAATAAAAGCTATGACACGCTTCCATTGCGGTAAATTAAATTTAATTGTATTTTTAATTGTTTGGTTAATAAACACAATTTAAACTTGTTTTTACACTAACAATAATTATGCCGCATGTAGACCAACTATGTTTGTAAAATTTTACGTGTTGGTCAAATTTATTTGATAGTCTTTGGCCAGTCGAGGACAGAAAGATGTTTACACTTTTTCCAAGGTCCAAAAGTGTAAACATCTTTCTGTCCTCGACTGGCCCTATATTTAAACAGTTGAAATAAAATGGTAACAGGTCATTTTGGTACAAATTCCAAAATGCATAAAGGTTGAAATGTAATTTTGTCAAAAAGTACAAAATGTTTGTGCCACCAGGTCATTTTGTCTGAATATTTTAAGGGCAAAATATGCTATGGTCAACATATCTTTTAGTTAAAATGTTTCCAAGACAGCATTCATTATGGTCTAGATGTCATTTTGTCTGAAAGATTTCAGGACAGAATACTCTGTGGTCAAAATGTACAAAATGCGATTGACTAAATGTACTCTACTCGAAATGTTTTCACGATAGAACTCATTATGGTCAAAGTGTCATTTTGTCTGGAAGTTTTTAGGACAGAATACTCTGTGGCCAGAATGTACAAAATGCAATTGACTAAATGTGCTCTACTCGAAATGTTTTCATGATAGAATTAATTATGGTCAAAGTGTCATTTTGTCTGGAAGTTTTCAGGTCAGAATACTCTGTGGTCAAAATGTACAAAATGCGATTGACTAAATGTGCTCTTTTCGAAATGTTTTCAAGATAGAATTAATTATAGTCGAAGTATCATTTTGTTTTCATATTTTTATGGTCAAAATTATGTACCTAATAATGTTATTTTATTTATTTATTTATTTATGATTGTTTATTATGACACTACTCTACCTATTGACATATTTTAAAAATAATTAAGCAATAAAATCAACACGTACTCGAGTAAAGTTCTGTCCATATGGCCGATTTTCTCAGCCAACTGACAAGGACGCAGCTATTCGGTCAAAAAGAGAGCGTGTTCATCTCTCTTCTAACAGATAGTTGCGATCGGTTGTCTGATGAAATCGGTTGTCTGGGTCCTGCTTTACATTTAACGACTTAAAAAAATGTTTTGTAAAATGTTTTGATACATTTAATTTGTATTAAGACGGTATAATAATAGCACAGCTTGACATTAGCACATTTTGTCAAAGGGTCTTTTTAGACACTTGGTTTCATGACATCAAAACGTTTTGTCATTTGTTAATTATATCATCTTTACTTTATATACTTTTTGACCGTTGTACATTTTAACCCATTGAACATTCTGGCACTTGTACCAACATTACCCGCTACCGTTTTGTCATTTGTTCTTACAAACATGTTGACATTAATATACTTTTTGACTTTTATACAATTTGACAAAAGGATTTTTGAACCCATTGAATGTTTTGGGATCTTGACCATTTATCTATTGTTAATTTTTTCTCTGGTACAATTAGGCTCTTAGGTTTTTGTGACATCTAATTGTTTTGTCTTTTGTTCATTATAACATGTTTACATTTACATACTTTTTGACCGTTGTACATTTTGATAATGAGACATTTTGAAACATTGTACAATTAGACATTTGTACCAACATGACCTGTTACCAATAAAATCAATATCCGACATTGCTTATAAATCAAGTAAATTAAGAGCTACAAATCATTCATCACCAAAAAAAAACATTCAATCATGTCTCGGTAACAACGAACAATTCGATACATTTTTGGGGGCAAATCGGAATCATTTTTTTTACCAAAAAACAGTGGTCCGGACGAATGTCCACAATTATTCCTAAATAAATAAGATTTTTTTATTATCTCCCCACAAATAACTTTGCCTAGTGTATTAAAATTATGATCGGCGATAGGGTAAAACATCTATACTTTAACAAAGAACGGTAGCGTGTCTAACGGGGCGGGGTAATCTCGGATCCACTCGCCCCCCTGCAGCCGGCGGGAGGGGTCGCCCTGCTCCAGCCACGCGCCGGCCGGCAGGTACACGTCGCGCTCCCGCGACCCTCGCTCCACCACAGGCGCCACCAGGATGCTCTCACCCAGGAGGTATTCTGAGGAAATTAATCAATTATAATCGAGAACATCGATCGGATTTATTTACTTATAGGGCCGAATACTGATGAGATGCCCGTCTTAAGAACAATAAAAAGTAACAGTTTGCCAGCAGGCCCAAGTCTATCGGAGGCCTGCATGGACGAGATAAAATTTGACAGGTGCTAGGGAAATGAATACATCTATTACATATTCAAACGTAAGACTTAACACTTAAGGTTTAAAATAAAAGTCGTCCTGACTTTATTACCTTTTCTTACTAGCAACTATTACTATGTTTTATATTATTATGTTTCATGAACGTTAATCTCAATTTAAGTAGTTAAAAGTACATCATAAAAGTTAATATTTTTATTTTTACTCTAACTAAATAAAACAAAAGGAATGTGCCCAAAAAGCTGATCTACAAAACTGCAACGGAACTTGATCAAATTCAAAGGCTGGCAAAAGATGGCTAATTCTAGAGATGAGGGGAAAAAGGTCTTAACTACTCACCATCCCATATGTCATGCGCCGTTGTGTCGGTGGGATCTATCCACCATATCGGCGCGTTGACGGGCGATCCGTCCCGCGCCGCTCGCTGGCACGCTGCTAGTATCTGGTTTGCATATTTGGCGTGCAGTTGGACGAATTTCTTGCTTAGCGCGATCGTCTGAAACGAACGCGATATGGCGATAACATTAAATTTCCATAACAACTAAGTACCCACTAAAACATTCCCCGTGAGAAAAATGTTAGAAAATTCACCTCATTATCGAAGTCCCAAGGCACGTACGAGAACTGCATGCTTGGCATGAAAGTGTTGGCCTGGAGCCACCTTATGAACAGTTCTTTAGTCGGCGATTCGTTGTAGCTGAAAAACACGGAAATGTCGATTATACACCGGCTGAAAACTTACTTCCCATTGTTTGTCATCATCAGAATATCACTCGAGGAGCCTCACTACTAGACTTGGGCCTAGGTACATCAATGCGGGAGCAATGATACCTACAAAAGCCGGTCCCGTGCTCCCCACATTCAGCAGAATTCTCTCACCAGCTAGTCGATCCACCTTGTACGTGCAGGGTATGATCATTAGCCATTACCTGCCCACCAATATTTTGACCGGAAAATGGTAGGAATACCATTTGCTAACTTACCCGTTTCCTCCGATCATGTCAGGCAATACAAGTGGGTATCCGTTGATGTTCATCTGCAGAAGAGTCGTGATGAGGGTCGGGAGACCGTTCTCGAAGGTCCAGTACGTGTCCTTGTCTATCATACGCACAAAGATAGGGAGATCCTGCGTCCTGGACAATGACAGACAAAATATCAGGTCAGAGAATCCTGGTCTGTTTGCGGAAGTTTGTGATGTAAAAATGTGTTTATGAATGCTTGTAATAAATTGAGATGGATTCACTTAACGGCTAGAGTAGAATTTACAGAATAAATGTACAGTCGAGTAAACTTATTTAAAACTAAGAATTAAGTATATATTAATGCTAATTATAGGTAATTAGTAACGCTTTAAAAAATTATGAATAAAAATATCTATGGCTGGTCTGCGTTTGGTGCACAAGTGCCATTCATCTAGGTTGACCATAATTACCTGTATGCAGCCCGGACCTCGGTGATAGGTCCAAACATGGCGGCGGCACGTAAATAGTCCGCCGTGATGACCCCAGGCTGGTCGCGGATATCACCTTTGAGGATTGGGATCTGAGGAAAAAATATATTTCTTCAATGTTCTTCAAATCAGACTGTGGCGAATCTTTAAAAGAGGTATCAAACAGTGGCTTACTACATGTTACAAAGTTAGCCAAACAGAATATTCATCCACAACCTTCTATACCTTCGATACCAAGAACCTAAGGAACAATTTTCTTCTGTTTTAAGTGCCTTTCCAACCGTATTCAGCGAAGCGGAAAAAATCGGATGCACTTGCAATCCTTATCCGATCCGGATGATGTAAAACTTAACACATTCGGCGTCGTTAACACGTCTGTTGTGCCAAAATTACATACGGTCGCAAGTCGCAGCGATGTTAATTCGCAAGTCCAATGAGCGTAACTTTCATGTATACCTGCGGCGACCAGCTGGACTCCCCGCCGTCAAACTTGTAGCTGTCGAAGCCGTAGGCATCTTGGATGCTCCTCAGCCGACCCATAAACCAGTTCCTCGCCTCCGGCCGCGTGAAGTCGATGTAGGCCGTCGTCGTGCCGTTATCATTCCACCAGCTGGTCTCCACCGACCCATACTCCGAAGAGACGAGGTACCTGGAAAGAAGCCAATGAATGTAGTTCAGACGTGAACATTTTACAAAGTCCAGTCGTGTCATTAATGATCTCAATCGACTCATCAATAATTTTAAAGCAGAGCATAACATAAAAACATATTTTATCTATACTCAATGTTACATACCCTTTGCGCTTCGCCTCGGAGTACCACGGCTCACACCCCTTATTGATGAATGGATGCGTCCAAAGCGTCACCCTGAACCCTTTCGCCTTCAGCACATTAACAGTGTTCTTCATGTTAGGGAACCTCTCCACATCCACCGTCTGGGAACCGTAGCAGGTCTCCCAAAGATCATCAATTTCCAACTGGCTATTAGGAAACCCGTAACTATTAATCTCATCGGCAAACTTAAGCACAACATCATGATTAACATCTGACTTGTATCTAGCCCAAGTAGACCAGATAGGGTACTTAATCATCAACGGATCAGGCACGCCCGACGGTTTCCCTAGATACTTTTCGACTGCGTATTCATGAGCTTTTCTCACGTCATCGAAAATACCAACAGCGTATATCAGCTCGTTTTTGTCTCTCTTGCTCGAGTAAGGAGGCTTGACTTGTGCTATGAAGCATGCTGCGTTCTTTTCTAAGTCATTTTGGTCGATGAAGAGAGGGACTTTCTTGTCGAAGTAGTAGAATATGCCCTCGGAGTTGAGCCAGTAGGGCTCGGCGACGCCGCAGTTGTCGGCTTCCTTGGTCACGTAGGAGTAGTCGACGAGGGTAAGCCGTTCAATCGGCCAGTACTGCCGCTTTTGCTGAGGCCCGCCGTACCAGTGACGAGAGCCTGAAGGCAAATAATTAGTTTAGAAAGATATTAACACGTTCAATGCGGCATGACCACTATAGGGCCATGTGCGACTTTACCTGGGTGCGGCGCCGAAAATAGCAGTTATCTCGGTGGTGCGGGGGTGATTTCTATGTGTTATCTCATTAGTACAAAAGAGACAAGTATAGGTTTATGCTTGTATTTTTAAGTAGGACTCAGTTTGATTAAAACATTACATGGCAAAATAATGTTCACGACGCACAGAAGTGAAATATTATCAACTGTGTGCGGCGTGACCAGTATATTGCCATACACCGTCACCTCATGCCGCACTGCGTGAGAGCGCGCGGACTGATCAGTCTTGCTTGTGTAGTGATGTGTCGTGATAACTCAATGTATCGGTGTAAGACCTAAGACTATACAAACAAATACAAACTTCTACGATAATTTTTCTTTTAACCAGTAGGTAATTGCCTAAATCAAAGAGAAATAATGATTCTATTAATATGTACAAGAAGGTTATACCTAATTAAAGTATGTTATCTCTTATTAGAATTTTCTGTAAAACTTAAAACTGCAATGGTCAATCTCATTACTAGTCACAGTCAGTCTGATTAAAGTAATATTTCGTTATTATTGTGTTTTTTCTGATTCTCTTAATAATAATAAAAAGTGAATTTTGAATATTAAAATAAAAGTAGTTCATTTTTATTGTCGATGATCTATTTTGCGATATTTCCCATAACTATTACCCCAACCAAGCTTTATAATCCTAGTGCGGGATGGCAAAATGTATCTCATAAAATCAGATCTTCACAGTTGGCCTTATATCTCTAAAAGTATGAAACCAAACTGGAGGCGGTTCCTGCGGTATATATTACAGTATGTATGCTACTAGTAGAAAAAAAAATTATGAAGGTATCTGCAAATTTCATAAAAATATGAGCCTTTAAACATAGTAGGTGATGTGGGCAAATAAAGGTCACGTCGCACCATGGTAGGTTTGCGTATGAGAAGTATAGAGGTCACGCCACATTCTCGGCAAGTTTATTATATTTAATGCCGCGTTGAACGTGTTAAATGTAATTAGTAAGAATATTTCCAGCTGTACGAAATTAAACTTGTATGAAGCATTATGCACTTAACAGACTGTCGATAGAGTGACCGAATAGGAAGGCAAACTATAACAGATAGGCCACATGATTACCACGTAATAACCACCGTTCATGGTCATTTAAATGACCTTTAAGGCCCGACAGTAATATCAAGCTCGAGATGACAATCTTAAAACTGCAAATGCGTTACCAACTCTGAGGAAAAAGAACCGGCTGTTATATCCCCTCATCGAAACACAGCTCCACGAGCTTCGCCGCAGGTTTAAGGGTAAGGTTATTTTGGAAGGGCAATACCTAACGAAACTTGCATAAAATTACAGACATTTTCCATCGTCATTAACTTCCGAAATACTCTTACCCAAGTTAACACAGTCCTCCAGCCGCAGCGTCTTCGGGCTCGCCCAGGTGATGGTGATGACCTGGCCCGGCCGGCCTCCGCTCACCGCCTCCACCGCGATTCGGACGGTCGTGTCGTTCGCGAACTGGATGACCACGTCGACATCTTGGACGACGTCTTTGATGGTGCCGGTGCGACGACCGATCACGGCTACCACTTCTGTCAGGCCCTCTGTAGAATTGTGTCAAAGGGGAATTTGTGATTTCAGCGGTTTACTAATGAATGGGCGACAAATGTTACCCAAACTGATTGGGGTAATTCTCAGAGCGTTTCAACCGCTCTCATTCTCCTGGTCGCATTTATGTCGAATTCCCTATAGATTAGGATAGCATTTTCAGTTATTTTGTAGAAGTCAGGGCACTCTACAAAATAACCCAAAATGGCATCCAAAGCTACAGGAATATCGACATTAATGCGACCAGGAGAATGAGAGCGGTTGAAACGCTCTGAGAATTATCGATTGATTTCCCAAACGTATCATTTGGCCAACTGCTTTTTTTCCGAAACTGTAAATATTTCAGGATTTTATAAAACTAACCTTACCTAACCTATAGGGTTTTACACGATGGTCCTGAAATAAATCCTGAAATATTTACAATTTCGGAAAAAAAAAACAGTTGGGTTAATGATAAGTTTGGGAAATTAATCAGTTTGGGTAACATTTGTCGCCCGAATGAAAGGATTCCGATTGCAGTTTGCGTCACTATGATAGCGTTCTATAAGGGCTCAACAATAACATTTTAGTGATGGGAAATATGCGCAGAACTCGTTCACTCCATTCCAAACACTGGAATTTTAGAAATATTAGATATATTACCAGTTTCCAAAACGCCAGATTCGAAATTTTGGGTAGGTTAAAATTAATAACAAACAGATATTTATTTATTCAGTAAGTAGGCCGCACGGGCACTTTTACACGTCAAAATCTACCAGCGCTTCCCAAGAGGAGACCACTGCTGAGAAGAAGCGCCGCAAGAAACTCAACAGTTAGTCATTAATTAATGTTAAGTCCTTTTCCTTTGATTTCGTAATCATACGGAATAAACGCACTTAATATTTGTCATTGAGCCCCGGTTCAAACCCGGGACCGCTAGCTTCGTAGGCAGGGACACCAGTTACTTGGTCGGTCAGTTAGGCTAATGGTCTCGTAATGTATAAATGTCGGCAAGTACTTCTCTTCAGCAGCAGGTTCAGTCCCCCGTAGGGGTTGTCTTCTAGGCGCACCGTCAGCGCCGGCGTGTTCAGCACCGTGATGTCCACCGCCTGCGCGCACGCAGCCAGCGCCGCCACTGGAAACAGGGCTTATTAGTACTATTTGTGTATTCACTAACAGGGTGTATTAAAAAAAAATGTTAAAGGATGTTAAGGACAGGAAATGTATGGATTTAATAGAAGCGACTGACGCGACTGTTCGTTATACATTCTCTTTGATTTAGAAAATTGTTCAGTTCGTGCAATGTTTCTTGGCTGGGCCACCTATTATTTTTGAAGTGAAACTTACGGCACATGACCTTGTTGCAAATGGGCTCTACTAGGTATATACACTTATAACACAGAACAAATATAGCTAAAGCAGTAAAGAAACTACGAACGAACGTTCGAAACGTCGCACTCACACAGACGCACGCTCAACCATTCGTCACGCGACACCTGCCACTGACAGCACTGCCATGTTCGCTTAGGGGTCTCGTAGAGATGTGCGGGTTCGAATCCCGGTATGGGCGCGAGTATTTGTTCTTCAGTCATGGATGTTTTCTATATATTTAAGTATGTAGTTCTCTATATAAGTACGTATATCGTTGCCTATATATAGTACCCATAGTACAAGTCAAGAGCTTTGTTTGGGACTAGATCAACTTGTGTGAGATTGGCCATTAAAAAAACTTAAATGCTGAAGCTAACCTACACCCGGATATGCTTCTATTTTAATACAGATTCTTGTAAACCAATCAATACCAGCGCAACCATGTATTATTATAATTGTTGTTTTGTCAAGAGGGATGCCGGCGACACTAATCATCGGAATTGCTGCAATCATGAATACAATGGGTGGGAAAAGGCTGCTCTATTAGAGCTATGAAATGATCAGTTTTCTAGAAAATTATAGCAATGATGAAATTAAACTACAAATATACAGTAAAACCAGTTTTTTGATAATTGTTATTTTTGGCCTAAAGGCTTCGATCACCATTACTCAACCGACTACCGATACTACTGCCCTGCTAAGGTAAAAGGCAGTATTTTACACAAAAATACTGTAGCAATTGCAACCTTATTACCCAGTATTTATTATTAAATCGTATGGCAGTTGGTAAGTCGCTTAATACAAAAGAACTAACTAATAACTATAAAACTACAAATTAATTAATTAGGTTGCAATTATTACAGTAGTTTTGTGTAAATTACTGACTTTTACCTTAGCAGGGCAGACTAGATAACTGCCCTGCTAAGATAAAAGGCAGTATGTTGCACAAAACTACTGTAGCAATTGCAACCTTATTACCCAGTAATGAGGTTGCAATTATTACAGTAGTTTTGTGTAAAATACTGCCTTTTACCTTAGCAGGGCAGACTAGATAACCGGTCACAGAATAAAAACGGCGGCCGAGCGAATGAGACCTCACTTCAAAATGGGATTTTATTTTAATTAAGTAAAATTAAGCCTTGCGTTTATGAGATACGATTTAAATTAAAATGTTTTAGTTTGACAAGGACATACGTCTCGAGCAAAATAAACGAATATTTAAGAGAAACCCAAAGAATCATTTATTAGATACACTGCCATAGGTTTATATAAATGGTACGTATTGTGTCGAACAAAACCTTGTAAAATACTAATGCCCTTACTAATAAACGTTGAGTAACCGCTGAGTAGTTATACCATGCTTTGTCCTTATCTGTCATTGTGACATTTGAATTCGACAGATAAGGACAAAGCATGGTATAACTACTCAGCGGTTACTCAACGTTTATTAGTAAGGGCATAAGATTATAATATAATACTGTACTCTGAAAGTCTTCTGCAGACAAACTGTCCTAAAACTGTTTTGCAGGGCTTTTGTTTATTTGTAATTTTCTTGTTGGCTTAATAAATAAATAAATAGTAATAAAAAAAAATATCTATGTTTGTGTTTGTTTTTTTGTGTTTGTGTCTGTGTTTGTGTACTTTTCTAAGAGAATTTTGTATTGAAACCTGCGTCTATTGGTTGGTACGTCAATCAATTCAATCAATCAATCAATATTTATTTCGGATAACAGGATCCATAAATGTCAAAATGGACTAAAAGCAGGTTTTTTTCTAGAAAAGTCGTCAACGTAAAAATAGTTTTTGAATATGATCCTAGAAACATATTTCAGTAAAGTTAAGGTAATTTTGGTGTCATAACTATACATTTTATAGGTGGCAAATAATTGTAGGTACATTGTAATGTAATTAATTATAATTGATATTCATCAATTGGTGTTAATTAATTATAATTGTATTTTCTAATATCACAAATTCGCAATTGCAAACTATATAACTTGGCAAAATAAATTTTAGACAAAATAAACGGCTGTTTGGAATGATTTAAACACATTTTTAACAGCTTTATTTAAATTATAAACGCTAACTGCCGCACTCAGACACGTCAATTAAGTTTTAAGTTTAATTAAAGTTGCTGCTGTCACATTCTTTGCTATAGCAATAGAATACGAGTAAGACGCAGCAACTTGAATCAAACTTAAACATTAATTGACGTCTTTGAGTGCGGCAGTAAGTTCCTACTTACTGAAAATTGTTGATCATTTGAAAATTCGCAATTCCAACGCAACTTGACTTTATTACTACTTATGCCTTTATAATATCCTACGATAAGTAGAATAGAAAAGTGGTTAAAGAGTTTACCCATTAAATTCGTTAGGTTGTTTATCTCCAAAGGGCAAATCGCCCAGAAAAAGGAGCGTCGTCCATAGCCCCGCAATGTGAGGCTCCTTTTAACTAATTTTATGAATTTATTTATCCCAGATTTTATTCACTTAAATATGGCCACTTGAACCAAAATTTTCAATCCGATTTAAGACGTTCAAATTCCTTTACAATTCCATACCATTTACAGTACTACCAATTTCTTAATAGCTATCGGCAAACTCCGTTTTTCTATGACACAGGAGTGACAAAGACAAATATACTGTAAGTTGCGAGTGCAAGTGTGATAACGATAACCCGAACGCTATTAAGAGCTGACCCTTCTTAGAACGAAAACTAAATTTCTATTTTGATCCCAGTGGCCCTTAAACCACACAGGGTGGCGTTACGCCAACTTTGTCAGCCATTTTTTTGCCGGAAATCTATGGGCGTTTCTTTCTGTTTAGACTGGTATTGTTACCATGAAAATTCGCTCATCTAATTAAACTTAAAGGAACAATTTTTAATGTTGAAGGATACGATTACTTACAGTACAGAATCGCGGCCATCCTTGCAGACGCAGCACACTCCACTGGCTGCTCCTGACCCTGTGACCATTATTTACGTAAAACATATCATTATAACACCGTTTAATTGGTCCAGAGATATAAAGGCGCATACGGACTGGAGATAACAATTAAGACGGTTGATGAGTTTTGTTGATCTTGCGGATTGAGGTGGCTGGTTCTGAAAGACGATCTGGTACTGAAGGTATCTGGTCCGAGGTCTAATGAACCTGGAGAAATCAAATTAAACACAACAACTATAAATATCTGGATACAACCGATTGCTAGTTAAGTTTACTAATGGTCGGGTTACAATTACTTCCTCAAAATCTAAAGACGACATGAACAGTCGAGTTCATAAATATGTGTACACGGTTACTACCTTGTCACTTTAATCGCTGTGACAATTCATATATGGCAGTTTAAACATGACATTAAAGGGATAAGGTACTGAAATGTACACATATTTATCGACTGAACAAGAATACCCATACACGAGAGCGAATGAAAGAGAAATACCAACCCTAAGCGAAGGTCTTTCTAAGGGCTATTACGAGCTATGAGTCGCTGTCTAGTTTAGCACAGTCGAGGACAGAAAGTTATATACAGTTTTGGCCCTTAATACAATGGAACAAGGTAAAAAAGTGAATATATCTTTCTGTCCCACCTATAAGCCTTTTTTGAGCGGGAAATCTTCATAAGATTCCCTTCGTTAGGGACGAAGAAGTCGGGTCAATTATGGGTGAATTTCAGGGCGTTTCAACCGCCGTCATTAGTGTCACCAAATATATTGACATCAGCAACACTACAGCAACTTCTGATGCTGATAGAAACTACATCCCCGGTTCTGCTTCTGTTTACATCAGGAGTAGCTGGTAGATGTCATTGATATTGTCAATATATTTGGTGACACTAATGATGGCGGTTGAAACGCCCTGAAATTCACCCTTATGTGGAATTAAGCCACTGCATGATTGAAAAACTACCAACTAAAACGTCCTCGATGTCTACCTCGGCAGATTTCGGGCAGCACTATGACCTACAAATGCATGCGAACCAAGGGTACAGCTTTGGTATGACGCTATTATATTCAAATATTATCTAATCTAAATAGATATACATTCTATTTTTTTTATAAATTCATTTTTACAGTCAGTTTGGCATGGATCAGAGAACCAGTTCGTGTGAAAGTTTATTAATAGTATAGGATTTATGCAGGTACCTAATCCTCTCATGTCTCTTGTCTCATGTCTCATGGCTCTTTAACTCGCCACGTCACAAGCACTTAGCCCGGCGCTAGACAATGGGACAAAAACAGCAGATATTATAGCTACCGCAGTGGCTGATGGCCCTTTTCCGCCGGCGCCCATTTGTCATTGCCGATTTAATTACACGCTTAGGGCAGGACCCCGGATCGTTTGGAATAGCATGACTTACACACATTAAGTTAAACGTTTAAAATTGTAATAGCTGTGTTTAACAATACACAGCTTAGACTTACACAGTCAATGGGTAATGAATGGGTATCCTCTTAGAGCTTTTTCCCGTTCTCGTCGGGGTACGCTTGACCATGATCCAGATTCGGCCAGTCTAGTTATTACAGTGGAACGACTGCCACTGACCTCCGTCCGTAACCCTTGCGACAGGGTATGAATATAATATAATTTTTATAATACTGCAAACCTTAAATTGTGGCCGTGGGTGGGGTACGCCTCCAGTACCGATGGCCGTTGGGGCGGATAGGTTCTAAAGTGAAGACCGCGCACCGGAAAGCCTAATGTTGGCCTCCCGCGAGGTGGATCATCTGATAGGGTCCCAGGAAACAGCTGGATGCGCGTACGGTCCGATCATGGTGAAGATCTGGGGAAGGCCTATGTCTAACAGTGGAAGTTTTACGGCTGACATGATGATGATGATGATTGATGACCACTTTGTATGTCAAATGGTATGCATACTTATTTGTTTCCTAAAATGTTAACATACGGCACTATAGCGGGTATAATCCGTATCCTAATAAATACAAATATTAACCGTTTTTAAAGTTGACATTTACTGTTGGTGGGCGTTTTCCAAAAAAAATACGCATAGTTAAGGACTAAAATGGTCGTTTGACCAAAAGTCATTTGGCAAAATTACACTTGACAAACAACGTTTTGCAAAAAAATGTTTCGTCAATTGATCATTTTACTACCAGTCATTTTACAAATGACTTACTTTTCCAAATGATCAACAGTTAAATTTACATTTTACAAATAATTATTTGACAAAATGAACATTGAACAACTGAGTTATCAGACAAAACTACTATTGGTCTAAAAACGTTTGGTACAATGTATTATTTGACAAGTGTTTTGTTTATTAATAAAATCAATGATAAATCTAATAATATATATTGTATGGGTCAAATTAATACACATTATTTGGAAAATAATTATTTATTAAGATATTGATTAAGGAAAATAATATAAGTATTAGTTGATATATAGTCATAATCATCATTCATAATTAGTATCCAGAACTATTCAGAAAATGCAACGCGCAAGACGAATTTGGGGCAGAACCGACTCGGTTGGAAACGACTTCGAGCTTGTTTTTTTTTCTGGCCAGAAATAGGTAAACTACAGGAAAAAAAAATTGTTAAATGACATTTGGACCAATGTTTTATTTGCTAAACATATTATTTGGTGAAATGGAAAAAGGTCAATTTACATTTTATTATTTAACACATTTACCAATTGTAGTGTTTGCTAATTGATCAATTGCTAAATGAGTATTTGTAAGATGATACTTTTGTCAAATGTCTTGTTTGCTAAATGATCATTTGGTGAGACGTTGTTTGTCAAATGAACATTTGTGAATAATTTTTTGGTCAAACATTAGTGAACCTAATGATGATATGTATAGTAAGTAGTGGGGGCAGTGGGGCACAGCCGATCACGGTCGAATGTTAACCAAATTTCTAGCGAAATATAACAACCGCGTATTTCGCGTGAAAACTGGGATGAAAACGAGTGTTGCTGTTATCTTTGCATCATAAACATTTCCCATTATACTGTCTAAAACTGAAGTACCGGAAATCATTAAATCTATGCCATTAATTGTATTTAAATGATATAAATGGCGTTCGTTAAGGCGCTAATCCATCATCGGGGCGGAAACTGTTCTCGGTTGTCGTAGTATGAAGTCATTATAGACGGGTCCACGCCAGCCGTACCTCAGTGCGACGCTGCCTATAACCTTTATAGCATAAAAAGGTATTATTTATGCTTAAGGTGGACATTCACGGTCAGTTAAACTGATCAGTTGAACTGAAGTACATCCAAAAACTGACCGTGAATGTGAAATCTTAAGTTGAAATTATACGAATTCAAGGTCAGCTTCTGCTGACTACGTAACTACTTACGCTACTTTCGTAAGCAGGTACCACCTACGCTGACCTCGTCGTTGACATCGTACAGATGAGCTAACACCCACATGGTTGGTGCGAACCCGGGTACAACACGCAATGACACCGAGCCCTAGTTTTTGCGAGACTTTACCCATACAATAGAATAGTCTCTGAGATAATTAACTACCAGTTAATGCAGTACTTTGTACACTTCCATTTGAATTAAAGAAAATTTACATTAGTCGTTAAAGCGTCTACTTAACTGCTAAGTTTTAGGTATACATTATGCAATCGTATACTACGCAAACGACAATTTAGATCATGTGTGTCTCCAAGGATTGAAAACACATACAAAAACTCGGCTTCATAGTCTGTAGTGCCCTGTCTCATAATTTCATAAATAATAAACTTTAAATGAACCAAATTACCAGCATGGCAATGATAATGAGAATCACAAGGACAAGTTTGATATGAAACCTTTTATATTATAGTATATTTTGTTATCAATAATGATATAAGATTTCATTTAAAAATATAATAATTATATCGACGTTTACATCATAAGTTATCGACATGTTAACACCCCTGCGGTAACTGACTTTTATTGCCCGCCTCGCCACTTAGTTTTGCGGATACAGGTGCGGTAAAGATGCAGGATTACAAAATAACATCACATTTGAAACAAATTAGGTATTTAATTTATTACAGCACAAATATCAAACATTAATTAAATCAGATATTAAATTTGTCCGTTAAAAAATCCAACAAAAATAGCCAGAGCTACCAGGAGAGCAGAAACGTATAGCGAACTCGCCGCGTCCGGTTCTCCCTTACGAACAAAGTACGGTAGCTCATCCAAAGGCGCCGGGTAGTCCCTCAGCCATACCGGACCCTCGTGGACTACTTCAGGGTTTCCTTTGGCCAGCCACTCGCCTTCAGGAAGGTATATGTCGCGAGATGTCGCGCCTTCTTCTAGCACGGGAGCGACCAAAATGTCCTCGCCTAGGAGGTACTCTGAAATAAATATTTATAGATCAGTTAAAACACGTGTAGTACCTACGTGTAGTTACTCTGTAGTACTTAGTACCCTCCTACACGTATACTTACAATACCACTGGCCAACTCTGCTGCCACACGTGTCAGAGAGTTTTCAAAAGTAAATTTGGCTTAGCTAGCCATATTCGAGCCCATAATAGGCGAAGTCCATAGTTTCTAGCAAAGGGTCGCCGTCATCGAAATCGATGAGGAGGACTATACTCCTTGTTTGTCAAAATGGAACAAACGAGTTGATGAGATGATGTGAGTAGTTGAACAATGTCTTACTGCCGCACTCAGAGACGTCAATTAATTTTTGAGTTTGATTAAAGTTTCTTTTCTGCGTCTTATTCTATTGCTATAGCAAAGAAAGTGACAGCAGCAACTTTAATCAAATCTAGAAGTTAATTGACTCTCTGAGTGCGGCCGTGTGACGTAGGTACTAAAACAAATCCTACTTAAGTAATACGTAATTCTACGTGCGTAGGATTTCAGTTATTACGTGTTATCGATTATCTTGAGATCGCTTCCATGGGCTTCAAAACCCATTTATAACTGGCTTTTTCCATGTCAAAAATCAACCCTATTACCTGTGCTACTCACGATCCTTTTGCCTATATGCCTAATTCTTCCAGCAACCCAGCACAACGACGGGTTGGCCGGTTAACCGTCAACTGTAGACCACAATCCTCTATCCGGTACACAGTGTGTACTACACACTAAGGTAACTATTGGACTTGAATAATAAAATTTCTTATTTCTTACTTCATGGGCTAAAAGCTAGATGGCGCTACTCAGTACTCACCGTCCCAAATGACTAGAGCTTCCTCGTCGGTAGGCGCGATCCACCACAGCGGCGGGTTGACTGGTCGACCGTCGACTGTCGACGCCACCATCGCCGCTTGGATCTTGTTCGCGTACGCAGAATGCAGTTCTGTGAATTTCAGACTGATTTCTGCCGTCTGGAAATGTAAAAGGAGACATTCGTTACTTTCTACATAATAAGCAGCGTGGGCCTTAGAAGAAGACTTAAAGGTCACCCAAAGGGAATAGAAAAAGGCTATGCTCACACTTTTCCTAAGAGATCGAATCTCAAATGATAAGTTTCGTAGTATACTCGTAATCATGGCAAAGTAACGTAGCGCTAAGAATTGCTAGAGTTAGTTGAACATGGGCAGGGTACGTGGCCAGTAGGTCAGATGGATGATGGGGCAAAAGAGTTTTTAAATGGCGACTACGTTCCGGCTTAGAGTGGGCAACCCACTGCACAAGGTGGATCAATAGCCTCCGCTGGATGCGAGCGGCACGGGACCACAGTATAAATGTAGCTAAAGCAGTAAAGAAACTACGAACAAACGTTCGAAACGTCGCACTCACACAGACGCACGTCTCAACGAGACCCCTAAGCGGACAGGGCAGTGTGTCAGTGGCGGGTCTCGTGTCGAGACGAATAGTTAAGACGAATACTGTGACGGGATCGATCAGATCGGGACTTATCCTTGAGGGAGGTCTATTTCCAGGGTAGATACGGACGTAAGAGCACTGAATCATTTAATACGTATTTGTTACAAAAAACTTTATAATGGAACCTTGAGAACTTATATTGATGTTTAATTGGATAAGTGATCGATCTGCAAACAAATGAACTAGTCGTTAAAACAACTGTCATAGTTTTGCATAATTACGTTTTTCCTTTTTAATGAAGAATAGCTAGTAAAGTTTTGTGACGTAAGTGGTTTTGCTCTCGTAATTCAATGATAATTTATTCATATAGGATCTTATTATCAACAATGCTTTGATCTGTTTTAAATATTCTTAAAGCGTTATTTTTTACGTAGCCAGGTACACTTGTGCGACTATTCAAATTTGACCCGAGCGCTTCCTAGGATGACGCGGGGATCCATATCCGTGACCCTGGTTCAGGGTGGTGATTTAACAAATTATTAATCGACGAGTTTAAGTTGCCCCGCGTGCTCGCAGGCTTATGGAAAAATGATCTTGGTTAAGATGCCTGTTTCAAGATAGGTACGTCAGTATAAACGTCAACCAATCTTTACCCCCTTACTCTTACCTCGTTATCAAACCTCCACGGCACGAAAGAAAACTGCATGGCCGGCAAGAAAGTGTTGGCCTGGACCCATCGGATGAACAGCTCCTTCGTCGGCAGCGCAGCCGTGTCATGGTCCAGATTGAACCCGTTGCCCCCGATCATGTCAGGCAGCACCATGGTGTAGCCGGCCAGGTTCATCTGGAAGGTGGTGGTGATGATGGTGGAGAGGCCGTTGTTGAGGCCCCAGATGGAGTCGCGGTCGACCATGCGGACGAACACTGGGAGATCTTGAGTCCTAGATGTGAAGACGTGGATATGTATAACGGTTTTAAAGTATACAGCACACGGAAGATTGATTTCCTACCCTAACTATGAGCACTACTCAAGCTCAAGTTTTAGTCTTGAATTTGCAAATGGCTCAGAGCCTCAAAGTCGTATTCCTTCACCATGACTAAAAAAAAACAGTATGCTCTCTCACCCCAATCCAATATATTTAAAGTAATAAAAGCGAATGTTTGTTCGTCAACACCAAATAACCCGTGATTAATGCACGGATGACGTACTCGAACGACATAGATGGTGAGAATTGAACTGTTTCTGGAGGAAGGATGATACAATTCATAGCCAGGGATCAACCAGGGATGTGTATTCTGCGAACGTTGATTGTAAAAATAAAGACAAAATTGAGAACTGACTGCCAACCTTTTCAAGTCGGAGAGGCAATTAAGAAAAAGCAGAACTTATAAATAATCTTTACTCACTGGAAGCCTGTGCGCACTTCGATCATGTCTCCGAATCTTGCGCAGGTGCGCACGTACGCCTGCGTGATGTGGTGCGGGTGTAAATCTATGTCGCCGGTCTGCTCGGGGATCTGAAAACAATTGACAAAGGATTAAACTTTTGACGAAAAAGGTATGAGCGTATGAGCCGAAGAAGCGTAACGGTCATTGATGCACGCTTAATGAGCGTTTCGAGTCAAGATTCGAGCCCTGGCGTCCGGAACACGTAGAGCCATATTTATTATACGACCTTAACACGACCCTAAGATGGCCATTAATAAGTAAACAGCTGGAACATTTAAACTACTTAAAATAGGTACATATAGAGGTTTGCTTATCACATTTTACAAGAATTTGCACACCCTTTCGTAAGGGGGATAGTACACTTATTTGTTTTGAAGTTGTAAGATATGATCTCCCCAGAAACGAAGTTTAGCTGTCGACAACTCAACCTCGCCAATTAATTCATCAACGCTCAGCACGTTAACTCTCTGGTGAACATGAGAGACATCTAGGAAAAAAAGACATGAAGTAAATTTCTTTCTTCTTCGGTAAAGATAGCCGATAGCCGAATTTTTTCTAGTCCTTTTTAGGAAATTTGGGGAGTCAAATATGCAATACTATATGACTTCTACCGCTCACCTGTGGCGACCAACTACTCTCCCCAGCATCAAACTTCAGGCTGTCGATGCTGTAGTCATCGATAATCTTCTTGACACGC
Source organism: Tortrix viridana (assembly GCA_963241965.1). Classification (NCBI taxonomy): domain Eukaryota; kingdom Metazoa; phylum Arthropoda; class Insecta; order Lepidoptera; family Tortricidae; genus Tortrix; species Tortrix viridana. The sequence goes on along the minus strand of OY725188.1, from coordinate 12,142,575 downwards.
TGGTACCACCACTCTGCAGCTTCAGGGTTGGTGAAGTCCACGTAGCCTGCTGCCGAGCCGTTGTTGTTCCACCAGGTTGTGTCCGGGTTCGCGGTCTCGGTGAGGATTAGGTAGCTGCAAACAAAGCCTTGCTACAGGTTGATAATGTAAACCATTAAATTAGTCACATAGTGAGCTGGAGGAATATCTCTATTCCAAACGTGATATCCAATTAAGATTTGTAAAGAAAGAATCGTAAGGTTAATATACTCGTACAAACATACATGGCCTTATGACAGGCAGGACTAGGATGTCAAATCGAGTTTTATTAAATGGCAAAACCGAAAAAACTTGTTGGCCGCCAACAAGTTTTTTCGGTTAAAGAAGAATTTTGCCCTCATAAGAAGAAAAGGCACATGTGCAAACGAATTGGTATTGCACATGTGACCTCTATAAACCTACACAGGGTTTAATGTGCTTCTGTGAATAATTCGCAGTTGTGCCTTTTTTTTATTAGGAGGGCTAAGAAAATTATGCTTATTGTGCTTGTTTGGAAAATGTTTTTCACAATGCGCTTGTGATGAGAACACTGACATTGTCAGCAAAAACATATGCATTTAATATAATGACTCACCCGCTTTCCAGTGCATAGGTGTACCACGGCTCGCAGTTACTGTTAATAAACGGATGGACCCAAATCGTCGTACGATACCCCATATCCTTTACATCCTCCACCAGCTTCTTCAAGTCCGGAAACTTCTTCACATCCACTGTCAAAGACCCATAACAAGTCTCCCAGAGATCATCAATTTCTAACTGAGAATTTCCAAACCCGTACCCCTTAATTTCCTTAGCGAAGTCCAAAGTATTATTCTCATCAATGTCTCTGGCGAACTGTGCCCAAGTAGACCAGATAGGGTGCTGAATCATTCTGGAATCGGGGACACCAGAAGGCTTGCCAAGGTAGTTGGACAAGGCATGCTTATGAGCTGCTTTAACATCAGATAAGAACCATATATCGTAAGAGAGTTCTGTGTGGGTTCTTCTAGTGGAATATGGGGATGCAATTTGAGCGCCGAAGCATAAATGGTTGTTGGCTATATTGTTGTAGTCGACGAAGAGTGGCACTTGTGGGTGGACGTAGATGTATTCGCCAGCGGAGTTGAGCCAGTACCGTTCGACGATGGCGCCGTTGTCCTGCTCTTTAGAGACGTAGGGAGAGTAGCTCTGTTCGGCTTTCTCTATCGGGTACACTTGGTGGAGCTGCATTGGACCGCCGTACCAGTGCTTGGTACCTGGAATTAAGTCCAGCGTCACTGATTTGGAACGTCTGTTGAAGTATTCTGAGCTCTAAGGTCACCTGATTTAGCGCTAAACTTAAACAACAAAACAAAACAGTATCTTTCTTACCCATTAAATTAATCTGCAGCTGGCTTTAAGTTTCATTAAAGTTGCTGCGTTTTATTCTATTGATATAGCAAAGAAAGTGACAGCAGCAACTTTAATGAAACATAAAAATTAATTGACGTCTCTGAATGCGGCAGTTAGCTCGTAATAAAAAGGAAGTAAATCACATTATATTATACTAAACTAAACATATCCTTTTTACCAAACCAGGAGACATACCTTTTCTCACTAGGACCCCAGAAATATAGCCGGTAAGCCAGGAGGCTTAAGAAAGCAGATGTTTTGGTGAAGGTGGATGCGATCGGCACGCGTCCAATGATTGAGGCGAGCTTTGAAGGAGGCCTAACATATTTATTTATCGTATGGCCCGAGAATCAATATCTACTTTTGTGCCTATGACAAGCAATGTACGTCAACCGGTTAATATGTTCCTGCATTTGTAGCAACATACCAAAATCAAAGCAGTCCTCCAGCCTGGTGACTTCGTTGGCATCCCACACTATCTTGATCCCCCTGGCGCCGGCCGCCTCGTCGTACACGGTGCGGACGCTCAAGCTCGCGCCCCCCACCTGGAGCTCCAGCCCCCCTTCCACTTCCTCAGTCACCACTGACGTGGACATGAGCGTTCGGCCGATGTGCGCGCTGAAGATCTGTTCATCTTCTGCAGAATAAAATGACTCTAACCCAGAACCTCTAGTCCGCTGTATCGTAGTAACGGTGACCGTATCCTTAGCGCCTGGCTACGACTTTGTGCGACCGGCTTGAGCGGCGAGCGAATTTTCTAATAAGTACATTGCGTGTAACGTTAACTAACCGCTGCGTGGTGAGCGTCTCAGCCGAGCGATGTAGAGAGAATTCGCTCGCCGCCGCTCAAAGTCGTAGCCAGGCCGTATTTATAAAATTAATTTTACCAAAAACAGATATATAGAAGCAAGTTATACAACTTTGCCAAATTTCAAATCGATAGCTTGTGTAGTTGCTGAGAATGCTGTAACATACAGACAGACAGACAGACGACGAAGTCTCACCATAAGGGGACCAAATGTAGTCGTCCAAATCGAAAGGGCCCTTATGGCGGCGGGCGCTTACGCTGCTATACGTAGTTTTCATTGCCTTGCCATTAGTATAACAGCCGTGTGGAAAAAGGCGTAACCGCCTGCCGCAACAAGGTCCCTTTCAATTTGGACGAACACAAATAGGTATATCTTACCTTTGAGTAGCATCATGCGGAACCCGCCGGTGAGCTGCGGCTCCAGCGACATGGTGACGTCATCCTGGCGCACGGACAGCCTGGCCGAGTGCGCGCGCGCACCCAGCGCCGCCAGAGCTGCGCGAGTCGACAGAACAACATGATTACAATTTATCGCAACATTAACCCGTTATTCATGAAGACTTAGGGTTGGTTTTTCTCTTTCATCCAACGACGCGGTTAGCCTAGTTGGCAGTGACCCTGCCTACGAAGCTAGCGGTCCCGGGTTCGAATCCCGGTATGGGCAAATATTTGTGTGATGAGCGCGATTTGTTCCTGAGTCGTGGATGTTTTCTATATATTTAAGTATGTATTTCTCTATATAAGTATGTTTATCGTTGTCTAGTACCCATAGTACAAGCCTAGCTTAGTTTGAGACTAGGTCAATTTGTGTGAGATTGTCCCGGATATAAATTTTCATATATTTTTTTCCGACTACGGCAAGGCAAAAAGGGTTATGATTGTAGTAATATACGTTTATGTTACTAGGTATGTTTGTATGTTCATCTGTTCCATCGTGACTTAGCAAGGTTACCAAATTGTCAAAACCGAAGATTTTGATATTTGTCAAGCTTGAGGTATATCAGATATCTAACAGTGATAATAGAGATAAATCCACGGTTAAAGAAATATGTTACCGAACCATATTATTCTTATTTTCGCGTACCTATGTTGATATTGTTAGTGCATTCCTATATTTTATATCGTTACTTGAGGATTTTATTCTTTCTTTTGACTCTAGTATCATAAGAAAGAAGTAATGATGGTTTCGAAAGTAAGATGGACTGGATAGAGATGCCCGTCACAAGATGTGTTTTCTATGGATTGACATCTACTTTGACGTAGGTATCTTGAGACGGGGATCACAGTTGTGATGAGTTTATTACGGCCTTAGACTGTCAAATCTAAGGGACTGATACAATGCCCTATGCAAGTATACATACGTAATGTAGTAATATTACTTACCCATTAGAATCCGAAGCGCCGCCATCTCTCACCGCTTCTCAACACTGAGCTTCTGATAGCGCTATCAGACTCAAGATACAAGCTATCGATTACTCTCAGTTAAAAGCAGCGTTCAGATCACAGATAAGATAATAGATAACTGAGATAAGATGAGATTAAGTACATCTGTCTTTTGATTAAACGCCGATTTTTAGGGTTTCGTAGTCAATAGAAGCCCTTATAGTTTCGCTATGTCCGTCCGTCTGTATGTCACACTCACTCTCAGAAACTATTAAAGTTACAAAGTTCAAAATTTATTATAAATGTGAAAGCCTGTGTGTGTTGTCTGTTACGCTTTCACGGCTATATTGCTGAACCAATTTCGATGAAATTTGGGATGGAGATAGTTTGTGTCCCGGGAAGAACAAAGGATAATTTTTTCCCCGAAAAATTGAATTGTTCCCGAGGGAATACTGATAAACGACTTCTACGCGGACGAAGTCGCGGACAAATAGTATGTAATAATAAAATAGTGCGCGTCAAACGTAATGCATTTTGCGCTGCGTTTATCGCATAAAAGATCGGCCACATCAGCACTCAAATAACATTGTCGCACTGTAAACGCAGTGAGAGGGAGATCTGAGGGCCTAGTGTAAGTTTTGCAACGTTTTTCACGTCTCGATCGCGTTTGTGTTTAGTCTTAATTAGTATAGAATGGAAGTGTGACAGCGCCCCTTGCGGCGCGTATTCGAAACATTTGACAGTTCCATACAAAGTGACAATTTTACGCAGACGCGATCGAAACGTAAAAAAGCTGGTCAAGTGCTAGTCGGACTCGCGCACCGAGGGTTCCGCACAAACTTGTAGGCATGGAAATAGTTCGTAAATCACAGAAATACCATATAAACAAAGTCCAGTATAAAATGACACGCAATCAGTACGCACTTTCGTACTTAGTGAGTGTCAGTTTATATTGGACTTTTTTTATGTGATGTAACTACAAATTAACGGTTTTCGGATTTTTTCCTTTACTTGTGCTATAAAAAAAGGGTTCTTGCCAAATTTCATGATTCTAAGTCAACGGGAAGTACCCTATAGGTTTTGATTCCCTTGAGATTCCCTTCAATATGCGGCATAAACAGCCGTATCTTTTGATTGCGTTGACTTAGATGTTTGATTTTGTCACTGATCCAAGGGATTGCAAACCTTAGTATTTGATATGAATTTCAACTTGATACCTTCACGCGTCCCTGAGAAAAAGGGTCTTGACAGACACACAGACAGACAGACAAACAGACAGACGGACAACAAAGTGATCCTATAAGGGTTCCGTTTTTTCATTTTATGTACGGAACCCTAAAAACGTTGCATAACGTACACTAGGCCCTCCGGTGAAGACGGTATGCGTTAGAAACGTGGCGTATTATTCACGTCACTGCGTCAACGTCTGCGCGCTTGAACGCAACCGTGACACGTCCATTTTAGTGGCGGGGCGCGTCTTCGAGGATTTAACCTAATAAAAACTAGAGCTAATGTCAACCTTAATTCATACATACTCAGGTTTATTTTGCGTTGTCAACCATGACGGATATTTCCGTCAATGGCGTTGAAAATGTTAAAACACTAAGGGCCTGTTTCACAATCGACAAAAAAATTCATCTGTCAAATAAAGATAGCCCTCTCCTTGTCTATTTTCAAGTGTAAGAAAGAGTAAGGGCTAAAATTTGACAGATATGAAGATTGTGAAACAGGCGGTAAAACACCCTTTGTGTTAGAGGTAAAAAAAAACTTAATAAAACTAAAATCTTATTAATAATTATATATTTCGCCGCTATGCGACAGTGACATCTCTGACGAGACCTTGCCCCATTATCTTGAAGTCTTCCACAATGGCGTCGATGTTGACTTTGTACTTCGTCTCGCCGCCTTTCGTGATTGGTCGGAGCGCGCTTGCGTTCGACACCTGAGAATTTAAAACTTTAATTAGTACGTTTTAAGGTTGCATATTGGTTCACATTTAGTTTTCTAATTTACCCCCGAATAGTGGCTCCCATGTTTACAATTTATTCATTAATCCCCGACGCAAAAAGAGAGGGGTGTTATAAGTTTAACGTGTCTGTCTGTATATCTGTGTATCTGTCTGTGGTATCGTAGCTCCCAAACGGATGAACCGATTTTCGTTTAGTTTTTTTTTTGTGTCATAGATAATTTTATCCCGAGTGTTCTTAGCCATGTTTTATGAAAATCTGTTCAGCCGTTTGAAGATCATCAGCTCTTTTCTAGTTGATGAGGAAATCTGACTAACTTCCTTATGTCCGATCGATTCGAAATTTGGTACCGTGTCACTTCAATTATATTGAAAGTATATGGTAAGGTAACCATGACCTGATCAGCCGTTTGAAGATCATCAGCTCTTTAAGTGTTGATGAGGGGATCTGACTACCTTCCATATGTCCTATCGATTCGTTTGGTACCGTGTTACTTCAATGATATTGAAACCTATTATTTGGGTCGGGGGGTTATTAAATTTTTTAATATTTACTTTTATTTACGTTACGTGTTTGGGTCACCGACTTACATGTGTGTGCCGAATTTCAACTCAATCGGTCCAGTAGTTTCGGGGAAAATTGGCTGCGACACACTTGAGGTACGGAACCATAAACACCTAAATAATTGGACTGTAGTCCTCACCAGAAACTCCTTGTATTCCTTTACGTCCGGGGTCCACAGCACGGCGATCACCTCGCCGCCGTACGAGTCGTGGAAGAACAGAGCGAACTCGCTGTAAGCACTCTACAACAACAAACATTTATATTTAAAAACGTTTCATCGTCATTGACGGACATGTGAGATTTTGTATGTGGGTGAATTTAAAAAATAATGTACATACTTTTTTTTTAAATCGTTGTTTTTTTTCATTTGCGTAACGAAAATTAGGTATAATAATATAAATAAATAAATAAATATTTTTATTGCAATAGAATTTAACCCTAGTGTTAAAATATACAAAATAAAAATTAAAAGGAAAAAATTAAAATCTAAGTAACAAAAATCGACATTGAGATTCAGAGAGTAAGAGAGAGGCTCACAGAACAGTCCCACCATGCACATGGAGTTGTATCCAGTGTGCCTTACTTAATAGGACAGTCAAACCTGCCAGCCACAACCCGTAATATGTTATTGGCGCTGCCTGTCAGTGAGGCTACTCGCCTGCGCAGTATGGCCTGAAAGCCATCAACACGCGCCCCGGCGAGCATCCCCGACGCGCTACAGCGTCGGGGCAGCCCCATCAACAACCTAAATGCATTATTATATTGCACTCTCAATGCATTTACTGAGCCCTTGGTATACCTCACCCACAGGCTACACGTGTAGAAGGTTTGACAGTATCCTTTGAAAAGTGTTACTTTGACCTCCTTACAACAGCGTGCAAACCTGCGGGCTAGCATATTGGCTCTTACCGCCAGTGCTCTTCTCTCCCTCTCAATGTCCACCACATCAGACTGGTCCCAGTGCCCCAGGTACATAAATTTGGACACTCGCACAAGCTCACTACCACACAAGGACACCTTTGGTACAATACCAACTGGACCCCCTCTCGGTTTAAAAACTAATAGTTCTCTTTTCTTCGCGTTGTACCTTAGTCCGTGTGTGGCAGCATACTTCTCACAGATCATGAGTAGTTCGCGCAGTGCACAGATTGAAGGACTCAGCAGCACCATGTCGTCCGCATAGCTGATATTATTAATCATTGTACTTTCTATCTAGCATCCGACCCTGGCACTGCTGAGCTCCACAACCGACGCATTTACGTACAGTTTGAAGAGTTTAGGCGACGAAAGTCCCCCCTGTCTAACCCCACACCTCAACCTGTACGCATCCGACAGCGTACCGCCCCATCTTACATAGTTCGTCTGGTTACCATACCAGAACTTAAACAGTTCAATTATATCTCCCGGGAGCTCCGTCTCAGCACGCAACTTATGCCAAAGAACATCATACAACACCATATCGAAGGCCTTGGTCAAATCAAGGAAGCATATATTGGCGTCCTACGGGCCGTGTAGTACTGGACAGTATACTGGACAGTGATACAATCATAATATGGTTAAGTTTCATTACAAAAATTAAAATATTCACAGTTATTTAATTGAGTTTTTAACTGCCCTTAACTACGTTTTTTTTTTAATTCACCCATTTGACATACTAGTGTTGGAAAGATTCTGAACGCCACAGTTGGCGATACTGCGGATTTTTTAAATTATCGTGTAGTTTTAAAATTTAATTTCGCAGTTAGTGTTAACTAATGAATCTGTACTGACAACAACATTTATTTATTACCCTTTATTTGGCACAAACAAAAAAGTCGGGTGTTCCAACCTCTTTAGATTTTAAAACAGCATAAAAAAATTGCAACAAAAAGATATAAAAAAGTGGATGTTATGGTACCTGGGTCATACACAGTCACAGAAACAAAAGTTGTCTCTCCTGTTCCAGAAAGTTAAGGACTTTGAAACCAAATTTCTCGGGTTAGGATATATCCGCGTAATGTGAGTCTGGTGTAGTTTTGGCCTGTATCGAAATTATATGAGTTAAAAACTCCCACGTCGTTAACTTTTAGGAACAGAAGGGACAATGTTGAACCTAACTCTGTGTATGACCCACCTATGTATATAGTGATATTATGCTTTGCCAAATAAAGGGCATTGTTATGTTTACTATATGAAGGACAAGACTTAAAAACTAAAATACTCACCCGTAGCTCCTCCAAATATCTCCTGACAGGGTTGAACTCGACCACGGGAATGACCTCGTCGCTCGCTTCGCTCATCGTCCGCGCGTCGGGCTTGACGTCGACTCGCTCGCACACGTACGGGACGAGCGCCGGGTGCAAGTGGATCAGAACATCGTAACCCTCGTACGAAGGGACAAAGGCGCTCTGGGAAATTAAAGTATTTTTAACATACTTATATTTCAATTGTGTTTTTATGGACAAGGCTCGGCGGCCAAAAGATTAAATGGGACCCATACATTATTATGTATGTTCTATTGCACCCGGTATCGTTGCAGACCACCAGCATAGGAGGCGGTCCAAGACAGGAGCGGATTGAAAAAAGGAAGGTGTTTGCCTCGCATTGTAACAAAGGTATCATCATAATTTCAGCCGAAAGACGTCCACTGCTGGCTATATGCCTCCCCCAAGGTTTGCCGTAAGGGCCGGTCCTGCGCCGCTTGCATCCATCGGTGTCCCGCAATCTTAACTATGTCGTCAAAGATATAATAAGCTGAACTCAATTTTTCAATGTCTGCAGATGCCCATTTCGGCCGGCATCACACAAATGTTCGTAGACCGCTAGCGTCGTAGAGTTACTGCCTACTAGGCTAACCGGATTGTACTCGATCGTTTGACCGATAAGTTCATATACAAATCCAACAACCTGTTGGGTTGGGCAGTATTTCAATTACTTACTCGTATTTGAAATACAAATACGTATTTTGTATTTAGTATTCCAAATACCTCACTCACATGTATTTTGTAATTTATAATTCATATACTTTGTTTTAAAATACATTTGAGCAAAATTTTTTTTTGCAATTCTCTTGTGTAGTGTAGTAACAATAAGGGCCTGTTTCACAATCGACAAGTAAAGTCATCTGTCAGTTAAATATAGTTATAGCTAGGGAGATAGTTAGGAGAGGTCCTTGTCTATTTTCAAGTGTAAGAAAGGGAAAGGGCAAAATTTATTTGACAGATATGATTTACTTGACGATTGTGTAACACGCGGTAAGTGTAATTTCCCTTAAGTAAAGAAAAAAAACAAGTGTAATCGTATAACGGAACACTAAGTTTCTGCTTGTTATAAAATCGATATATCCAGCTAATGAAAAAAGTATCTTTATAATTAATTAGCCTCACAAAAAAAAACTGTAATTTGTATTTCAAATACGTGGTCTTAAATACTGTAATTTGTATTTTAAATACTTGTCATGAAAGCATTTTGTATTTATCATTTCAAATACCTCATTCAAATGTATTTTGTAATTTGTATTTCAAATACTATGAAGCAGGTATTCCCAGCCCTGCCCGTTGACAAAAGAATCTTACCAGTACATTGTCCAACATCCCCCGAACCAAGCTCTCCTCCATGTACACCAGGGTGCTCCTGGCTAGAGCCTGGGCCCTGAGAACAGTCCGCTTGTCGATGTCAGCTGTCCACACGCTGGGCAGGTCGCCGTCGTACGCCGTCACAATGTACATGTAGGGCGCGTCGGGCGAGCGCTTAGAGAACGTTGCTTCAACCTGGACGATTTCTTCGCCTGGAAATGACCTTTCGTATAATAATCTAGCCTATATACGTCCCACTACTGGGCACAACCTCACAACGAGAGGGTTTGGGCTGTAGTTCCCACGCGGACCCAGTGCGTATTGGGAACTTCGCATCGTCTAATTGCTTTGCAGGTGTGTGCAGGTTTCCTCACGATGTTTTCCTTCACCGAAAAGCTCATGGTAAATTTATAAATTTTATTTCGCACATAAATTCCGAAAAACTTAGAGGTGCGAGCCCGGGTTCGAACCCACGACCCTCGGCTTAAGAGTCGGCAGGTCAAACCATTAGGCTACCGCACGGCTTTCGTATGCAGGACACAAAAAAGAAACAAGTTCTAGTCTCGTTAGATTTGGATAAACTTAAAAAAAGGATAGAAAAAAAATACAAAAAGATTTGAGACGGATCCGTCACTAGGCATACAAGAGGTATGAGTTTGATCGGATATTCCGGTGCTTATTTAGATGAGAGGCTAATAGAGGGATTTCCCTCCAGGCGGTTGTTGTCTCCGGGGACTGAAGTTCATTTGGATGAAGTTGAAAGTTGTATATAGAAAGAAAAGAAAGAAAGAAAGAAAGAAAAACATTATATACATTATATGCAACTCGGTTGGGCAAACTTTGATAGCGTGATGTAGAACATTAGTTACGCTGTTTGTCGCTGTGGCGCTGCCCGTAGGATAGTTGTCTTCTACTTGTTACGTGTTGTAGCTAGATGTCGCTAGTCGCTACATATGTATACTGGGTGTTTTTTTATTCGTCGACAAAATTTTGGGGCTTAAATCAGTAAGTCATACTGACCAACTTGCACTATGGGACCAACCTCGAAATCGCGAAAAAAAAATTGCCCATCCCATACATTTTGGCTAGTCAGCTGACGATGTTTTGTATGGGAGGGTCAAATAATTTTTTTTTCGCGATTTCGGGGTTGGTTCCATAGTGAAAGTTGGTTTGTATGACTTACTGATTTAAGCCCCAAAATTTTGTCGACGAATAAAAAAAACACCCAGTATACTTAAAGTTCCGTTTTGCCGTTGTTGTATGTTATGGAAGTGGACTTCAATATTTTTATTTACTAAATCATCATTATTATTTCAGTCGAAAGACGTCCACTGCTGGATATAGCCTTTCCCAAGGTTTGCCGCTAAAACCCCCATATCTTCACCATTTTGAAATATTTCGAAAAATTGAATCGACAAAAGAATTTCATATAATTATCGAACATGCTCATAAAATTTCATGAGAATCGTTTGAGAAATGTGACCTGTAGAGGAGAACAAAGGGACAGGCATACGAAAGCATTTTTGCTCAAGTTGAAATGGAGACGCTTTGCTCGCTCGGTCGATAATTTAATGCTCGGTATAGATGTTTAAGAGATTTTCCATTTACTTTACCAATTTCTTAATGAACATGAATAAGTCACTTCTTTCCGTTATTTGAAATAAAATTCTATGACTAGAATGATTGATAGCAGAAGTATACCTTATTCCAACTTTTAATTGAAAAAATATTTAATGGAATTAGCGTTAAGGAAAGTAGAAATCAACAGACGCGTCATGTCCCCATTGAAGTCCAGCAGCAGCATGTCGTGGGCCCAGTCGGTGGCGGCCAGCGCCCGCAGCGCGCGCAGGAAGGCGAGCTGCGGCGCGGCGGGGGCGGGCGCGGGGCGGGCGGGGGCGGGGGGGAAGGCGCGCGCCGCCAGCAGCGCGGGCGCGGCGCCGAGCGCCAGCAGCTGCGCGGCGGCCCAGCGCGCCAGCAGCGCGGCCGCGGCGCCGAACGCGCCGTGCCGTTGCTGCAACCTGGAATTCGACATTCTACATCATTTTGAATTAATCCCGAGTTGCTTCATAAATTTCATTTCATCTACTTTTTTTCCAAATTATTATTCATTATTATTTATTAATTAAATTATGTTTAATTTAGAGAGCTTGATATGTAACTCATTTATACGTTGCTTCCAGCTACAATCTTTGCCTATAGGTATGACATCAAAACCATGTATTTTATTTATCGACATGATCGATCTGCGCTCTTTATAATATTAGTATAAATAACATTGAAGCCGTCAAAATTAGAAATATTGGCAAATTACGTTTATGTGGTGTTAAACCAGAAACTTACAGTACAACCAATTCCTTACTAGTTACCAGATATTTTAATTTTTTGAATATACAACTCAGAAATGCAGTAATTCAGAACTACAAAAATACGCTTTATCATCATTTGCTAAATAACATTTTACCTACTATTTCAATATTTTTGTAAAACTAAACTAACCTAACCTATAGTGTTCTACACTATAATCCTAAAATATTTACAGTTTCGGAAAAATGCGGTTTGCCAAATGATACGTTTGCGAAATGAATCAGTTTGTGAAACGTTGTTTGTAAAATGACAGGATACGCAAAAATACCCATGATACGGCCTAAAATAACCGAGATATTGAAATCCCAAATATGTTTTAATAGATGACATAGTAGCGGGTACCCGTGCAGCGCGCCGCGCAGCCGCGGGAGCAGCACGGTATCCCGCTGCAGGCGAACGCTCTCCTCACTCTCCTTCACTTTCACCACTCCATTCACCACCTAAAATAGTAAAAAAAAAAAGTAGATAACACCTCTTGACGCCTGTTGACTCACTATGTAACACTTCTCTTTCTTGTTGTATTTCTTGTTCTTGCTGTGTGGTGTTCAATAAAAAGTTATTGTATTGTAGATCTTAAATCTTAGAATTTCATTTCAGTAGTTTACATAATGCCAATTACGTTGTCGCGTACAATACTTTATCCAACACTCATATTGTAAATCCTCTATGATAAAAAAAATTATATAATAATTATGTTGTTAACATTTCATCTTGATCGAAGCTTCATAATATGGCCTTCAAAAAAAGAGCGTTCATCTCCCTAAAAGACCGGCAACGTACCGACAACTCTTCTCGAGTTGTCGGTGTTCATGGGCGGTGGTGATTACTTCCCATCAACCCGCATGCTCGTTTGCCTCCCTCTTATAAAAAAAACACATTGTATCGTAATCCAAATAAATTCAAAATTCAAAAACCATTACAATATCGGCAGCAAACATGTAATGTGAACTTTACAGTACAACCACAGACTGACTGACAGCAACAACACTGACTTACGTAATACTACTCGTAGTTAACTTACAGTTTCTGAACGCATCATAGAGGTTTTACGATATGGGTATAGATAAATATCGTATAATAAAGATTTTTTTTTTTTTTCAATATAACTTTTTTATGTTATGTTCTGTCGTAAAAACTGTCATACGTTCAAGAGTCAAATTTTGTATGATTATAGAACAAACCCTATAGAAAAACAACAAATACTAAAAACCGACGTGTACGGAACCCTCAGTGCAGTTTTTTTTATTCACCTCTCTCCTTAGCAGCGTGATCTCCTTCGGGTGCGAGATGACAAGTCTAAACACCAGCCCGTTCTTCATCACGTCAATGTGCGTGGGGTGCGCGTGCGCAGGCAGCCCGAGCTGCTTGGTCAGCCGGTCGGCGATCTGCAGGCTGAAGGCAGCTTTCAGGCAGCGGAAGGCTTCGATGTCACCTGGCCATTTGCCGCTGTGACCTAGTGAATAATTGAAGCATATAGACTAATAACCTAGCCTAGTTAAAAAAACCCTGACAAAATCGGGACTTCTACTTTCAGTGCTCATAACTCTAAAATAGCTAAACGGATTTTCATTAAACTAAGCTAAACACTCACGATTAAGTTATTTCTCCCCCTACCATGCATGTAGATTTCTATATTAGTGAAAGAACACTCTGGATATTTCGAAAAACGCATTAACCGTTTTCCAAAATCTACCCGACCATACCGCCTAATCAATTTTTGCATGCCCATCTGGTAGAACATAGCACCACCAAATCTGTAACAACTTATTTACTGTGTTCTTACAATAAATTCATTCATTCAAAAAAACTAAATCAAAATTCGGTCCATCCGTTTAGGAGCTACGGTGCCACAGAGATACACAAATACACACGTTAAACTTGTAACACCCCTCTTTTATAATAATTAATAATAATAATACATAATTTTATTTCAGAAATGTTACCATATGTGTTAGTAACAATGATACTTAAGACTGTTAGTTTGTTACATTATGTACAATTCATTTAGACGCCATGTGTAACTAGTCCCAATGTAGCAGGAATGGTCCGCCTAAGCGCTCCGTCAGTCTGCAGGAGGCGGCCCGGGCCGCCGCGCGCCTTGCCAGGGAAGCGGCGCTTGCGCATGATGGCGTGAAAGCCATCCGTTTTGTCGTCGGGGGTTAAAAACATAAAATTTAATGCAACATCCCACTCACCCAACTCGATGACCGCCTCGCAGACGCTCGTGTACTCGGGCAGCGCGGCGCCGCCATGCTGGCCCTGCTTGATGAGGCAGGTCCCGCCGCGCCGCCAGGGCCGCAGCGGGGCCAGCGGCAGCGGGGGGAAGGGGTCGCAGTAGCTGAACACCGGGGACGTCCCTGTTCACGATATTACATTTTTTTATATAAGAGAGGGAAGCACAGGAGTCTGTGGGTTACCTGATGGGAAGTAATCACCACCGCCCATGAACAGTCGAGGACAGAAAGATGTATACACTTTTGGACCTTATTACAATGGAACAAGGTGAAAAAGTGTAAACATCTTTCAGTCCTCGACTGAACACCGGCAACTCGAAAAGAAACTTACTTTTTTTACTTTTAAAGTGAAACTTCTTAGGCTGCGATTCGATAATCGATAAGTGGACGAGAATTGAGAGTTAAATTTTAAGGACGCGTCACGTTTAGGCACATTTCGTTACATGAGGGAGAAGAAAGATTATGACGTAGAGAAAGAGAGCTATATATATTCCGACGCTACGGAAGTGTTTCAGTAGTTTCACTTCTATCACGTATACGTGATGCTGCACGCGCATTTTTTTTTCATTGAAGGTCTAGCAAAAACTGGGCGAATGTAATAAGCCTTTGTTTTGACAAACCGTGTCAAATCATACATGGTATATTACTATTGGAATTTGATAACCCGACCGAATTAAGAATGTTAGCAAGTGGCTCAACAACCGCTGTGACTGTACAGTCGAGGACAGAAAGATGTTTACACTTTTTCATCTTATTCCATTGTAATAAGGTCCAAAAGTGTAAACATCTTTCTGTCCTCGACTGTACAACCCTAGAGCTTAGTTTGAGAATAGGTCAATTTGGAGATTGTCCTAGCGTCTGACCCAGCACAGCGCTGACGTCGAGCGGCAGCTGCGTGAGCGCGCGCAGGTCGCGGCGCAGCTCGCCGGCCGCCGCCTGCGCGCGCGCCGCGCTCTCCTCGCTGTGCACGCGCGCCGCGCGCGAGAAGCGCTTGCGCGTCGTCAGCGACGACAGCTGGTCGAGCACGTGGAACAGCTCCGACGCAGGAATGTCTGGGAAAGAAGGAATATTTCAACAAGTGATCAAGTGGAGCTCGGATCTAACCGACGTAAAGTCGCCATCTATATAATGTCACGTTGTGTTTTTATCATTTACTCAAACAAACCCAATCTTCGAGACATGGCAATAATTTGTAGTATTTTTAAGGGCTGGTAACTGAATGACGTTTCGTTCTGGTTTTGCTTTAGGGTTGTCAGCCTAAGAAGTTCTGCTTGACGTTAGGGTAATAAAATTAACTTGAGTTCCATTGGATAAAACTTATTTAAATAGATATTGAGAAGTATATGCTGAAATAGAGTTTTGAATGAATTTTGGTTTCAGGAATAACAAGTAAAGGGTTTCGGCGATAATTGCATTGAATCATTATTAGGTATCGATCAAAAATTACATTTGGAAATTAAGTCATTTCAGGGTAAATTTTAGGGTAAATATTAGGGTAAATTTCTTCATCCGAGGGTGCTCCTGTCGTAGCTTCCGGCCACCATAGCAGCCAAAAAGCTTATATCTAGGGCTCCGTGATGAGTGCAAAAAGAAGCTTGAATTATCTTGTGCAGGACGGAAGTCCATGTCTGGATGGACATCTCCAGTGGCTGATTTGGTTGAGGAGCAGCCGATTTAAGTTATATTTTGTGGCAGTAACAAAATCGTAAGTAAATATTTCCACGGGAAATGCAAGTGCATCATCTCAGTTTAGTTTCTTAACCTCGTGGTTAATTTTCAGCTCTTCAAGAGATTTTACATGCCGGGACGGAGGGAAAGACAGCGTTTGAGATAATCTCTATTGGATGGTCTCCGGTAAGGATCCTTTAATCATCTTTGCTCTGCTCTCCGCTTAATTTCTGCCATGTGCATATTCTAATTGAAGCAATTTGTTTCTTTCCAGCTGAATGGGATTATTTTTGATTATTAGATTTTGATTAGATTTTGATTTCTATTTCGATTTCCATTTTCTGTAAAATTAAGTTGATTTCTATAAAATCTAAATAAATTCAGTTAAAGTAAATTCAATTCAAAGAATGAATTAATAAACCAATTTTAAGAAATTCATAATGCAATAATTAATCAACTTGAGCTGCACACCTTGTGGACTTTGCAAGTTTAGTTATCTTTAGGGCTCTCATGTTTAGCTTCCTTTCTTCTGAGCTCTGAAAGAAATAAGCACATGTTTAGTATATCTCATTTTGTGCACCAGAGATTTAGATTTTTGTGTAATTTAGTATTGCGGGCTAGGTACCTTTTACTAGCCGCCATTTTGTGTAGCAAGTCCATGACAATTAGCCTTCTGCTTCAAACTTCTTAAAGCTCAACAATTTTCAATACATCATTGTGCTTGCGCCGCCTGAACATACCCTTCACGTGCTTCCTGTGTGGCTTGCGATTGGAGCTTGCATAGAGCCAACGCCCGGAGCTTCGCGTTTCGACTCACACTGTCATGATCCAGTCTGCAGCCGGACAGCCTTTGCGGGAAGGTTTCTACAGAGCGAGGTCGGTTATATAATTTCTTATTAATTAGGGAAGTAGGATTTCAATTAATCTCCTTGAGATTCACATGTAGGGAAGTAGGATTTAAATTAAATATTGGAATTGATGGCATTAGGTTCTTAGGGACTAACCAACTTAGAATAAATAATGGTGAACCTATAATAAGAACCATAGGATATTAAGCACGACCCATGCTTTCACTGAGCTAACTAATTTATGAATTTCACATGTCTGGTCGTTGTGACTAAGTAATGGTTTGCAATTACTCTTGAATGTAAAACAGAAACTACCTATAGGAATAAATATTGTGTTCAACTTACTAACTTGTTTCCTTCAGCTCCATAAAATAGACCCATTCTCTATCCAAAGGTTACGCCAGACATATTATTTCAGGTATTTAGTATTGTAATAATTTGTGGTTTATTACACGTTTTGTATTTCGTTTACGACTTGTTTCTTCGTTCTTGCCGGGCACGGGAAGCAAACGTCGCAATAACTTGTGAACGATGTAAACAAAGCGCCATATTGATATTGTCTATAGTTTGATGAGTTTACTAGTGATGGGAAAAATAGACTAAGATTAAAAATCCTTTAAAATTTATTTTTTAATCAGAATCACTAGAATCGATTGAGGATGATATATGACCAATATGTATTATGCATCGTAATGTACTGTACTGTAATGTTTAATCGTAACGATTGTACCTGGTACAATCAAGCGTGATTTTAAAAACCACCGAAATTAAAATCATTTTAACACACTACTTCTAGTTATAGTCTTAATTTAGCCAACACTAGTCAGCTATCATAGACAATTGCAGACTTGAAACGAAACAAATATGTCGGAATAAAAAAAAAAAAAAAAAAAAACATTTATTCCAGTTATTCACCCATAGCAGATTATAAATGATTAATTATTATTACATTAAGTTATTGTCATTAAATTACATAACCTCAACAACCAACCTCAACTGCAAAATAATTTCAAATTTTTACTGAAATATCGAATATTAAGTGATTTTATATTGTTCAATGAGGATTAGAATGACAAGTGGTTAAATATAATATGGATTTAGTAGTGATGGAGAGCTAGTGTGAAAGTTTACGAAGAAATGTTGCCTAAAAGGTTTTTTAACATGGTTCACAAGTTCCATTGATGGCGACTGTAGCTCCGAGATGGCGTCACTCCGCCAACACTCACCATATTTAATCTCCAACAGATACTCGACGACTTGTCGACAGATGACGCGCCGTTCTGTGAGCGAGTCCGCGGCCCACACGCACGCCTCCATGATGGCGCCATCTTGGAACCGGCGGAGCTCCGACTTGGCGCCCCAGAATGCCCTGACAACGGAATAAGTCATTGTCACACTCATCACACTACACCTATTAAACCTATTAAGCCAAACAAGGCGGGGCGTGAAAGGTTGCGTGCGAATTTTTATTTCTCTTTCTTATTTTTTCTTTGTGTTGTAATTTGTTTTATGTAACTACCTATCAAAATTATGTGTGTAACCTTCCGTGGTTTCACCTGATGGTTCCAACGGAAGACCAGCGCTGGCTTTAACGCCGGCATTACGATGAGTTGGGACCATTTCGCGACTACATTCTTTGTGTGTGTATCTCTCTGTCGTTTGTTGATATTTGTCACGTATAAATGTTTTTCTTTCTTTCTTTTATTAATATAAATGTAAAAGTTTACATAGTTAGTAGGGCAGAAAAAAATCTTACCGAAACTGCTCGGCCTCTGGCAGATTGGCGGCAGGTCCCTTGTCCACCGTCGCAAGCGCATGCTCAGGGTGCAGGATCATACCGAACGACAGCTTCTCTTCACACCTACAACGGCACTCATAATGATTATTACTTGCTTCGATCCTTTACTTAATTATCGCCTAATTAAGTAACAAGGTACAGTCAAAGTAATAATACTCATAATTATACACGTTCCCAACACGTCAACATACGCTTCTATGCCGGTGAGAATAAGGGTTATATATAACTATATATGACTGTATGGAATCGTGAGCAATTGAAAGCAATTGAACTTATATATTGGTTTTTATGATGATGATTGTAAAACTGTTTGCTCCAGATGTCCGGGAATACCTAGTATGAGAAACAATGTTTATGTTTCTCATACTAGGTATTCCCGGTGTTTGTTTTGCATTTAGTATGGATGCGACAGGAGAATTGATGCGCATGCGTCTTCATACAAAAGGCTGTTTTCTACAGACGAAATACGAATCGGTGCGGACATGTGTGATTCAGGATTTTTGTCCTTCTAAAAAATACTTTTAAACTTACCCATCCAAAAATTTTTCATAACTCTTCCCAACAGGCCAAGAGAAGTCGGCTTCAGCGAGTGGCAGTATCAAATCAGCCCTGGCACCCAGGCCTTTTGCCAGCAGGGCGTGCAGGCTGTCTGACACTAGAGACAGCTCATCCAGGCCATAGTTCAGTTTGGACTCCGTGGGAGCCTTGTCTATGACTGCTTGCTTTAGTTTAGGGAAGTTTTTAAACCTAGAAACAATGTTATGGGATTTTTTTATGAATAATAAGGTCAACAAAGTCTAGCTGATTAGTGTAAGAAAGTACGGTTTATTTTTTGGTTAAAAATGCATAATTGTATTTGCAATAAGACAGAACAGACAAATATTTTTGCATTGAAGTTATTGTTTTAATGGTGGAATTTGTAAACTGTAATTATTCTCATTTATACCTCAAAATATAATCAAACTGCAATAAAGGTGTTACAGGTGTCATGAACAATGGTGTGAACCCGTTAACACTGCCATCGTCCAGGATATCCACAGCTAACCCAGCTTCTCTCTTCAACGCTGTATATGTTCCAGCGGTCATCTGATAGCAGATGTTGTAGGAACCGGTACGATCCAGAAATACTATGGGAAAGTGGGTATGATAATCTGCTATGTTAGCCTCTTTGTTCAGCGATATGCCTGCTGTGTCCCATTGTGAGGTTTCTGCAAAAAAAAAAGGTTTTATTACAGTAATTGTTGTATTATTCAACATCTTAATGCTATTTTAATAGTAATGAACTGGTCAGATTTGTAAAACTTTTTGATACTTATTATTCACATTTATAATTATTAGCTTTACCGCCTGTTTCACAATTGTCAAGTAAAGCATATCTGTTAAATAAATTAAGCTCTTTCCCTTTCATACACTTGAAAATAGGCAAGGAGAGTGCTATCTTTATTTGACAGATGAATTTACTTGTCAATTATGAAACAAGCCCTTAATGTTTTATTTAGTACAATATATATTGCATAAAAAAAATTATATCAATATACAAGTCTTTTAAAGACCCCACAATTAATGATACAATATTGTCCTAATTAGTAAAATCTACTCAATTAATCTCATTGGTTAATAGACTGTAAAAAAAAACATACATACGGAGTGATTACTTACTTAATGATACCCAAACATTTCTTATAATCTGGTAACTGCTCATAATATTGTTGATCCTTTTTGTGTGCACTAAATGTGCCACTAACAGGCTTATAACAAACCCTGACACTTCCAATTTTCGCTGCCGAAGCCATATCTTCAAGAGAACAACCGCCTGCTTCAAATTGTCACAGTTGCGTAGAGTTTCAGCCAGAAATTGATGATTAACAGAAGCTGCTAGGTCTGATAAGACGCTGCTATTGTAATAAGGAGTTGGGGGACCCACATTGGAGATAGTTTCAGTTTCTTTTGATAGCAACCATGTTTCTCTCAGATTATTGCGTACAGGACTGAAACGGTGAAATTTATATGCTTCTGCATCACAACAAAGATGTATTCGGACTATTAAATGGTTGCCCAGTTTCCCTTGTGGTTTTAAATCTAACACTGGCTTAGTACGACATCCGTTAAGCCAAGAAAATTTTAGATCTTCAATTGATTCAAGTTTCTTTAGATGTGATGCAATGTAGGCTAAATATGCTGCCCGTTTTTTATGATACCTATAGTTTATTGAGTCGTTTTTCGTATATGTGTCAGCTGGCACTGTAATTTGTATGTCGAGAATCAATTTTGAATTTATAGCACATCCCAAAGCATATGAACCTACAACATTTACATCTTTAAACTTGTGAAATTTAAAAACACATTTTGTCTTTTCTAACTCCTTGCTCACAGGTAGTTTAACCTTTAATTTTTTAAATAAAGTTTTCTCTGTCAAATCATATTCTGTGTCATCTTCTGGGATAGATTCTAGATGCTTTTTGAATTGTTCAAACCATGTCTGAATCCTTTTATCTGTCTTCTCTTTTAACTTGACTTCTTCGAGTATTTCCTCGATTTGGAGACGGAATAAGTTGGAATTGAACAAGTTCTCAGTTTCTTGAAGCCTATTCAGCTCGTTTACTGTAGGTTGTCGGTACAAACTTTTAGTTTTTAAACGTTTCTTTGCAGGCTCAGAAGACTTTATTTCACTCGCTTCCTGCATCTGCGATGTATCATCATCCTCAGGAATAGAGGCTTTAGCGCCCTGAAAGCATTAAAAATAGATTTCATAAGCATTTACGAATTAACGCAACTTTTTTTCTTAAATACGAGGTAATTTGCTTTCATGAAGTTTACAAAGCAAAAATAAGGCGTAATTGGTATGAACTAAAGATAGTTTGCTTTAGTACACTTACCCTTTTTACCATGATCACCAATAATACACTATTCTTCTATATTTTTATTTTATTTAAATAAATCTAAGTTGAGGTTAACAATAGGTAAACAACGTGCGACAGTGAGTGAACATGCCCTGTTTGACAGGTTGTCAATTTTGACATTGACAATTAAAGTGCTGTCCGAATTGTACAAAAAATTAAACCGTCTTCAAAAACCCACTGAAAAGAACTAATGACGATGCGATATGGTCCTCGAACTTAGCCTGTCCAAATGTATAAAATGGAAAAAACCCACTGAAAAATTAAAAGGGTTAAATAAAGGTCGGCCTCCTAGGAATTGTCTATTTAGTGCCTAATAGTTACATGAAATACATCCAAGCCGGTGTCAAGTACCTATACACAATAGCAATGACCCATTGAAGACGGTTTATTTTTTTTGTCAAATTTTTATTTTTCGCTTTTCCGTGATGCACCTAATATTATTAAGTGATAAACTAACTCACATATACATCATTATTACATATATATATATGATTCCAAGGGACCAAGTGCCTCTTCCAAATATATAAAATACCAAAATCGCTGTATGTGTGCCTATAACGTTTGAGGAGTTCCTTCGATTCCTCATGGATCCCATCATCAGATTCTGATTTCGTGACAATGGCACTACCTCGAGAGTATACCCTTTCAAACAAAAGCAGAATTTTCAAAATTGGTCCACATTTGATGGACAAATCGGTGAACATACATAAAAAAACATAGATACCTCCTCCTTTTTTGAAGTCTGTTAAAAACACGGGCGGTTTTTCGACACACAAAAAACGCAAGGCACAATGCAACAGATTTTAGAGAGGCAATTTTACGCTCTATACGGCTAGTGTATGGGACAGGCAGGTGGAATATTTAAATAGTACTTTATAATATATGGAACCGGAACATAAAGAAAGAACTGAAACACTTTAATGTTGGCATGCGTGGTTCGGATCCGCCAAGAAACAAGTTTCTAGTTCCAATTTACGCCTTTGCGTTTGATCGGGATCCGGGACAATAGATTTTAATAAAACAATGATATTTTGAACATATTATATTTTAATATAGTATAGATACATCATTGTATCTACATATTGTTTTAAACAATAGCTTCCAGCAAAACTGCGATTAAATAAATATTTTAATTTATAACTACACTAATATTTAAAGTAGGTATTATGTACGTAAATAATGTGAGTACAAACATTATTACATGGCAAGCGACATGTAGGACATTATTTACACAATCATGGGTAAATTTCATTTCTAAATAAATAATACTTTTACAATCTCTGGTTTATTTGTACAAAATGTTTTCCAGATTCAGTGTCAAATTATTCCGTTCCGTTGTACGGCCAGTCAACAAAAAAGCGCGCGTACAAACTGGAAGTCAATTTCTGCGTTCCTATATTATTTTTGGTTTTATTTCAAAGTATGTACATTTCAAACAGACTTTAGAAGCCATCTTAACCGAATATTTGGCGGAATTAACGGAGTGCGTTCTCTACTTGAGTAATTACTTCAGGTTGGAAATAATGGCATTTGTGTATTCGCTGCACTTTCCAGTGCCTCCCAAATCACCGGTGAGGGGTTTGCCAGCGCTCAAGACCGCGTAACAAGCATTTTGGATTTTATCAGCGTGCTCGTTAAGTTGGAGATGCCTTAGCATCATGATGGCGGATAGAAGCAGCGCCGTGGGATTAGCCATGTCCTTGCCAGCCAGATCAGGGGCTGTGCCGTGAACCTGTAAGTAGAAAATACATTTCAGATATTGATTAAGATTATTTTTTCTGTACAGCAGCTAGTACAAATTCGCATGTTTAAAGGAAAAAGGAAACAAGTTTCATTTGAAGTTAGGTAAATCTATTTCGAACTTTGAGTAGGTATGCTATATTCCTTAGGTTTCAATGTTGAATGGTCTGATAATTGAAGTTATTGCGTGTTATTTTCAAACGTGCGAATTGTATTTTTTCGCTTGGCGCACATGTCGTTTCAGGCCGGGAGGCCCGGGGCCGCACTGGCCGGGCGATGAGAGACGCGACGGCGATTTCAGTACAAATGATCGCCCTACTGTCGCGTAGTTGTACAGAAATCGCCGTCGCGTCGCCCCATCGCCCGACTGATTACTGAGCGACAAAATGGCGACCAACAAGTCGGGCGTAAGCTTGCAGCCTACGTACCTATTCGTGCGTGATGCAATAATTCGTTAAAAAGCGGAAAGCGAATACTAGAGCATTGGTTGTGTAGCCTTATTGTCGCTTGAGGTGTCGACTCACTAGTCGCCTATGCCAATGAGTTATCTAATTTACTTTACTTTGCTTTCTGTAGTAACCGACGCTCTTAGGGTAAATTCACACCGAGACGCGTACTTTTTAAATACAAAAGAGAATAAGGCCGTTTGTCCACCGCACGCCGTCAACGACACGATACGATAACGAGATTTTTGGCGCCTCCCCCTCTCGCTCAAGTCCCGCTGACACCTAACGTTACACACTCGTCGAGGCGAGGCGAGGTGGATATGCCGTCCTTTTCTAACTTATTATTAGTGATCGGCCACCGGTAGCATTTTATGTCACTGATGACGAAAGTATTACATGGATATGACTATTTAATTTCGTGCACAATTTATATACCTATTAAAAATGTATGATTTTTTTATGGAGTCTTATTATTAATGGTCGGCGACGGGTAGCAACTTTCCGACTAAAGAATATTATAGATATGATTCTAATCAAATTTTGAGTACGATTTTTGGATTATAAATGTACGCATTTTTAACCTTTAAGGCAAAATGTAAAAAAATACCTAGTTTCTTATCAAATGTGAGGTTTTGATGCATAAATCTCGAGAATAAATGTTGTTCTACAAGAAATGTACCATTATTTTGTGATACAAGTAATAAAAATAGCATAAGAGGCACCGTGCTGTTGGTTGTTTTCGTAGTCGAATTTTAATTTAATCTTGTTTACTTATACTTTAATTTAAACCATACCTAACATATCCATTCTAGTCATTACGTTTGACGTGAAAGTGACATAAATTGCCCCCGTCATCCGATCTCTACTTATTATATGTTTGAGAAGGATGGCAAGCCTGCCTCGTCTTGCCCCGACGAGCGTAATATTTACTACTGCCCTCTTTGCTACTGCCACGCGACTCGTAAGCTATGTCCACACCTGTGCGCTTTCATGTTCAACTTGCGCTTTCAAGTTTTCATTTCGTCTTGCGTCAAGCGCATGCAATACGAGGGTGACAATGAATCTTCAATAAAATCCAATGTTTTGACTTTATCTTCCGCCATTTTATTTGCAAAATGTTGCACGTCGACCCAACGGTGACGGATCAGCGTGCGCTACGGGTATGCGCTGATATCAAACCAGTTTGAGCGCATGCGTTATTGCATGTGCTGTTGTTGCAGAGACATGCGTCAGAGGAAAGCGCAAGTTGAACATGAAAGCGCACAGGTGTAGACATAAATAAATATCAGGGGACAATCTCACACAAATTGACCTAGTCCCAAACTAAGCTCTAGGCTTGTACTATGGGTACTAGACAACGATAAACATACTTATATAGAGAAATACATACTTAAATAAATAGAAAACATCCATGACTCGGGAACAAATACTCGCGCTCATCACACAAATATTTGTCCATACCGGGATTCGAACCCGGAACCGCTAGCTTCGTAGGCAGGTTCACTACCAACTAGGCTAACCGCGTCGCCAAACACAGCTGTACGAAGATCAGCACGGCTACCACAAGTTGTGCGCGACTTGTTTGTCACTCGGATCTCCCTTGCTTACTTGTCTGTTGTGCTGCATATTCTTGTTTTGTCGCGTTCCGTTTTCGACAAAATAGATTACATATAATAAAGTCAGTCTGTCACTAATATATTTTTATCAGTCAAGTAGTTATGCAAGCAAAGTCATAGGCATTGTATAGTATAACTGTGTCCAAACAAGAGTATGTAGAATCAGGAATACGACGATAAAGAAAGCAATCGACATTTAAACTTGGATGTTATCTGAACTATAAGGGCAAAAGATAACGTAAAGATGATACCATCAGCGTTATAAACTTATAAACAACGAGACACAATTGAAATATCCCAACAGTTTGTAATTTGCAAAAGTACACAGAAACGTAAAATAAAACAACAATCCAATCGTCATATTTTTATTTTGGCGTCTATTTCTATTTACACAAAACAATATAAAACAATACACATGATTCGACGTAGAACCTGCCGACGAATATCTGAATATCCATCGGCATTAGATCCTTAAAAGTACATTTATTGTCAGATTTCATCTGAATCACATTTTTAAGCAAAATAAATACAAATACTGTAAAATACTAAATACTTAAAAATACTTAGAATCATACTGATTAAATACATTTCGGTGTAAAAATAAAATACTGATCAACAGTAACAGCAAAGTCAATTGGTAACATTAAATTAGATCAATTTGTTATAAATAAAATACTCAATGAGGAACAAAAGCAAGTCGTTTCAAATCACAATTTCAAACTTATCTAGGTTACCACAAACTTATATCTTTCTTTGATAACGCGAACGAGCCATAATCGTTAGACTGAATAAGAACTCTATGAGATAAGTCAGTATACAATTATGCAACCCTTTCCATACAAGACAAACTGACTAGCAATTGAATTGGCTCACAATTTGGTTCTTGATACACAATCGCATCGCTAAGTTCTTTTTTCCTAGCCAGGGCCCAGTTTTCAATGTTGTCAGTCATCCATCCAATTTGATTGCCAATCTATTCAGCGTGGAACGGGTAACAGTCAAGCACAAACACCTTGTGGTGACCATTCTTAAAAATCTCAGCATATTCTTTTCGCAGTATATTAGCCAAATCCATTTAAGAAAACAGATATTAATTGCGATCAATAACGACTGTATTACGTCAAGATTTTAATTTTAATATGCAAGTTCAAGTCAAAATAACTAACCCTGGACAGTAATTTTTTCTTATGTACTCTTGGAAAATATAAGCCTGTGGATTCGACAACAGCCATTATCTCACTAAACTTATTGGTAACACATGCAATAAATTAACTTACATTACTGAAGCAAAACGGAATGTATTCATAAAATATACTACCCTCGAGTATTGCAACTTACAGCGAATTTTGTGTCAAATTAAATTTGACAGTAGACGCCAAATGTCAAAACATATTCATCAACCCACACAATGTGGTTACACAAATAATTTCATATTGATTTTAAATCAAAAGTGTCTGCAGTGCCTATCAAATAAACGCAGACATTGCTTGAATGTGGATGTTCATAATTTAAACTAAGCAATATAGTGCCATATCCTATGTTCCAGATGATATTAAAATGCTGTTGTTCGAAAACAGCATATCACCATCCAATTCGAGATTTGATTCTGCTACCACATAACTTCAAGAGATGGAATTTTGACGTTAATTTCATTACAACAATTATTTCAGCCCACATAAAGGGTAACACAGAGTAACAGCCCGCCGGCAGTCTCAAGGCCAAAATCTAAGAAACTAATAACTGACAGGCCAATATCGACCGGCGGAAGTTAGTCTGTGTTCCTATTAACCTTTTGACCGCCGTAGTCTGATATATAAGACACTACACCATAGCTAACGTCAACCTTCCTCAGATACACTTAGGTCTATTTTACGCTGTCAACCATGACGGCTATAGCCGTCAATGGCGTTCAAAAGGGTTCTTTCATATCTACAGACAACGAGCGTATCAGACACGTGCCGTGTCAGACAAAAATAATATTCTCCTATACAATGTGTATGAACGTATTCACATCTAGCGTCTGCGCGGTCGTATCACGGTAGACGTGTCTGACACGTTCGTCTGTAGATATGAAAGGACCCAATTCGTTCCCCTCCCGCGCCTCGCAGACCATGGGCGGAGGCATGCGGGAGGCGCGCAGGCTTATGGCGGTCGAGCTACAAGGTCCTTGATTTATACTTACTAGGGTTTGCAAGGAACAACCAATTGTGATGAGGTGAGTTTACCATTCCCTTCACACAAAGTAATTAACGAAATTCTTAAGAATAAGTATTTTTCTATTAAATTACTTAACATGAACTACCCAGATTGTCTGCATTCCAAATCTCAGCATTATCTTTGGCAGTAACGTTATCGAGATCTCAAATCTCTTCCTTATCGCTACAAAGTAAATTAGCTACTGAGTCAAAATATAAATGATTTCACTCGACAGTTTGATCTATTAATTGAACTATTTGTTAGCAGACTTGCGCTTGGTCACCGTTTCTTATTGTACATGTACATATTGCATTTACGTCTTCAACGAAATATGGAGTATTATTGCGTATGCTGTACTTTTCAAAACGATTATGTAACATGTAAGTCCTGAATACCTCTCGGGCTCGTAATCAGATCATCTGGGACTTGCTAGCCGTATTAATATCAACAGTTGTATTCGATTTAATAAAGTGAATAAAAAAATTAACTCCTTGGACACAGGGATCGTTCTAGATTTTAAAAAGCATAGATTTGAGCTTTGAATGGTTACAAACATAATTAAAATCAATATTATATTCAAAAGTCAACTATATAATGAAATAACAACAGATGTTTCAAGGTCACAATTGAATTTAATTTTTTAATTGTCCTGTAAAGTACTAGGCTCTTTACCCACATGCCTATAGGTGAATAATTCAGCATAACTTGGCAAAAAAACATTTGGAAAGAAATATGGTGCCGTTCAGAGTTTAATTGGCAACATGATCCAATTTCTACCCTAACAATGCTGTTACATGCGGTAGTTGATTGTGAATAATAATTATTGTTCCACATGACACCACATCAAACTTTATGCCAAGCTATACATGGCGTTTTTTACATTACCAACAGTTGGAAACGAACATGTTCTACATCACTTTCACATCACTTACAAACGGCGACCAACCGACCAATCTAATTTAAATTCTTAATTATCTCATTAGTATACGCCGTGCACGTACTGTTGCCTCCCAGGTCCTCGGTGAGCACAGCTCCTTCCCGCAGCACCGTGAAGGCTGCTCCTTGGATCGCGTCCGCTTGTTCGCGGAGCTCCATGTGGCGCAGCATCATGACCCCGGAGAGCAGCAGCGCCGTGGGGTTGGCCTTGTCCTGGCCGGCGATGGCCGGGGCTGTGCCGTGCACCTGGAAGGTTAGTGGCATGCGTTACGATGGGGTTACGGTGAGGTAACAGAAAACATTACAAGTGTAGTTGAAAAATTTTTCAGCTGTCTTTAGTTGGACTTTCACTGTCAGTTCATAGAGTCAATCGGCGTGATGCCTTTCATTGTGAATTTTACTTCAGTCTAAACTTTGGACTGATAATGCCCACGGATTTTTCTGTCTTGCCATTTGTCGTGAATGGACGAACTGATATCAATTTGTGGGGTCGTCGACACAGAAAGGAATCCATTGGACTGAAAATTTTGGCGTCATTTCACTGTGTATGTCCAGTTTACAAAAAGTTGGAATTTTTATTTATCTTGTACACTTGTAAAGTTTTGTGGAATAGAACCCTGTTTTAGGGGTTTCCCGTTATGTTGATATTTAGGGATGAATGTTCAGACTAGAGTTAATTGTATAGGACGATTACATTTGTCCGTTAGTCTTTAGCGATTAGGCCGTACGGTCTCGACGGACATGTACGACTTCTGCAAACAGGAAGCGTTCCGGTCATCCGATCCGATCTAACTATGCCATTTGAACGCATTTTGTACTGAAGGATCGTATCGGATGACCTGAACGCTTCCTGTGTGCAGACGCTCTGTCAGACGGATCCATATAGCCACCGATTACGCGCACACAAACGATGTTATTGAGCCATTAACACACACACAGTGACATTTTCACATATTCACATTTAAACCCGCGTAGCCTACCCAGAAACAGTGAAATTTGACATTTCGGAGACCTCACGCTACATTCATTGAAACTAAGTCATAGGGTTCTAGCACTATAATTATTTCGTGTACATGTAAAATAATGGAGGTGACTAAATGATTTCCCCGACGCAACGTTACTGGAATTCTGATAATAGTGATAATAGATATCCTTAAACTGGTTCACTGTCGAATTCTGCAAAAATACCTAGTAGCTTCGAAAAAAGATAACATGTTATCTTACTATCTGTATCTAGACTTTATTTTTTTTAAGTATTAAGGGGCTACCTTCGATCTGTAGCTCTCCACTTTCTCTTGTTGTTAAAACCTATTTGCATTAAAACTGCTGTTCTAAACCAGCTGCCAACTCAATTTGTCTTTTACTAGTTACTTGTATCGAGATTTTTGCTATCAAACTTTGACATTTTTACTGCAAAAAAGTAGTTTTTTGGCCTTTCCATTTTTTTTCACTTAAAAAAAACTTTTGATGATTTGTTAGATATATTTAGATGTATTTTCCATATAAATTGATGCCAAGATGAAAGAGTAGAAACAAAATTTGTGTTTTTTTATGCATGTCCTTAAAAAGTAATAAAAAAAATAAACGTGGTTTTTCATACATTTACATTCAGTTTTGACTGAGTTTATAGAACCTAAACTTCATCAAAAATGACTTGAAGACAGTCCAGGTTTTTAGAGGACAGACACGATCGACAGACGACATGCATTCAAATAGACAAACCTATTTATTTGTTAGTGTTTGGACATGATCCACACCAGTTAGTGAGCACACAGATATTTTCTTGAAACAGACTTACGCTGAATTAGATAAATCCACTGTATAAACAGGTATTTAAAAGTATTAAGGATATAATGTGATCAAAATGTTGAAATTATTACAATTTTCCTCAAGGCACTTCAAGCAGACTGCTAAATTCACTTGCATCTGATGCTCTTTTTTGCCTATAAACGGCGCGACTATATTTAATTATATCTGACGATTTTAAAAGTGATACAACAGTTTTACGTTCTGCACCCGTACTTTATCGCATTGGATAAAACATCCATCACTCTCGCATAATGGTTAGAAAGTGACAGATGTTTCATCAACGTTTATCCCCATGATAAAAACGACTATAATAGGCCCCCTGGCCACTGTTCTGCGCGGCAGCATATCCTACTTTCATGTAAATAACCGGGTTTTAGCTTTAGAGGGATAAACCGAGGGCCGGGCAGCAGCGACCCCCAATGGCCAATCACCCCCCCCAAAACTTGGGAGGGACCTATAGTCTACATTTATTTATTTATTTATTTATTTATTTATTTATTATTTAAATACATTTGTACCTTAACAGCTAAAGCCAACACAGCACAAACTTACAAACATGATGGTTACGTTTACTCTATCGTGCTCTCAGGCATCTCCCTTTCTATCGCTCTCTTGCACTCTATCATCAGACGCCCAATCGGATTCGCAAACAGATCACACTGCGGCACTGCCTCGAGCATGGAATTGAGCAGCGCTAGCGCGCGCGCAATGGGCGCCTGCGCGTGCTTTCGCGTGCGCGCCGCCGGCACCGCTAGTAGCGGGTGCCTTCTGGCTCGGGTGTATCGATCAGGCACGAAAAGACGCACAAATGCCTCAACAAGACCTGCACAATCTATTTTGTTCCTGATTATACCTAGGGCAAACTTTGCCAAAGAGAGTAACCTACGCAATTGCAAGGAGTCGTATCCTAAGTGCCCCTGCAAAAATAAGGTCGGATACATATAGGGGTAGTACCGGTATAACCTCTTATACAAAGCCCTTAAAAATTTCTTTTGGATTTGTTCCAACATAAGAGTATATTTACTCTCATGCGGACTCCAAACCGCTGCATTCGTTTCAAGTATGCTGCGCACAAGGGCAGCGTACAGCACACGAGTGGCGCTCACACTTAGGGGCGCGGAGTTACGCAGGACGAAGCCTAGTCTTTTGTACGCGGCGTCAGTCACAGCCTGAACGTGATCGCGGAATGTAAGTCCGGGATCAAATAGCACACCCAAGTCGCGTACCTGAGCTGAACGAGTTATAGCAACTCCGGCGATAGTGTACTCAAACTCATGAGGGACGTGTGACCGCGTGAAGCTCATCATCTGGCACTTACTGGCATTGAAATGGAGTTTATTAGCGAGGCTCCAGTGGTACACTGCGTCTATGTCTCTTTGCAATTCCTCACAATGCTTTTGGCTTTGGATCGGCTTAATTACCTTCACATCGTCAGCAAACAACAGCAACGAGGAATCATGCACCACTAAAGGTAAATCATTAATGAGCAGCACGAAAAGAAGTGGGCCGAGGTTAGATCCCTGGCTAATACCGGATCGCGTGCGGTAACACTCGGACACATAGGGGCCATACTTTACGTACTGCTTTCGATCAGACAGGTAACTAGCAAACAGCTTTAGGAGTCTGGGTGTACATCCCATCGCACCTAGCTTCAGTAAAAGAATGTCGTTGTCCACTCGGTCGAACGCCTTCTGGAAATCCAGATAGATGACATCGACTTGACCCTGCCTATCCAACTCCCGGGACACTATCTGAGTTAAGGTAAGGAGGTTAGTAGTCACCGACCTCCTTGGCAGGAACGCGTGCTGTGCATTGGCTATGTGGGGCTGACACTGGGAGAGCAGGCTACTATGCAGTGCCGATTCGAAGAGTTTAGCCGGGGCACTCAGAATAGCAACAGGACGATAGTTCTCCACCTTCTCCTTCGAACCCGTTTTAGGTATTGGTGTCACCCGCGATTTTTTCCAGGCCGTTGGGTAAACCCCTGTTTCGAGAACCAGGTTAAAAATAAACGTAATCGGGCCAACTAGGTAATCGATACACGCCTTGAGCACAAACGCCGGTATCGCATCGGGTCCAGGTGCCGTCCCTGGTTTCAACTTCTTAACCGCTTTCCTTACATATACCGAGGCACAGGTATAGTCGGGGTAAAAAAAGGTTCGTCACTTTTCAACTCTATTTCGATACCGTTAAGGTCCAAATAAAATCCTAATAAATTCTACCAGACTGAATACTCACGGACTCGAAGAGCGCGCCGTTCTTGCCGATGTTGCCGGAGGGCGTGAGGCCCAGCCCGCCGATCAGCCCGGAGCACATGTCCGACATGATGTCGCCGTACAAGTTGGGCATCACCTGCACACATCGACGTAATGAGGACGCGGTTAGCCTAGTTGGTAGTGACCTCGCCTACGAAGCTAGCGGTCCCGGGTTCGAATCCCGGTATGGAAAAATATTTGTGTGATGAGCGCGAGTATTTGTTTCTGAGTCATGGATGTTTTCTATGTATTTAAGTATGTATTTCTCTATATAAGTATGTTTATCGTTGTCTAGTACCTATAGTACAAGCCTGGAGCTTAGTTTGGGACTAGGTCAATTTGTGTGAGATTGTCCCCTGATATTTGTTTTTATTTTTATTTTATATTATAATATCACAAGAACAGAAGGCGCTGTTCCTAACAAAACATCGTTTAGGTATGTCAAAGGGCCTACTCAGTTCTTCCTTTTCCATCGAATCATTCTTATTCATTCGTATGCAACACGACCCATACGAAAGAACTAATCAATGAGGTTAGTTACTTGTAACTTCGCGCTTGACATCGACGTCACAATATAGGAATCTTGACAGAAATACAGACTAATTAGTCCCTTCTTCTTTTGCCATAATTTTCATTTTCCCGAAGATGTTTTTTTCTAAAACCTTAAACATTTCAAGATATACGTAATTTAGAAGATCACTGCTTAGAACCCATTAGGTTAGGTTAGATTTATTTTATAACAATCCTGAAAATTATACGGTTTCAGAAAAAAAGAGCCTTTATGGCATATGAAATTATGACAAACAATAGAGACCCACTTAAAACTGATCACATGAAATGTAACTCTAAATACGAAAATATCGAAACTGGGATTATTCTTGTGTGTTTGTACTGACCAGCACGTCGAACTTGGATGGATCCTGCACCATGTTCAGGCACACGGTGTCCAGGTACCGCTCCTCGAACTTGATGTCCGGGAACTTCTTGGCCTGGTCGCGGCAGCAGCGCAGGAAGAGACCGTCCGACATGCGCCTGCAAACAAGTTGAGGCGAGGATTAAACAAGTCTACTAAATATTATCCGTCACTCTCACGAGTGAGAGGATTGTGAGAAAATTACATAACGAAATATTAAGATTTTGAGAGAGAGATCTAACTGAATTTACTTAGTTATACAATAGAATGTACATAATACGGCCATTGGAATAAAGACCCATTGCAAAGGAGTTAGAGTGGAATTTCTTTTGTTTTTATGACTGACAAATAAATTAGAAAATAGACTCTATTCTATTCAGAAAAGGTTCGTATTCCATTGGCAAATTTCGTGTATGGTGGACCTTAGGAGGTTAATAAATAGTACCTAGCGGAGTTTTACTGAAACAGGAACTTGGGCGATGCTCTTTTGTTCAGCGCCTTTCGGTACCGTGCCACTCTAGAACCATTCCACACCAACGGCTATCGGTTCCACGAGCAACCCGCAGCCAACTAAGGTTCGCAACTCGCAGAGCATCGTACTCACATGATGTTGGCCTTGTGTACGGCCGTGACCTTCTTCCTCTTGTTGTCCCTTGCGAACTGGAACGCGAACTCGGCGACCCTCAGGCTGGCCTCCTCTGTGATCAGCTTGATGCTCTGCACGACGCCGTCGACTATCTCGTGCTCGATGCCAGAGTACTCGCCCTCGGTGTTCTCGCGGATGGTCACCACGTCCACGTTGTCGTATAGGGTCTTGACGCTGGAAGTGTTTGAGAGTTAGGCCTGTCCACTGGAGCGGAGCGGTGTTGCGAGGAAAATTCCACCAATGGGAGAGCTATTGGTGGATTTTTATTCCGCTCCAGTGTAACAGCCTTAGGGTGCTTTTCAAATAGAAATGTGCTAAGCTGTGTAGCTAAGGAATGTGTATGATATCCAGCAATTAGGATCGTTTATTTTCATAGTATAGCTTAGCTTCCCCTTTCCCACCAGCGCTAAGCTAAGCTATGCTATGACAATAAACTATCCTAATTGGTGGATTGGTGGACCCTTATTGATGTCTTTAGCGGACTGTACAGATGTAGTGATGATACGACCTCGTAATGTTCGTATTTATCTTGCTTGTTCAGTCAGCTTCAGTCATCTATAAGCTTATTGAGAAAGCAAGACGAATACGAAGTACCGACGACATCACATCTATAAGCTTATATTGAGAAAGCAAGACGAATACGAAGTACCGACGACATCACATCTATAAGCTTATTGAGAAAGCAAGACGAATACGAAGTACCGACGACATCACATCTATAAGCTTATTGAGAAAGCAAGGCGAATACGAAGTACCGACGACATCACATCTATAAGCTTATTGAGAAAGCAAGGCGAATACGAAGTACCGACGACATCACATCTATAAGCTTATTGAGAAAGCAAGACGAATACGAAGTACCGACGACATCACATCTATAAGCTTATTGAGAAAGCAAGACGAATACGAAGTACCGACGACATCACATCTATAAGCTTATTGAGAAAGCAAGGCGAATACGAAGTACCGACGACATCACATCTATAAGCTTATTGAGAAAGCAAGGCGAATACGAAGTACCGACGACATGGACACTAACGGGTAGGGTTAGTTACGGCCATCTGTCAAGTTCAATATTTTAATGAACATAAATCGCGATAACCTAACCGAGTTGAAAACCCCCGACATCAGCGCCTGAGCAATGAGCAAAATCTTCAACGGGCTCCGAGCACGTACATTTTCACTGGAGGGACTTCGTCACTAGAAGATTTCCAGTAATAAAAAACTCCCGACATAATCGGGATCAGGGTTCATAACTTAAAAACGGATTAACGGATTTTCATCAAACTAAGCTAAGTCGATGAAGTCACCTTTCTAATACAGTTTCTAATACAGATTTATATAATGCTAGAATAAGTAGTGACATTGTTATATTTTTTATTAAAAAATGACTAACTGTTGAGTTTCTTGCGGCGCTTCTTCTCAGCAGTGGTCTCCTCTTGGGAAGCGCTGGTAGATTTTTGACGTGTAAAAGTGCCCGTGCGGCCTACTTACTGAATAAATATCTTTTATCTTTATCTTTTTTTAATAAATAAAAAAGCCGGTCAAGTGCGAGTCGGACTCGCGCACCGAGGGTTCCGCACAATTTTGTAGGCATGTAAATAATTCGTAAATCACGGGAATACAATATAAACAAGTCCAGTATAAACTGACACGCAATAAGTATGCATTTTAGTACTTAGTGAGTGTCAGCTTATACTGGGCTCGTTTTTTATGTGATGTAACTACAAATTAACGGTTTTCGGATTTTTTCCTTTACTTGTGCTATAAGACATAGCTTCTTGCAAAATTTCATGATTCTAAGTCAACGGGAAGTACCCTATAGGTTTTGATTCACTTGAGATTCCCTTCAATATGCGGCATAAACGGCCGTATCTTTTGATTGCGTTGACTTAGATGTTTGATTTTTTCACTGATCCAAGAGACTGCAGACTTATGTATTTGATATTAATTTCAACTTGATACCTCCACGCGTTCCTGAGAAAAAGGGTCTTGACAGACACACAGACAGACAGACAGACGGACAACAAAGTGATCCTATAAGGGTTCCGTTTTTTTCTTCGAGGTACGGAACCCTAAAAACTAAATCAAAATCAGTCCATCCGTTTAGGAGCTATACTATGTCACAGAAAGATACACAGATTCTCACGTCAAACTTATAGCCCCCCTCTTTTTTGCGTCGGGGGTTAAAAACTACATTTCACTCGTCATCGCATTACCTATCAACTGGATAGCTTTGCTGATTAGCAATATAAAACCTGTAACTATGCAGATACTTAGACGCAACTAGACACTATTATATAACTAGAATTCTGCAACCCGACACTGATAAGGCACTCATATGGCATATTGTTTCGGCCTTCTAGTAGATTACTGGTACTTATGGCTGGTAGAGTGCTAATTTATGTATGACACGCCTATTAAATACGATACAGTTCGCTACAAATTACTAGCAAAATTTTCCAAAGCGAGTTCTTATGTTTTTAATAGGCAAAACGCCCAATACGGATGATGACAATTTCTTTTTTTTGTCGATCAGGTAGATTATCAAAAAGTATTGGACACGTATTTTTCTTTTTTCACATAATCAAAAAATTACGGAAATACATATATAGCTGCAACTACAATATTTGACAAATATGAGCCAAAAGAAGTACCAGCATAAAATCTAATTGTGGTTATTTAAGCAAGTCTAGTGATTAAATATTATTTGCAATTCGTCTACTGTCACGAGTAACCCATTGATTCTATTATCATGGATAGCTAAGTTGATAACAACCGTAACATGTTAATTGATTGATATCTATTCGCATATCTATTGTAAAAACCGGCCAAGTCCGAGTCGGTCTCGTGCACTGAGGTGAAAAAACGTTTCGGAATGGGGACTCTCCTTATTATTTAATTTTTTGACTTTTTTATTATTTGTAAGGAAATCCGCCGTAATATCACATATTCTGCAAAACAATCAATAGGCTATCTTTTATGGTTCAAAAGATACTGCTCTTTTAAGTTAGGACAGACATACTGATGGATCCATCCCCACCCACCACAACCTTTGGGTATGGAACTCTAAAAATATTGATCAGATTTTTGCAGATTATAATAAAACTAGCTTTTGTATGTGATTTTGTCTTCGTAAAGTGCGTATATATCGCTCAGGAACAATCAAATTGGCGATCACGTTATCTCCATGTCAAATTTCACATAAATTGATTCAGCAGTTTAGATGTGAAAGTGTAACAGACAGACATACTTTAATTTTTATTACATTAATTAATTAGTATGGATAAATCAGTATCTTTCCACATTTTGTTAGAAAAAACTTATTAAGCAATAGATACTGAATCATCCACACAGCTGTCTGTACAAATAATTTCACATAAAAAGCAATTCAGATTCATATAAAAAACGAAAGTAGACATTATTATTATATAGCGTAAATTGAAAACAGAAATTGTAGTTTATAAATTGCTTTGTCCTTATGCTCTATTCAGTTGATAAGGAAAATGGTTTAAATACATTTACCTGAATCATACTTCGTTACAAGGTTCTTTTCACTCAGTACCGAATCGTCTATGTAGCAAAATATCCAGTGACGCAAACTGACCAAGAAGCGATACATCCATTATGTAAATTGTCAATTTTGTGAAGATGCCTAAATCGTAAAATACACAATTAGCATATAGTCCATAAATCGATACAGCTAGATAACAACTAGTCTAAGTATGTAAAATGACAAATATTTAAAAATTCCAAAACACAATTTACCTAATGTCGACCACAAAGCTGAACACAATCTTGGTTATTCCATGACACGTAGTCAGTTCTTTTTACACCTTCTGATTTATGGACAATTTGCTTTTTTTAGTCATTGTGCTACTTGGGCTAACTGATAACATTTGACAATGTGCCTATTCCTGGTATCGGTTTTTTTGACATTATGTAATTTGGACATTATGCTACACAGACTTATTGGTATTTTGATGTTCTGCATTATGGATGTTATGTTAATTGGGAAAAATGCTAACATGACGCCTGACATTTCACTTCTTGGTCAATTTGCGTCACTGGACATTTTGCTACATAGACAATTTGGTACTGAGTCACTACCAACTAGATTACACAAAATATTATTATGTCAATGCAAAATGTATGGATATTTTCACATTATTGAGGCGAGAGCTATTTTAATGACACAATGTACATATAAGCATGCAGGCTAAACGACAATTAACCTTTTTCTTCGGTTGTGTCTAGGTGTCGGCCAACTAGGGCATTCAAAATGTTAATATTTTGGGAGACCAAATTAAGCACACAACTGTTTCTTAAAAGGTTTCCTGTTGGCTGAATCACATATGATTCATGAATGTAGTTCTGTCCCTGGTCTGATATGTTCATGAATCATGTGATCAAAATTGTATATAATTTTGCATATAGGAACAGTGCTTGGATATACGGTAATGAAAATGCTGTCTTGTATGGGGAGAGGGAACCTATTAAAATCTGTGTAAAATATCAAGATGTCTTTTCTATATGTGTTTTATAAATGCAGGCACTAACAGATCAAATATGTGAATAATAAGGAAAGTACAACACCGGTTAACTGCATTGAACCTACAATTAAAAAGTGTAGCTACGCACATAATATAACTTTTTGCAAATATTCTTGTAGCTAGACACAATTAACACATTCACTGCCACCAAACCTGTAATAATAATGTAAAAAAATAGTAAAGATACATACCCTTCCAAACTCTTGCAAGGCCTCACATTGGCATATAGGTCAAACTCTTTACGCAGGGCCAAGTTGAGTGAGCGGTAGCCTTTACCGACCGGGGTCATAAGAGGCCCCTTTAGGCCGATTTTGTTTTGGTTTACAGAGTCTATGGCCTTTTGGGGAATGCCAAACTTTCCATCAGGTCCCTAAAAAGTAAATATAATGTATAGATTTAACCATTGGCACTAACATTTTGATCCTAAATTTGTATCAAAAATAATCAAATAAAATCAAATAAAATCAATGACTGTACTTTTTATATTAATAATGATTAACATATGCTACTTTATTTGAAATATAAACGATGTAAGTATTCAAAAACTCAAGGGCTTACCCTAACAGCTGTGACATCCACCTCATCCCATTCAATGGGCACTTTGGCGGCCTCGAATATTTTCTGCACGGCCACCGTGATCTCGGGGCCAATGCCATGGCCCGGGATGAGCGTCACCCGCCGCACCCCCGAACTGTACTGCGCCGCCCCGGCCTTGCTCACCGGAACCTAAGGATGACCACAAAACCCCTCACATAACCTCCAAATCACATAACAATAGAAAAAACACCGAAAAACACACTCAACCTCCTTCACCCCGACCTCAGCTCCTCCAAGAACATCCCCCGCGCCACCCTCGAACCATTTCACTAAACTCCCTAACACTTTACTCTCACGAAAAGGCTTCAAAAGCACTTTTATGTAATTCTTCGACATAACTATACTTAGTCTATTTTTGGAATGCAAGAATAAAAGCGTACGGTGTCTTTGGACTGACAAAATTATAATAACATGCAATACGCGTAAGGAATGTTAGAAACAGAACACCGAGCTACAAACTTACGATTTTCCTGATAATTCTTGAAGCCATTTCCAAATTCTCGTTATACGAAGACGACAGACAGACAGACAGCTCCGCTGTGAGGGGTGGAGGGGGAGGAAATTACGACTGCGACAAGTCAACTACGCGCATGACCGGAAATTGTCGTGAAGTATGTAGAGATCGATGCAATTTTCAACTATTATTTTTATTTACACTAAATATGATATCTCGGTTTAAAAGTGCATCAGAATTTTATTGAAAGTTTATTTACCAAAAGTGTTTAATTTTATAAGGTAAATCACGTAAATCGGAACAAGTTGATCACGAATATTGCCAGTTTGCAAATTGCAACAACTTGTCATGTGTCAACAATTTTTTTGACAGATATCTTGTCCAGGGGTTCATGTTATTATTTTCTTACTCATTTTGCGTATCTTTGCGATGTTTTCATTAAATTTAAGGACTAAATGAAAGTCTTGGGTTGTGTAGACCTACTTAAGTATCAATTGTTTTATATAAGAGCTTGAAAAGCTTAGAAAATGGATCAGCCTTTATCGTTGAAACTTAGGTCTTTGAGTGTCATATCTCAATGCAAATTAGAAAGGATATTATCGCTTTGCGGGGATAAAAAGGATCTCATTATTGACCCCTTACTTATTAAGCCTTTAGAAAGGGTTTGTGGAGTCAGTTGGCTTCGGTAAGGATCTATTTATAAATGAAATGTTAACGTTAGAATTTATTAATAAAAAAAACTGGTTTTATGAAGTTAAAAAATCCAAAAATTTAATAAAGCTTTATTCTAAACGAAGACTTCATAATTTTTCTTACATTACAGACAACATGGCATCGACAAAATCTACAAAATGGACCCCCAATTGGGTCCTACCGCTAACCAAACCCGTGTATACTTCATCCCAGCCTGTGTTCAAAAATACAAGTGCGTCCTTGATCAGATATCATCATTGCTCAGCCAAAACGCATCATTATCTAACAGCAACAGCTTTCACATAATAATAGTGCCTAAAGTTGTATGCTCTTATGACTCATTATTAGAAAATAGAGGTCTCTACGGTGTAGTCAAACTTCACTCATTTACATGGGAACTAATGGCTTTAGATGAGCAGTTACTTAGTTTTGAACTACCATTTTTATTTAAGCAATTATTTGTCGAACAAAACCACTCATTACTGTCAAGTATTTCTATGGCTTTATGGAGTTTGTTCCATGTCACAGGTCGGCCTAAAGCTATGTTTTCAGTAGGTAAGTTATCTGCCAGTGTTTTGGATATTCTGGAGGTTTATAATGAGACTTATGCTAGGGATTTTCTGTCTGAAGAAAGTTCAAATGAAATTGGCGCATTGATTGTGGTTGATAGAAGCCAAGATTATGCTTCAAGCCTTCTAACTCCAGCTACCTACAGTGGTTTATTAAGTGAAATATTTAATATTACTTGTGGTCATTTAGAACTAAATGTCAAAGACACTAAGATAAAGAAAGGCAAGTTGAATTTTGATTTTGAAGAAGAAAATACACAGGCAAAGAATACAATGTTAACTCTAGATAGTTCAATAGATAGTCTCTATGGTGAGATAAAGCATAGACATTTCTCTGAAGTTTTAAGTGTTCTAAGCTCGAAAGCAAAATTGTTGAAAAATGAAGATATTAAAGCCTTAGGTATACAAGAAATGAAGCATTTTGTTGCTACAAAGTTGCAGCAAGTTACTCTTTTCAAGCAGAGTTTAGTCAACCATGTATTGGCTTGTGAAACTATTATCTCAGAAATGAGTAACAAATTCGAAAATCTCAAATTAACTGAGACCGAGATGTTAAATAACAAGAACAAGAAGTCGAATTTCACTTTTGTCGATGAGAACTTTGGGACGGACATACATATTTACAACAGCCTGCGTCTCATGTGCTTGCTTAGTTTAACACAAGGTTTATCTTACGATGAATACAATTCCCTTGTAAATAAATATCTACTCGCTTTTGGATACAAATTTTTGTATATCTTCAACAATCTAGTCACTGCCGGGTTCCTAATTCAGCCTACAAGTCTGAAATTGTCCCTCAACATATCGAATTTGGGAAATTTGAGTGATAGGCTGCCTAAATGGCAGAATAGTTTTCAAACCACAGCTAATAAACTGAAACAATTGCCATCTCAGCCTGAGACTGTTGGTAAGTCTTCACCAAGCTATGTTTTTAACAGAGGTTACGTACCACTAATATCAGTACTCTGTAACACTGTTTTAACTTCTGATTCTTTACTGGATGTCTTAACAAAACTGTCTGCTTTGCCCGACTTGAAAGTAGGTGGTGAAATGCTAGATAACTTCAAAGTAGGAATGGAAACATTTAATGAAAAACTTTCAAATTTAAAACTAAATGGCGATTTGGAGTTTGGTTGTAAAGATGCAAAGAATTTGAGTAAATTACTAAAGAATGATACTAAGTTAGGTAACACGTTTCCACTTAAGCCTAAGAGTGTATTGGTGTATGTGATTGGTGGGGTGAATTATGCTGAAATAGCAGCGTGTGATGTTGTGCAGTGTTCTACGGGGAGTAAAATCTACATTGCTAGCGATTGTATAGTGAATGGTAGCGATCTGATGGCTGCTAATACTTGAAATTCTGTTCAGCACTAGATATATATTTTCAAAAGTTGGATTTCTCTCCTGATCAAATGTAGGGCTATTTAGATTTGTCAATGATATTTTAAACTGAAAATAAAGTAGCATAAGGTTCTAAGCTAAAGTACAAAATTGTAGGGAAAGCCATTAGGTACTTGTATTGGTTAGTTGACTTATAATCACAATAAGTAGTGTTATTGAGGAGGAGGAGAAGAATTAATAAAATTTTAACAGACTGCATAATGACAATGTGCGAGTCTCCATTGTTCAGTTTTACAAGACTTGTAAAACCAAGTACTAGTCTATTTTTTTTTTATTTAAAAAATATATTTAAATGTCTGTATAAAAATATTGGTCACTTGGTGTTGGGTTTTTTACAAAGAGTATTTTTAATTACGAGTTATATATAGATCGAGATGTCATACATTAAGTTTAAAAAAATGTTGACTGCTAGTGAAAACCTTTTTTTCTCCTTACTTACCTAATGGTAAGTGATACAGTGGAAGATGGAGTTGCGGGTTCAGTTTCAGTTCAGACTATTCACTGTTATACTTTAATCTGTACAAGTTCACCTTATATTTTTGGACTAAAAATTTAAAGCAACCCTATTATTTGCTATAACACTAGAAATAAAAAATACCATTATAATGGGAAACCAGAAAGATATAACGGTATTCACAGACATTTAGATCTATATCTGTGATGTTATTCATTAAATTTAAAATACGAGTCTCTCTTATTTGTAAGTGACACTGTAGCATACATATTTGTTTACCTCAAGTTTAGTTAAGATTATTATATAAGTAGTATATACTCAATATATTTATACTTCTTTGTAAATAAAACATTTTTTATCGTAACAAAATACTTTATTTCATAATCTATTATCACAGTACGAAATGGATTATCTTCATGTCCAATAAGTTGACATCAATCAATAAGTTACAATATTTAAGCATTACATACAAATACGGCCGCACTCTGAGACGTCAACTAACTTTTAAGTTTGATTAA
Source organism: Tortrix viridana (assembly GCA_963241965.1). Classification (NCBI taxonomy): domain Eukaryota; kingdom Metazoa; phylum Arthropoda; class Insecta; order Lepidoptera; family Tortricidae; genus Tortrix; species Tortrix viridana. The sequence goes on along the minus strand of OY725188.1, from coordinate 12,099,281 downwards.
AGTTGCTGCTGTGACTTTCTTTACTATAGCAATAGAATAAGACGCAGCAACTTTGATAAAATTTAAAAATGAATTGACGTATCTGAGTGCGGCAGTAAGACTTAGCGACTTTAGTCAAACTCAAACATTTTTGACGTTTCCGAGTGCAGCAGATAGTGTTTTCAATCCGCAAAAGTCCCCCGCGTTTATCAAACTGACGTTGCATTGCACGGTTTCGTCAATTTACAGTCGAACTCTGTAGTAGCTGTACGTTACAGTACCTTATCGCAGCTATTGATATACTAAATTCAAACCACTTTCACTCATAATACCACTTTCACTGTTTACATCTGAGTTCGACTGTATGTATAATCGAGTACCTTGTGGATTTTAAACTTACCTATACGTGTCCCTCAACAGGGGGCTAGCGAAGTGGCAGTTTACGAAAGCTGGCGTCCGTTACAAACTATCAAAATATATGAAACGACATGCGAACGCACGATAGTTTACCTTAGCTCCTTCCCTTTCTCACGATTTAACCTTTTCAACGCCATTTTGTATTTGACAAAATACAAAATGGCGTCACTCACACGCCAATGACAGCTGAAACCCAGAGCTAATGTCAACCTCACGTCATAGACGCTCGGGTCTATTTTTCGTTGTCAACCGTGACGGATATATCCGTCGGCGTTGAACCAGTGGTGCGGATATATCCGTCAATGGCGTAAAGGTTAATGACAATTGACGAGTAAAAGGGATGGTGCAAACATTTGTATAAATGGTCAAGTAATGTTAGGTGTTTCACTTGCGCCAGTACTGCGCGAACTTGTGGAACTGCTCGACCAGCGCGGCCATGACGGCCGTCACCGACAGGTCCAGCAGGCTCTGCAGGTAGTGCACCGCCTCCTCGTCGCCCAGGTCCAGCCTGGAGTAACAGGCTCATTACTAATACAGATACTAAATTCTTTATTCAAAATACATGAGGTACATGCATGATACAAGGGATGAAGTCACCCTGTAGGCAGAATGTTGCCTGTGTTGGGAGACACCGCTCTTCCTTCGATAACATGAGGTAAGATTTAGTTAGGCTAATTAGGTACTATTTGTTTAGTTTCTAAATTTACTTATAATTTAAATTTAATTTATAATTTTAATTTACATAAACAGGTAATTAATGCAGTTTACAACAGGCAATCTTTGTGTGTCATTAGTTTGGAAAAAGTGCGAATGGATGTTTTGGATTGAGATTGATAAGTGATAAATGATAATACGTCAATCCAATTTAATAATTATGGTAACAAACCCATTTTGATAGAATTTACACAACACAGGTTTTAACTTAATATTTTATTTTCTTTTCCCAACAATATTCGTTTGGTTAACATATTTAAATGTTAAATAAATAACCTAATGTTTGCCTTAGCCCTATAGTGGGATAGCAGACTACGAAAAAAAAAACAATGTTACGATGCAGATTTTTCAAACACAATTTAAATATCGTTGTTACTTTCTCGAACTCGTACGTAGTTTTTTACTATAAATTATAATGAATGAAATGAAATTGCCAGCCGCAAAAATATGCAGATACGAGCTTGAGAAAATAACAATAGGATATGTTGACAAAATCATTTATTTAAGAGTAACATGACTCACCGCAGCTTATCCTGGACTTTTTTAACGGCCTTGTCAGGTTCCAGAGCGATGTCGGGCACGGAGGCGTCCACCATCAGCGAGAACAGGTTCAGCATCAGGTTCGCGTGTCTACAAGTAGCAATAGTAACATTTTGATTATATCTTATCGTCCAAGTCAAGCTTGACCTTTTCAGTGCCGTAACTGACTCGACTCGACTTGAAAATATGCTCGTGACTGGGCTATTTCCATGTCCCGTGGTAACAAATGGGAATAAAGTTTCCAGTTTGTTACCATCCATATATTTGAATTATTACTATTTATTACAAAGCACATTATATAGTTAAAGCTATTCTTGTTGATTGTTACAAACAATTTTTTATTTTTAGTCGATTTATAAAAATGAAGAGTATCTCAATTCGTTGGGACTTTTTTTAATGATTATTATTAAATTGTACAATTTTCTAAAATAAAATACACTAGGTGGCTGTTTGGTAATATTTTGTATGTACGACAGTCTTATGTGTTTTAAAGTTTGGCAAAAATAAATAGGCAACTACCTACTTAACAATAATTTTGCAATTATAATTAACAACAACTTTGTTCTAACGGTAACATTTTTTTTAAATTTATAGTTCCAAGTAGTAACATTTGGGATTAACTTATCCCATTTGTCCCCATCTTCGTCCTCCAAGGGCAAAAGTCAGTTGAAGAAAACCCATTATCAATAAAAAATAGGAGAAGCCCGTGTGACTGGACAACCGTCGTATAAAGAGCTGACCTCCTCAAGTGCAACAGCGCCGTGTAGCACTGCTTGCGGAACTCGTGGTAGTGGTCGGAGCCCACGCCGCCCATGGCCTCCACCATCTCGCGGCTGAGCTTCATGGGCGGCGGCAGCGGCTTGGGGTCGCGGCCCAGGATGTAGCCGAAGTCGATGTGGAACAACGCGCCAGCTCGAGTCAGCAACAGATTGTCCAAGTGACGGTCACCCACCCCTGCGAACGAGTCACCTCCATTATTATTTACGCACGGGTGCAATAAATAAAAAATACATGCATACCTTGTACTGACAATTACAAACGCAACAAAAAAAAAGAATTAGCCAAATCGGTCGAACCGTTCCCAAGTTATGCGCGTACATACATACGACAATTGATTTTTATTTATATAGATAGATAGATACAGAGACTTGGTTTACGCGTGAATAAGCGGCGTATTCATAAACTGATCTTGTGTGAGATGTCTGCCATACTGGACTGGGTTGAAAATGAGTTGCTTTGCTTAGCACTAAAAAGGGTTTAAATCTGGCGAATATGGGGGTCGTGATAAATTCAAAAAAGATTTTTCCACATTGTTCTTTAAATTGTGGATTCGGAACGATGTTTCAAATATTCTTTTACATAAGATATCTAATTTTACCGTAACTGCTGAAGTAAATTGTACACATTTAATTATTTATGAATGAATACTTATAGATATAAATAAAAAAGAACACTACGGAACTAAACTTACCCAGCAAATACGTGATAACACAGTACCCCGCGCAGCTTCTAATATAAGTATCCATGGTCTCCGGTTTGATACCATACGGCGCCCCTTCACAAGGGTTATGCTTCCTAAAGAAATTCTGTATACTGCCTTCAGTGGCCAACGCCTCTGCCACAGTAACCGACTCCACAAACTGCAAAAAACCATGCTTCGAACTAGTCGCTAGAACTTTATACGGAGTCAACTTCAAATCCAAATTCTCTCGTCTCAGCAATTTATCCATGAGCGTAATCATTTGTAGAATCAGCTGATCTTGACGTAAGTCGTCGCCATGTTTGAAAATGGCTTCGTATTCGACTCCTTCCGTGGTTAAGAAGGTTAACTTTGAAGGCATCAGGGCGGATTTGAAAAGGCTTGCTTTTTTGGCGACTATGCCTTTTATGTTGACGTGGGGATCTAAAGGGAAGGGCATAGGTTCGAAGTTGGTGAAGTTGTATTTGAAGGCGTCGGGGTCGGCCAGTAGTTGTTGCAGGCGTTCGGCCTTTTTGTTGCGGTTTCCGCTTTCGCGGGCGACCGTCTTGACGAGCTTTACTAGCTTGTCGATGAATACTTGCTGGCGGGCGAGGAAGGAGCGAGTGCGTTGGTGCTCTGTTGTACCTGGAGATAATTAATCGTCTTATCCGCTTGATAGTTGTCCCAGTATTACGGTCGCCTTTATCGCGGTGATAAACTTAGATAAAGCATCCGTCGCCCTCGCACTTACATACTAGTCAGAAAGTGACAGATGTTTTATCCACATTTATCCGCACAAGCTAATGGTATGAAACATGTGGGGAAGTTGAAAAAAAAACTGAACCGACCTTTTCTGCAGATCTGAAAGATACTGTACAGTAAAAAAATAATTACAAATTTTACTAAAAAAAAATATGTGACTGTCCGTTTTGTTACCGAGAAATCTGTTTGATTTTGGTAACAAATCGGACAAAAAGGAACAATCCTTCTTTATTTCATATGATTAACGCATTTACAGCCTCAAGATTGCCGATGTCCATGGGCTACAAAAGTAATGTTACCTTTAGCGAGCTGGTGGCTGAAGGTCCTCATGACGGTGAGGTACATGCCGCGGATGGCCAGCTCCTGCGCGCCCGTCTGCCGGTCCTCGCACTCGATGAGCAGGTACCAGTACAGGTAGTTGGCGAGCACGCTGTTGTTGCACGCGCGGGATATTAGGAACGTGGCCAGGTTCAGGCGCTCTGAGGAGTCCGTTTCGCTGGAATAGGGTTTTTTTTTATATTATTCGTCTAAATTTTTTTAACAGGGCTTCTAAAATACAGTTTTTTATGAATTGACCAGTGTTCAACGATGGTTTAATAATTTGTGGTGAAAATGTCAATGCATAGATAATTATAACTCGTCAAAAAAAGTTTGAAAAAATGAACGCGCTGTTTAGAGTGAAATTGGCAACATGAACCAATTTTTCCGATAAACTGTAGCTTTTTGTATTGGTTGCCAGTGTTGCTATTTAAGAAAATTGTAGTTACAGATTAACGATTGCAACACTATATCAGAAACAAAAGCATTGCGAATTTAAATCTTACGAGTAACATACGTTAGTCTATTTTGCGCCGTCACCCATAAAGGACGCTTCCATGATTGGCGTTGAAAAAGGTTTAGGCTTGATATTCAACTGTCTAACGGCCGCACTCAGAAACGTGAATTAACTTTTAAGTTTGATTAAAGTTGCTGCTGTCACTTTCTTTGCTATAGCAATAGAATAAGACGCAGCAACTTTAATGAAACTTAAAAATTAATTAACGTCTCTGAGTGCAGCAGTTATAGAGTTACATCATAGATCATATCATAGAAAAGGACAGAGCTAAAATTAATCTGTCAGATAGCTTTATCTGGAGATTGAAAAAAGGTCAGTAAGCTATCAAATTTGGCAGTCACCGTTACCGAGACGCGTTCTAGTATGTAAAGAGCTCAACAAATGAAGCACTCAGCATTATGGTTACAGCAGCCATAGACACTAACCCAAAAGAGTTGTTGTCGAGTGTTGCGTCGCGGTCGTCGCTGTCGTCGGCGTCGTCGTCCGCGCGCCGGCTGCTCGCCGAGCCCGACGTCTCGCTCGTCGACAACACTGCCGAAGGGATAACATAATAAACAATTATATGAGGGAGAATCTAACACTTATATCGGAGGAAAATTTCATATAATAGGCTTGTACTCTGGGAACAATGATAGACACATACATACTTAAATATATATAAAACATCCAAGACTCAGGAACAAATATTCGGGCTGATTACACAATATCTATACCGGGAATAGGCTAACCGCGTCGTATTGGGGGAATTGCGGGATTTGGGGGATTTGGGAAAAAAATTGCAAAATAGAATTCCTGATTATGTCCCCAAAAAGATGTATGGAGTTGTCCGTTTTGTTACCAAGAAATATATTGGATTTAGGTAACAAAACGGACAACTCTCATCTTTTTGGGGACATATCAGAAATACTATTTTTCTTGTTCAGAATGGTGGTCCCAACCAACGTGCAATTTTTTTCTCAAATCTGAAGAAAAAGTGAATCGTGTGCCGTGCTATTTTTTGAAATTCCCCATTGACATAACCTAGCTAAGCTAGCAGCTCTGGGCTTGTTCAACGGGTACATACATAGACTTATACATCACTTAGACTCGCATAAGAGCGTATGAGAGCGAGTGAGATAAAAGTACAAACCCGAAGGAAGATTTAACTACTTCCGGAAGACCTGTCTGAAAGGTGTTAGATATTTTATTCCCGTTCATCCCCAGTGTCCCCTTGTTTAGCAGACACTCATTTCATCAAATGTGTCGCTTCACCGAATTTCATTTCTGCTGAAACCTTTTTGTTTTCAGGTTATCTTAAACATGTTACGTAGGTTAGGTTAGACCTGTGACCACTAAAAAATTATAACTCTGGCACGTGGAAATGCCTGTCGATGAAACATTCTACGAAATGAGTGTCAGTGATTCAAGGGTAAACCATCCCCAGTGATAAACGCGACCATATGCCCGTTGGTATAGAGTTGAAAATTACCTGAAGCGGACAAGAGACTGGCCTGGCTGCCTCGCGGCCCGCTCTGCAGTAACCTGCCCTCAGAATCTGAATACATAGCGACATCTTTGCCGCAAATTCGCGCGTACTCTGCAATGAATACAGGTCAAGTTTAAAACATCTTGGGTTCTCATCTTCTGGAGTATTCGTTACGATGAACAATATTTTTGACCGTATTTACTATTTAGCTCAGTAATTTGGTGCTCAAAAAAGAGGTTACCTGGGAAGTTTTTTTTCCTGGAAAGAACATCGTGATTTTATAAATTTCGACGTGCTCTTTCCGAATTGCTATTTTGCCACATTCTTTACTGTTACTACATTAATTATAGTAAATCTTTTCTAGTTTAATTTGATCTCAACTATTTTCATCATAAAATTAGTCGGAAAGGAGATATTGTCAAATAAATATTGATATTGTTTTTGGGCGCCATTTTTCCTATACCGCGGCGCGAGCGGCAAAGATACGAGGTGGCAAAATGAAAATTCGAAAGGAGCACGTCGAAATCTATAAAATCACCAATTTTCAAAACTCCCCGAAAACTTACCAGGTAAAACTACCGAATTATTGAACTAATTGTACAAAATCTTGTTTTGTTTTGAATTTGCGTACACTTCTTTATTACTAATGTTTTTTTTTGTAATATTTTACCCTCACCAGTAACTGAAGAATTGACTTCTTTACTTTTAAAATAGTACCGGAATGACTATTGGAAAAATCGATCGATTGGTTGAGTCTTACCTTCGTGTATCTCCGAGAAGTCTTCATACTTGAGCGCCTGCACGAGCTGCAGCAAGTACAGCAGCAGATCTTCGTCGGGGGCTTGCTTCAGCCGCGAAATCGCGTATCTGCCAAAAGACGCTGGATTAATTTAAACTACTATAGTCCGATAAGTATGTACAAGGCCTTATTTTTATTTATTACTTTTTTTTGTTGGCCGCATCTTATTAAGCCGAAAAACAGATGCGGGCAAGCAAGTTATACAACTATGCCAAATTTCAAGTTGATAGCTTGTGTAGTTGCTGAGAAAAACTGCTGTGACATACAGACAGACAACGCAGTCTCCACCATAAGGGATCCTTTTTTACCATTTTGGTACAGAACCCTAAAACAGATGCGTTGCATGTGGATATATGAGCCACTCTTTCAAACACGTATCGGTATTTTTATGCGGTTGGTAATTTCTATTCGTTCATTATAATTCATGATGTTACCAGTTTACCAACCGCAAAAAAATGCAGATACGAGTTCGAGAAAGTAAGACTCGGATAAGCCGTGTGACTGACTTGCGCACGGCGGGGTGCGAGAACTTGGGCGTGAGCAGCTCCAGCGCGTCCTCGACGTCCATGGGCGCCCACTGCCGCATCATGCCCAGCGCCTGGCGCGCCTCGCCTGCCGGCCATTACATCATCATCACCGCCTGATGGTTTGGCCGCATAAGGTCCCATTCGCAGAATGTCTTTTTGTCCCTTTCGCGTAAGGTTCCTTTTATAAAATGTCAATTTTGCAAAATGTCGCATTCTCAAAACGTCCCTTCACAAAAATTACGTCCCTTTCGCAGAATGTCCCATTCGGAAAACGTTCCATTCGCAAAACGTCCCTTTCACGAAACACCGCGTTCGCTTAATAAGCTAATTCATTCAATTTTGCAGACGGGACGTTTTCCGAATGGGGCAAACGTCCCTTCCTCAGAACGTCCCGTCTATGAAATCATAGACGGGACGTTCTGAGAAAGGGACGTTTTGCAGAAAGGACGTACCTATTGCGAAAGGAAATTTTACGGAAGGGGCATTTTGCGCATGGGATGGGATCTTTTGAGAAAGGGACGTTTTGCGAATGGGACATTTTGCAGTAGGAACCGTTTGCAAAGGGGACGTTTAGCGAATGGGACGTAATTTTGGTAAAGGGACGTTTTGCGAACGGGACCTTATGCGCTCAAACCCGCCATCAGTATCACCACCACCATAATCATTATTATTATCTACATGGTCGTCAACATCACCATCGTGGATGACCATAGTAAAAGCTCTCGAGGGTTCTTTCACTCGAGTGAATGTATGAGATAGTTCAAAAGAAAGGTTGGAAAACACCAACCGGACATTTATTTTTATCATTTAACATTAAAAGAGCGGGGTTTAATTTAAGAATACACATATACGCAATAGTAGTGTTAAATTGGGGTAAAAATTATTAATTCCGCCCTGCAGAATTTAAAACGCAGTATGTGCATCGCCGCCACCACATCTTGATCTCAAAGAGATTGCCAGTTGTTCAAAGTTGGAGATCAATCTAAAGTGGCCGATTAGCACTTACTGCGTTTTAGATTCTTCAGGGCAGAAATTGTACTCTGTACGGGGAGCACAAGTTGTATTTTCTCGCTTGCCGCTCAGTGCATCTCTTTCGTTAAGGACTGCGTAGAGAGGGACTACCGAGCGACAAAAATGTCGCCAGCAACCTTGTGCTAGCCACCCTGGAACTATAAATGTGACTTTCTCAATATAAAGGGACCTTATGGAGGAAGGCAGTTACGCTCTTCTTATTCTGGTAACTATACGAATACTATGGTACCAATTCTAAAAACGGCGTAACCGCCTGTCAACATAAGGTCCCTTTATATTGAGAACGTCACAAATAGGCGCACAAGCTCACGATCGTTTCGCTAAATATATTTGGTGCATTTTTAAAATATCTTCCCATGGTTAATCTACTACACTATAGTTTTTTTTAAATAATTATCAAAAGCTGAAAATATTTTGAAAATTTGATTTATAGACGGAAGGAAAAACAGATAGAGAGACTCATTTACCGCGTCTCGTCTGTATCGTTTGTTTTTTCCAAAAAAAAAGACGCAGTTTTCCCTGGCCAGTAAAATTTCAAAAATAAAACAATAAAAACTCAGTTTTATATCAGATAATTCTTATACATTTGACACTTATTTTTATAACGTACCTTTACTAATATCCTTCAATGGCATACTACACCACCCAAACCACAAACACAAAGAAACTAACGCAATAACTTCATTACAAAGCAAAACAGCACAATTCGCCGTAGCAAATGTCTATAGCAAATCTTTTACGACCTTCTTGTTATGTTATGCAATTTATTAACTTTTTTTTCACGGTTACTCCCGAGGTTCAGATAAAACGAAACAAGTTCGAACGAAATTGACCTAGATTCAACTTTGATACTGGTTGAAAAGGCTCTTACTCAAGCCCAGTGAAGAAATTTACAGGTACACACATTATTGGTAAAAAAATTAAGCGCGGAAAATGTAGATTGTTGTGTTTAAAACAAAACCTATAACAAATATAGTTATCATTTGTTTACGTTGCACTTTTGCAAGGTTATAACTAAATTTTTTTTTAATCTTTATTTATTTATAGAGGATTTGGGTACACGATTTAAGACACGATTTTGTTTGCCAAGCTAATTTAGCACGTGCGTGACTTATTATTAAACTTATTTAAATTTTGAACAAAGAACAACACCCTTTTTGAAAGAAATATGCTACACAACGTTCCATGTTTGAATTTTCAAACATTCACTCCCACGATAAAATAGTCACATAAACCCTTAAACTTATCCTAAAATAAATCATAATCCGTATACAATAAAGTTTTAATTCGTTTGTTAGTAATTTTGATTTTTTTAAGAATTCCAAACTTTTTAAACACCGCGCAATTTAATGTTAAGGTCCGCAGCGTTACGGGCGCGCTTGTAAACTGTGCCGACCGGTTGCCGAAATGTTGAATAATCGCGAACTTGGGAAATCATTATGCTGATTGAATGTAGACTTATTATATTTATAGTTACGTGTGGCAACTGGTTTTTTTTTCAAGTATATAATGTTGGTTATTCGCTAATCATATTCGCTAATCATAATCATATTAAGGTTAAGAAAACTATAAGGGTTCCGTTTTTGCCATTTTGCCTACGGAACCCTAAAAAACGGTCACACAAATATAAGGTTACAGAGTAAGTAACTAATAAAAAGACAATTACACAATTAAAAAAAAAACGACTACGTGAAAAGAGGGCGGTAATAAAAATCATGTTAATTTTAGTTAAGTATTATTATTTTTACCTGGTCTGTTCCAGTTGACGCATTCTAGGAACTTGGTGAGAGCGCGGCGATGCGAGGACAAGTAGAACCTAGGAGATAAAAAAAAGGTTCGAGTCGATGACTGGACGATATGTATAGTTCGTTCGCTCAAATAGTTTGATGTGCCGCCGCAGACAAGCCGCCGGCGCGTGCGCAGGCGGCGCCGGGCACTTCGCAGGTTGCACACCCGCAGCGTGCGCTGGCACGTCGCGGCGAGAGTTGTGTTTAACATTCATATTAATAAAATGTTGATATTATATGTATGTGTTTTTTTTTATTTTCTCTTGTTTGATTATTTACCACTATTTAAAAATAGAATATATATTAAATTATTCAAAAATGGATATTGTTATTCAGATAATATTATATGGTTTCCATAGGAGTGTGTGGGTGTACTGCACACTATTTCAACGAACGAACTATACGAGGTTTCAAACTAGGTTTCGTGACATGACATAATATCAAAGGGATATAGACCGAAAAAAAAAGCCGTGGTAGCCTAATGGTTTGACCTGCCGACTCTTAAGCAGAGGGTCGTGGGTTCGAACCCGGGCTCGCACCTCTAAGTTTTTCGGAATTTATGTGCGAAAAATAATTTGTAAATTTACCATAAGCTTTTCGGTGAAGGAAAACATCGTGAGGAAACCTGCACACACCTGCAAAGCAATTGGACGGTGTGGACGGACTGATCACTATGGCTAACAACAAATAAGTTCGACATTTAAAACTTAGGGATTATAACCGCTCAATTGTATAACTTTCGATATTTTGAACGTCGTTATTTTAACTTCAGAACCCTTGGCCAAGATGCCCATCGTTTCATTTTTAAACCAATCGCGTCACTGGTAGATCACGTGACTCATCGTATGACGTGATCTACCAGTGACGCGATTGGTTTAAAAACGAAACGGATAGAAACGCTAGTTAGCGATGGGCATCTTGACTAAGGGCCGTGATGTGTTAATTTTCGATATTCAAATACATAATCAACACGTACGTTCGATATTTCAAACATCGGCATAATAACCGTTCGATATTGTAACTTTCGATATTTTGGACTTCGCTGTTGTAACTTTAGATATATTAACTTTCGACATTCAAATACGTACCCGTTATGGACACCTTACGGATTACAATGGAATGGATGGCATTGCAAAATTAACATCTTTCAAACATTACTAAACCGTATAAAATAGATGAATATTTTGCAAAATCACAGGTGACCCTAAGTCTTGTTTTTTTCTATCGTAGAGGTCTTGTGAATCGGTCTATACTGAGGCTAATAAACTCTGTATGTATAGTCAACGACATAAATATATATACATTCCCAAGATGACATAAATATCTACACACCCCTATGCCACTGATAATAAGGTCTATGTATACATAAATTTGGCGCGATGGCCGTATAGATATTAGTGCTTTTGACTGTACTAAGTGCAGTGTAGTGACTGTTCTCGCTCGGCGTATTACTGACAACAGTGTGTGTCACACTTGCCAGTACTGTGTACTGAGTGCTGTACTGACCGGTACTTCCACAGCAGGTCCTGGTCGGCGGCGGCCAGAGGGCTGCCGGGCGGCGCGGCCACCAGGGCAGTGAGCTGGTCCCTCTCAGCCGCCGTCGGCTTAGCGTCTCGCCCCCCCTGCCCCGCGCGCAGAGAGCGAGCGAGACGGTGCTGCTTGTTCTCTACTAGGTTCTCCTGGTTAATAAGGGAAAGTAGTCGTGGAAGGAATAAATATAGCTAAAGCAGTTAAGAAACTAACGAACGAACGTTCGAAACGTCGCACTCACACAGACGCATGTCTCAACGAGACCCCTAAGCGGACATGGCAGTGCTGTCAGTGGCGAGTGTCGCGTCGGGACGAATGGTTGAGACGTGCGACTGTGTGTGCGACGTTTCGAACGTTTGTTCGTAGTTTCTTTACTGCTTTAGCTATATTTATACTGTGTCGTGGGTCAGTCCAGACAAGGATTGGTTAAAGCCGGAGATGAGCGGAGAAATCAGATCTGTTTGCTCAGCAGTGGGATATGCTATTAAGATTTAGATAGGTAATAGTAGTATAGTACATGTAGTAGAGCTTATGATGAAACGTAAATGTTATGGTTGCCATGAAATTATAGCTATAAAGTATTGAGGTTATATATCTAAATATTACAATTTTTTAAGTTGTATTAAAGGGACTACTTGAAAATTTTCACAAATCTTGAACGGGGCTCGCGTGCATCTAGGATGTGTTAGCAAAATTGGGTTCATTGTAAAAAAAACATTTAGTTGCGAAATGCAACGAACAATTTTTTCTACTCTTGCAAAAACGGCAGATTCTAGTCCTAAAATGTTTAAAACCTCGCGATTAATTTTTTTTAAAACTTCATCACTCCCGTCCGCACACGTAGCAAAAAAACAGTACCACTGTGTTATTGTTATTATTACAATACTTCCAGCTTCTTAATACCGTTCGGGTGGCTATCGTTATCACGCTTGCCCTCGAAACTGACAACGAGTTTGGACCGAAGACCGTGTAACGGTTTCGTGTAAGAATTTTAAACCGAAATTTTAAGGCTGTTCCAAAGCAGACTAAAAACAATTTGTCATAGCGATAACGCGGTTTGCACCATGTGATACCTATATGTTAGGCACGGACATACCTTTTTTTAAACTGATATAGATTTATTAACGATTCTGTAGTATGAACTCAGGCCATACACAATTTCTAATGGCATGTACAGTATACATTCAGTCAACAAAGTATCGGGAATGGATGATTTGTTTATGGTTCCAAATTCAAATTTTTGTTTTTTTTTGTTGTTGTTAGATTGGCACAACTGTTTTCTATTTTGGCGCGGAGTTTGAGTTGCATCTGTTATTTATATTAAATACAGTGCTGTTTTTAGTTATATCATATCTAGTGTGTATTGCGAATTTCATAATGGACAAAAACATTGAACAAAGAGTTTGTCTTAAATTTTGCATCGCCAATGGAATTTCGTGTTCGGAGTCACTGAAAATGTTACAGAAGGCTTACGGTGATTCGACTTTATCAAAAACACGTGTTTATGAGTGGTACAAAGCGTTCAAAAGCGGTCGAGATGTGATGGAAGATTTGCCTCGCTCTGGTAGGCCATCAACGTCTGCAACTGAAGTTAACATCGCAAAAGTGAAGGAAATAGTGACTGAAAATCCTCATTCAACTTTGAGAGAGATAGCCGCCGAACTTTCTGTATCTCACGAGTCGATCCGTACTATTTTAACTAATCATTTGGGTATGAAACATGTTACCGCTCGGCTAGTCCCAAAAGACCTGAATTTTCTCCAAAAACTCAATCGCATGAGAGTCGCTGAGGACATGCTAGAACGAGTCAATTCCGACCCAACATTCATGAAACGCATTGTTACTGGTGACGAGACGTGGGTTTACGAGTTTGACATGCAAACTAGTCAACAAGCTTCGGAGTGGCGCCTTCCAACTGAACCGAAACCGAAGAAACCACGCCAAAGTCGATCAAAAGTCAAAGTCATGTTAACTGTTTTCTTTGACTATCGCGGTGTTGTGCACTCGGAATTCTTGCCGGAAGGTCAAACGGTAAATAAAGAATATTATTTGAGCGTTATGCGGCATTTAAGAGAGCAAATTCGACGAAAAAGGCCAGATTTGTGGAATGAAAATTCTTGGATTTTGCACCACGATAATGCGCCTTCGCACAAGGCCATCATTGTGAAAGAATTTTTGACCAAACACTCAACAAATACCATCGAGCAACCACCATATTCACCAGATATGGCTCCTGCCGACTTCTTTCTTTTTCCTAAACTCAAATTACCACTTCGTGGCACCCGTTTTCAATCGGTAGAAGACATAAAGGAGAATTCGCGCCGAGAACTGAATTCAATTCCGGAAACAGCGTTTAAAAAATGTTTTGATGATTGGATTATTCGTTGGCGTAAGTGTATCGTTTCTGAAGGAGCATACTTTGAAGGTGATAAAATAAATTTGGATGATTAACAAACAGTTTGTGTATTATTGATCTTTTCCCGGTACTTTCTTGACAGAGTAGTATATTTGTCACTCGGGTGTCATAGCAAAATTAAGCTATTAAGAAACTGGAAGTATAGTAAACTCATAGAATTCCGTGACTCGCTCAATCCCGTGGTAGCCGTTCTATAATCCGCCATAGAATAGGTCGGTAGGTCGAATCTAGGACCTAAAAGACACCCTTTATTTACTTGCCTTAGCCTATTTAAGTCTAAGGTCGTATTTCAGTTCCTAAATTCTATTAGCAGGGTTCTATGGCGGATTATAGAACTGCTACCACGGAATTGAGCGAGTCACGGAATTCGATTAGTTTATCCTACTGTGTCCCCTGTTTAACCGATCAATCGCTTTGCTAAACGTACCTGTAATATCTCGTAGTCCGGGACGGTGACGATCTCGGCTTGTGCCCGGAACTGGTACACCTCGTCTCCATCTTGTTCGTAATACACCACCGCGTGCTGTTTATTATTATTATTTATTTGTTTGTTTGTTTGTTCTTTTATTTGTTGTGCGAACACATGCACATTAATCGATTATTATCAGTGCTGGGAACAGGGATGATGACCGGGTAAAGAAAACGAAATTCTATTTACTCCGTCAGTTAGATTATCAAAAAATATTGGACATGTATTTTTTCTTTTGTCAATCAAACAAAGTTCGGGAGTGGGGGCTTGTGACGTCACTTCTGTGTAAAAATTGTACCAAATTGTACAGTCAGCGTCAAATAAATAGGAGCAGCCAAAATGGCCAAATATATCGCAACACATCCTTATTCCTATAGTAATAATGTTGTGTTGCGATATATTTGGCCACTCTCGCTGCTCCTATCTATTTGATGCTGACTGTACCAAGACATGACGCCGCAGTTCAACTTAATATATCTCCGTATTTTTTTTATTTGTACGTTACGTTAATTATACACGTGGTTTAAAGCCTTCGCTACCGTCCCTTTGCCAGTCTTTCCTCAGGTGCCGCATCTTTTCTACACTAATATTATAAAGCGGAATGATTTGTATGTTTGTAACGAACAAAATCAAAAACTACTAGACCGATTTCAAAAATTCTTTCACCAAAATTTAGAATGGAGTTTCAGGGTGGACATAAGTAGGCTCCTTTACCTCTATAAGAGTACTTACGTTGATCCCGTCAATCTGCACGTTGGGGAACTCGACCATGAGGTACATGTAGTCGGAGCCGCGTTTCTCCTTCTCGTTTATCATCTCTATCTCCCTAAACGTGAGGCGATCCAGCCAATCCACCTGTGGGGCCGATCGAGATGCAATACTATGCTGCCCTGCTAAGCTAAAATGCGATATCTCAGACACAACTGCTGTAGCAATTGATACCTCATTACTAGCAGGAGAAGACTGAATCTGCTTTGGCTATTGAATTTGAGATATCGCCTTTTAACTTAGCGGTATTAATAAACGAATTGAATGAATGTTAACCTTTTCAACTCCATGTCAAATACAAAAGTCAGAGCCATTTCAACCTTACGTCATAGACGCTCAGGTCTATTTTTCGCTGTCAACCGTGACGGATATATCCGTCGTTGGCGTTGAACCAGTGGTGCGGATATATCCGTCAATGGCGTTGAAAAGGTTTAATGTCGTCTTAGGACACGGTGAAGATGCCCGTCTCAAGACATGTCAAGCTAAACGACAATTGTGAGGAATCTCACTAAAGACAAGTTTATTAATTCTTCTTCTTTTATCTACCTTTAACCACCCTGTACTGAGTAAAGATCTCTATCAAAGGATTATTTAATAAATAAACTTATCTCATAGTAATCGTGACGACACAGAAAAATGGTACATAATATTTATAACGTCATTTGTATCAAAATGGATAGGCATGTTTTCTGCAAGAATTTCAGGAATTTATATATTGGTATTGTCAAGAAAAATACAACTAATCAGAGATATAATTTAGTAGACTGGAGCTACCTGGTGACTTTGTCATTTACACAACAAAGATTATATCTTATAATATAGATAAGAATAACGTCTTATTTTAGTACTACATATTCTTAATGGGTTGAGATTCCGTTTGAACTACTGTCTATTAGCTCTCTTAAGTATTTTGTAATCTCTGAATATGGAGAGATATTTTCTATTGAAACTTTACCTTAGGCATGTGTCCGTTCCTGTGTTTCTTGGCCAACTTGGCCAGCCGCTGCATTTGCTCCTTTCCGCGGTCCGGCGCCTTTCCCGGCGTCTTCTCGCTCCCCTCCACCCCGGGCCACACTCGCAGGTCAAACATGCCCTTTTTCACCGAGAAACAGAACCTTTTCAGCCTAAACGATATTGAAAGGTAGTATTTTCTACTTAGAGTACTTAAAGAATGCCCCATAATAATTGCGATCAGGAAAACACAACAGACTTTAAAAACTGATGCATGTAGTCTCGGAATGGGTGTAAGATTTTACCCAAAAACAATCTTCTTCTTTGGATGATATTTATGGGTATACGAAGTCATATAACTTAATGTAGTTTTTATATACATTTGGTGGCAATTTTTCTTTATGAAGGATTTAAAATTGTAAATTTCAATAGGTTAAGATAAATGTTACGCCTTCGAAGACCGTTCACTTTAATACTTTTTAACTGAATCAGGAACTTATTGCACTAATAGTTCTCTCCCAGATTTTTCTATGCACAGGTACTTTCAAATCACCGGCGTACAAATAAATAAGTGCCGAAGGCACTAACTAGATAGGTTCGATAAAAAGTCATAAATGCAGTGAAACTAGTTTCAAAACTTTGAGCAACGCGCAAAAAATTAAAAACTAATTTAAGTTCTGAGATGTGTGTTCTCTTTAGAGATGTGTAGAGAACTGGGGGAGTGGCAATTTCCAGTTATTGACACGTTTTAACATACGTAAATTATTACATTATATTAATGTTTATTGCTGATTGCACGTAGCCAGGTCAAGCACTCTGCTATCACACGTCACGTCATTTCTAGAAAAACCTGGGGATATGATAGATAACAATGCAATTTGCATATTGAAAAATATTTTAATAGGTTTCCGGATATATTAATAGCACGTTAGTTTTACATTAAAAATAAATATGTCACCATAACCGTATCCCTTTTTTATTAAAGCTCAATATTTTTATGAGTTCAGCTTAATGGCACCCGGTAACACATCCAAGAGTGTGATGACACTTTGGTAAAGATCCGAGGACATTATCGTAAGATAAAACTGAAGAATGTCCGTAAGACAACCAAGACATTATCACCGAAAGAATGCTAATTTGACGGCGTTTTATTTCATACAAAAGCATTATACAATTAAATATCTATACTTAATACCGTGGTTATTCAAAAACACATTTTTTTGCATGTATAGAAACATTTATATTGAAACTAACATTCCACCAGAAAAAATATATTCTTCTTTTATGTCTGCTTTTGCAATATCGCACAACAATTAAACGTAATAAATAAAGGATATATCTTCATCGTAATTAACCTCTGTATCTATAAATTGCACAGGGGGTCATATTGAAGTAAAACATGTGCCTGATACTTACCTATCGTCAATATGATATTGAGGGCAATAAGAAAGAAAATAATTGATATTCATACTGGTCCCAGTAGTGAATATAAAAAACGTTTTGAATTGCATCATCATTTTATTTGATTCAATTATTGTACACAAGCACAGTTAACTGACCATTTGTGAGTATTGTCACCTTACAATAAGGCTCACTAGTCATTCAAACTGTAAGCTTACATCACTTTGGTTCCATAGTGGCCCAGGAATCAATTTGGTTGACTGAACCATTTTAAAGTTTTACAATCTAAGTTAGAAGTATAACCATCGAGCACATCACGAGGGAGTGCCCCCTGCGGGCTTATCCTGGTCACCCCGATGACTTCATCCTTTTTACCCCCGACGCCGCCAAATGGCTAAGAAACTTGGATATATGCCTATGACATCTATTTTTCAACAATGTGTATATAATAATTGCCATACGAATAAATAAACAAATAAGAAACATATTTGAGCCATTCTACTTTTCTATGCCTAAAATAGAAATGAAAATTCAAGATAAATTTTACAAATTTGCATTTATCTTTAAATAATTATTCAGCAGTCCCATGGTGATTCTCAATCAGGTATCACATTTTATTACGAATTTAACCTATTTTTTTAATTTATATAAAAAAAAAAAACGAATTTGTTGCTCAAATTACAACTTTGTTACCAGTCCCCATGTCTTCTTGCAAATAACAACCACTGCATTACTATAAAAGCTTTTTAAATTACCGGTTTGACCAGTTTCACATAAATCGGTCTAAAACGTTAATTGAGTATGTTGATCAGAATCTTACAATCGTGTTTTACTAAGATTCATCCAGTTCTGTATAGAAATTATGCTCTCAAATGTATACTCATGTTAAGGGACATTTTCTTAGGCATATAAAAGAGCCCATTTATAAATTGAACTTTATAGCCCAATATTTCTTTGAATTGTACTAACCTGTCTCAACATGCCATGTTTCCCGAAGAATGATATGGTGGTGCCACCGACCACCATGAGCTTGCCGGGGCCGGCACAGTCATAGATGGTCATCGCTAGGATAGCATTCCTGGGAAGGTCGCTGTAGTATACTGGCAGGGTCACCCACTCATTCCAACTGTGAAATGCACAAGATTAACTGAATTTATTTTAGTCATTTACGGTTTATGAGTCAATCAACTATTTTTTGTACCTCGTTCCCATGGTGATGTCTCTTGGACAACTGTTTAAAACTATGTATATAAATCCACCAAACATCAGTTTTTGTGGCCATTACAAGCCTATTATTTTGTGGGTTTTCTTTTAAGCATATTAGAAGTTTATCACTTTTGTCCAGGAGACAACGGGACAGAATAAGATCATGAAAATAATTTATTTATTTATTCGTAAATATATTTACACAGCATTACAGTCAGGACTAATACACTGAGAAACTACATTCATAAAATTAAGATATGTACAAGTAAAAAGCTACAGTATTATAAAGGTAAACATTATAATAAAAGAGTACTCGACTGCCTGTCATCCATCGCCTCGCAAAATCTCAAGCATTCTGAGAACACAGCAGTCCATCGCCACGCCAGCAGGTCACACTCTGGTGCTGATGCCAGGAGAGCATTCAGCAGCCCCAAGGCACGAAGCAGCGGCGAGTTTTTGTGTGACACAGTACGCGCTGCTGGCAAGGCCAGTAAGGAGCGCGTACGCGGTCTTAAAGTTATCCTGTGTACCTCAGGGACGGACAGCCTCGCAAGTTGCTCCACAAGTTCCGGTGAATCACCCTCCCCTCGCAAGACACGACATGCAGTAACAAGCAAGCTGTGGTTACGCCTGACCTCCAACGAGGAGAATCCCAGAGTGCCGAGTAAAAATTTTGTGGGATATAAAAATGGGATATAAAAATGGATAATAAAAAATAGGATTTTTTTTAGTAGAAACAAGAACAATATTTAGCATCAAACTTTTTTTCTCAACTTTATTTTGTACAATAAAGAACTTTCCATGAAGTTATTATAGAAAGGTGTTGCCTACCTTAATAAATTGGAAATATTTTCTGATATGTATTTATCTGTAATGGTCCAAGCACAATCCAAAAACATATCAGAAATTACCCATCTTTAACTATGGTCAATGTGCAATCTAAAAAAAATAGGGATAATGCCTACAAATGTATTCCTATAAAAGTGTTGCTTTTACCTTCTTTTTGAATATTTTTATTTTAAACATGGCAACAATTTATTGTAGGCATTAGCAAAGTATTTACCTACTATGCCAACAGTCTATCTTCAACTAATCTCACAATATTGAAATCTGATATAAGATACAAGGGCAACTTGATTGTATTGCATGCTAGTGCACAAGGTATTACATTGAATAATTAACTGATTAACTTTTATGCTGAGTAAAGAATAACCAAATTCCTATCTTTTTATATATTATGATTTTATACACAAAAATATTGAAAAAAATTACAAATTTGTTTTGGATCTGTCACTAGAAGAACTAATGAACTAGTGCTAATAGCAGAGTTAAGGTATATTTACTTACTTCCAACGATTAGTGAAGGCCTTATACGATGTAGTAACTGGTAGGGCAAGGGGAACGCCATCGCTAAAGACTTGGCAAGTCACGTATAAGTCCGAGCACCCTTCCTGGTACAGCCCAGAAAACTTGAGCATAGGGTCTGATAAAAGTTTGTCGTACTCTGGTTTCGCACGTTTACCTTCTAAAGTCCCTCTAAAAAGGAGAAAGTAGTGTTTTAGATTGAGGAAAAACAAAGGCGTATACAGACGGTTTTATCTCGTGATATAAGTTAGTAACTTACACTTTTATCTCTAATTTATGATCTAAGGAGGAACTATAAACATAGTAAAACTTGTCGTCTATTTCGTTCATGATGATTTATAATGGAATTATGATCGATTTGGTACCTAATTGCAATTTGTACGCAATTTGTATTTATTTTGCACTTGTCAGTTTGACAGTGGAGATTGCTTACAGATAACATAACCTAAACGCTGTTTCTATGTAGATTTAAATCGCTATTGTATGTATGCGTTACAATTTGTTTGGCTAATTAAATTGGATACAATCTGTTTGTCCATCCACACGTACATTGAAGATCGCCAATTTTAGTTTATTTCGAATCGAGGTCCCGCCCAACCGATGACCTTCAATTTCATAATTCTATCCACACTCCCACACTCGATTGCCAATCTTGTCAAATTGGACGTAACATTATATCGTGTGGTATAATAATTGTATTTAATTGAGCGCGAAATTAAGCGTTTCTTTTTATAAGTCAAACCGTTTCAAACTGCTCATACCGTTCGTGACAAAGTAAAAAACGCCAAAACATAAAAGTAGGTATTTTTAATATTTGGGCGTGTTTAACAGTGCTTTTTTCCAATTAAATCGTCAGCTGCATTTGACAGACAAAAATTAAAGGTTATGTCTGTTTGTTTTCGTTCTAGGGATCAATAAATTCAATAATCTTGTTTAATTCGTCGAAGAATTGACACGTAAGTTAGTCTAACATATAAAAAATGGTGCTTTATTCTTTGTTGTAATACAGTTTTCAGGTTTACGACTTTTTTTTTTCAGGACGATGACGAAGTTGCTAGAATGGGTTTCAGTGGTGTCTGCAGTGCTCGCAATCTGGTATTCCCTAGTCGGAGGCTACGTGAAGCACCCTCTAATAGAAAAGAACATGAACTTAATATTAGTATCACCATTAATATTTGTCCTCCTGTTCGGACTGTATGCGGTGACAGTCATTTTGTACAGAGTCTTCACGTTCAATAATTGCAAAGAAGCGGCGAAAGAACTACAAGAGGAAATAGCGGAGGCCAGGAAAGACTTGATGGGTAAAGGGCTCAGTTGGTGAATCATTCCAGTTGCTATTTAATAATAATATTATTATGGATATTATAAGTTTTCTTTGTTAATTTTGTATACCTATTATAAATAATTTACAAATGGTCTTTTGAATGTTTGATTAGTTTATATTATTTCTAAGCATAAGTAATTTTTAATGTGATTAGTAAATTGGCCATTATTTTGGTGAAAAATTGGCCAACAAAACTTGATACAGTAAATTATGTTTAATCCCTTGTATGCTAAATGCTAAAGCATTGTGGTACAGTCACCACACGGGATTGTTGAGCCACTATAGAACCCTCTCACAGAAAGTCGACGGAAAATTTTGACGTAATTTCTTTTGAGTGACTTGACGTTGTCATTATGACGCTTCTATGGTGGCTCAACAATCCCGTGTGGTGACTGTACATCCTTAAATTTCGAATATCTTTTGGTTTTTGTTTTTAACTTATTTTTTGCAATATAATACATAATCGAAAAAGAATAACCAAAACATAACATAATCACACCGAAAGGCGAAGTGTTGGCAGGCCTTCTACAATGTGGACCGACAATCTGATAAAAGATGCGGGAAACTGCTGGATGACAGCAGCAGAGGAACAATTGTTGTGGAAAACCTTGGGGAAGTCTTTGTCTAGCAGTGAAGATTAGAACATGGTATATTTTCACCTCCCACATAATTACGAGGGGTTAATCACTGTCCTGTTAGTGATTAACCCCTCATAATTATGTGGGAGGTGAAATATGACCTCAAATGGTCAGTTTACTTTATCTGATAAAAAAAAGACATTCTGCTAGGGTGTCTTTTCTTTATTAATAGTTTTCTATTTTGCGTAAATAAATAGCTAGCAGCATACAGATGAACCCTTTTAATAGTTTTAACTTAGAAGAGTAGTGCCATTATATCCGAAGAAATAGACCAACTACATTATGTACATAATAGGCATGATAGATGATCTAATTTTTTTTTTGGTCGGTCAGTTAGATTATCAAAAAGTATTGGACACAAATATTTTCTTCTTTCACATAATCAAAAAATTACGGAGTACGGATATACAGTAATAAGTTTATGTAAAAAAAATGTTACCCTTATTTTTGCTTTGCCAAGTTGGGTAAAAACAATAAGTTTCTGTCAAAAAATTCATTTTTGGGACAAGCTTTTCTTGCTGACTACTTTTTTTTGCACAGTCATCATCTGCTTATCAAGACATACAAAGCCCAAACACGGCGGGGCTATAAATGTCTTGTTTCGTGGTGGAGTTCCTATGGCCACCTTCCCACTGCATCATCAGACCATCTCCACGGTACCATATTTTTGTATTGTCAGAAAAGTCTTGTTGGTATAACAAATTTCAGCTGAATCGGACACCGGGAAGTGGTTCAAAATTCTGTTGCAAGATTTGACGTAAACAGACACAAACATTGCAAGTTAAATAAAAGCTTGTAACGAAATAATCCAAATACTTCTGTCCAAAAAAAGGTGCTGCCACCTCCCTCTGAATGTCCAATGATGGTAAGATGATGGCGGAATAAAAAAGTAAAACATCACAGAGTCTGTTAAGATTTATTTTAAGCTAATTAAAACTTAGTTTATTTGCATAGAATATTTACATTTGAATTATGTATAACACAATATAATCTAATCAATATAATTATTTAATAATTATAAAGTAAACCAGAAAAATCAATCAATCAATTATTAAAAAACTTAATTCTCATTGTTAAGTAAATTGGTCCATTTGGCTTGCACACATGAAATAAAGCAAATAATGTATAGATGTGTTTAGATACTTACACTGACCCTACTTAAGTCATTTTTTGTCCCCCTTTTTCAAATTTTAATGTCCACCGTTTAAGATAAAGACATACATATTTGTATGTATCTTTTCAACACCAAGCAATACAAACGCCACTCGCACGCTAACGGCAGCAAAAAGTGACACAAATTTTACCGCCTGTTTTCAAAACTTCAAGTAAAGCATAAGTATCTGTTAGATAAATGTAGCCCTTTCCCTTTCTTGAAAATAAACAAAGAGAGGGCTAACTTTAACTGGCAGTTAAATTTACTTGTCGATTGTGAAACAGGCACTTAAGATAGAGGAGGGATCGGTACCGGTTTTATGTTGGCTTGTATCGAAAGAACCGGTTTTACAGTAATGGTGGTAGGTACCGTAACTGCGAACTGCAGCAGCATACAAGTTGGTGTTCTCGACAGTGAGCTATCAAATCTAAACATACCTTTACATTGAAAAATATAGCTGTCTAAATAAATAATAGATTATGGAGACTGACGTTGAAATTGTTTAGAATATTGTTCTCATATTTTTGTATGATATGACAGCATAAATGCCAGCCGTCTTACTTCCGCACTCAGAGACGTCAATTAAGTTTTAAGTTTCATTAGAGTTGCTGCGTCTTATTCTATTGCTATAGCAAAGAAAGTGACAGCAGCTACTTTAATGAAACTTAAAACTTAATTGACGTCTCTGAGTGCGGCAGTTAAACTATGTACATTTAGACAGTCACGAATATAAAGCATTTTATAAATATAGCCGAAATAACACCAACATACTTCATTGAGCTTTTTGCCACAATTTGGACCTTCCATTTACAATTAAATTTATATTGCACCTTATTACTATTTACGATAAACGTTAAAGCTGTTTGTCTTATCAATACGCAAACTATACAACCGGCAAAATATCACATACTTACCTTATTGTGGTTTATACATTTTGCAATAGAAGTGCGGAGAAAAAGTCTATATCAGTAAGATTTGGTGGTAAATATGGCATTAAGGTCCAAATGGCAACATAATTATAGATTTTATTCCAGACATTACATATCACTTATTACATTAATTTGTCACATAAAACACGTCGAATGGTTAACAAATTTACATAGCGTTGTTGTCTTTGGATTATATAACAATTTTACTTTGGACACTTTGTTAACGAGGATGGCGGATGTCACCATTTCGTTTCGTTAAGGAAAACAACACTTTAGTAATTGAAATTAAATATAACACATTACAAGCATTAAGAATACACATACAATTCCATGTTATAAGAATAAGTACTAGGACACAATTTCATTTGAAAACCAAGTCATATACATCAATAATAGCAATTCCTGTTTAAGATTAAAGATTTGATTTAAGAATCAAGATGCGGCCAAATATTGTACTAAATTCTGCTGAAATTTAAGAAGTAAATTGTTTACCTATCTACACTTATACGTACGTGAGCTGATTGAAGAAAAAAGTGCCAGCTAGAGGATCCTAAAGATCTAGCCTCGTAGGTAAGATTTAGAAAAAAATGCTATCCCAATCGGCTCTGGTCATTCTGTCCTTCTCACACTTCTCTACTTTTGGTAGTAAGTGCGATAAATAAAAGAGTATGACGTACCTACTCATTTTGTAGGCTAGGAAAAATGCCCGGAGCCTCTTCTGCTTGGGTCTCAGCTATGTTATTCCTATCGCAATCATAGAGTTAATTGATAAGCTCTTCGACATACCCGGCCTATCTTTAATTTGGAATCAAAACCAAATAGGTAGACTCTCCTGCCAGATATACTCTGTTTAGGTACTTAAATAAATTTAAACAAACTGAACCACGTAACTCTGTTAAACAGCCAATCGATTTTTTTTTTCTAACTTTGACATATTAGTGTTTGAATTCTATTGGCTGATGAACTCTATCACGTGGTGCTTGTTTACATTTCGTTAAATACCTAACTGCCGCACTCAGAGACGTCAATTAAGTTTTAAGTTTCATTAAAGTTGCTGCTTCTTATTCTATTGCTATAGCAAAGAAAGTGACAGCAGCTACTTTAATGAAACTTAAAACTTAATTGACGTCTCTGAGTGCGGCAGTAAGCAAACAAAGTACACATCTTGCGCTTAGGCGACCAAGTTCAATGGAAACGCTTTATATGAACAAGGAACACGCAATACTACTTAGTAATAGAGCTCGTCAAAAATTGCGATAGACTACAACAATACTACACTGCCCTACATTACACTCTTCTGGTCCAAGTCAAACTATACCATTTTAGTGTTCCCGTTATAATTTCGGTTTAAATTAACCTAACTATAGCTATGTCATTATAAGAAAAACCATCGTTCATGTTGATGAGTGTCCACTTAATTCGGACGGACGTACAGCGTTGATCGTCGACTTACAATACTAGACCTCTGCGATACAGGTATATTTTGCAAACTTCATGATATTAAAGGTCTCTAGTAACATAAGCAAGGTTTTTCTTAAAGTGATTTACCTACACAAGGCTATCTACTGAGACCGTTCATTCTTCTGCTTTCGATAAAGGATTTTACCTAAAAAGACTAGGTTGATGGTGACATATTATGGAACATTATTGTCAAGTATTATTTAACCGGTTAACTGGATTACCAATAAGTCAAAGTATATTAATTTAATAGGGCTTTGAACTACGGTATATTTAGCTTGGTAAAAAGAGTTTGGTATAAAGTGGACATCAATAAGGGCTTTAGCACTAATTTTTAGCTAATTGCCCCTAAAAGGATGCCCCTTAAAAATATTGTGGCCCCACCTGCCACCAATCTGTTTTTTACCAAACCCTTGAAATACCTCAGGGGCTTAACATACATGCACGAGATAAAATTTGACAGGTGCCAGGGAAATAAATAGGCATCTATTCCATATTCTAACGTATGATTTAACGCTTGAGATTTAAAATAAAAGTGTCTCGTTCTGACTTTTTTAAAGCCCGATATTTCAATGCTTTTCTGCTCTACAGGTTCATGTCGAGGTCAAAGGATAGTATTTACATAAAATACTTTAATATTAATGTAATATTTCAAGAATCAGTGCATAAGAATTTATTTACTTGTCGCAAGCTTGGGGCACCAAGTATAATTTGTGATTTCTTGCCAGTTGCTCAGTGTGTCTCTTTCTTTACAGAATACCTACTAAGATAGGGGCATACTGAGCCACATCGAAGTCTTGGGCAACCAGTTTAAGTCCCCTTGATTTGATTTGAGACTTCTTGGTACGGTAAAGGGAAAAAATATGAAAGCGAAGTTCGAAAAATATTTTTAGTTACCTACTTACATAGAGGTTGCCTGGTATAGCCTGGTTGGTTGGTATAGCCTTTAGAATCGAGTACCGAAAAAAAAAACTGGTTCATAAAGTCCAGCCAGTAAAGTAATTTAGAGATAGCCCAGATATTTAAATAGAGTAGTGTTTACTGTTGTCTTCATGAATTTTGGTTATTTATGGCACTTGGTTAAAACATGAACAGTAAACACAATTATATATTGTTACAAGTCGTCATAGATTTAATTATTTGTTTATATACTTGGGTTGCTAATCAAAGAAAAAACTATATTAAGGATCACTTTTTACTGGTCTATAGACTAGCATAGCTTATGTTTATTTATATTATAGTTTCTAAGGCTCTACTTAGTCACTTAAACTATCAGCGGATGATATGATGGGGTTATTAAAGCTACATTCGAGGTCTAGCTACAAACGTGAAGTATTTAGGAGTGAGAGTTATTTAAATTGTAATTAAAACTAAAATTGTTTTATTTTTGTACATATTTATCCATTATGGTATAATTAATCAATGAAATAATCTTCGGATAAGGCAATCTAAAACAAATAACCAATAAGTTTTTGACAGTACAATTTTATTTCACATGCTTAAACGCAGGGACCTTTCTTACACTAAAATTAAAATAAAATTACCGGTCAAGTGCGCACCGGACTCGCGCACCGAGGGTTCCGTATTTAAGTCCCTACTTCAAAAATGTACCTTTTATGTACTTTAATTCGCATGTAATAAGGTCTATTTAAAGTTGCCTAAATTTAACACAAATTTTCAAAGTTTTTTAGTTATTTCTCAAAACTGTAAATTTTGGACACTTAATTTTATTGTTCTTGTAAAATTTAAATAATTGGCTAAACGTCAGAAATTTTAATTGAAGGTGGTCATTTTTTGTACATTTTTGGCTATAAATCAAGATCATAGGAAATTATAAAAAAAGTTGTTTTGAAATGTGCAGCTTAAGTTCTTTCTTTCATGTAACATAACACCCCATTTGGGTGAATCAACTTTTAAGGTACTCCCCATTTTTCGAGATGTTTCACAATTTATATTTTTTAAGAAATACTATTTATTTGCTATTTATTTATTTAATAATAAAAATGATATAAATAATAATTATAACAAATAATAATAATAATCATAATAAATTGACATGTAATATTTTGATATTATAAATAAATGAGTATGAGTATGAATGTCGTGGCTTACACATTTATAAAATCAGACATGTAGGCTAACATTTAAAAAATGTTGTTCTAAAATGGTACAATTTTAAATAATATTATAGTTGGTAATGCAGGGGACGATGTTGTCCCCAGGTTTTGTATGAAAAATGTGCATTTTCCCCTGAGTTACCAGGGTTTTCCGAAAATTAAGAAATATTTGAGGTGTCTAACATGTGGGATCTGTAAATTTAATGGTCTGATTTTAATATTCATGAATTATTATTAAGCATAAGTCACCAGGAAAGTTTTAATGCCGCAAAAGAAAAGGAGTACCTTAAAAGTTGATTCACCCATTTGCTATAGTCAAAACACTTTAATTTTTCTACCTACCACTCTAGACCCTTTTTAAATTATTTTAAAAAATAATTTTATTTTTTTACTAAATACGATGTGGGTAAACAAGTTATTCAACTATACCAAATTTCAAGTTGATAGTGTCTATAGTTGCTGAGAAAAACTGCTGTGACATACAGACGGACGGACAGACAGACCACGAAGTCTCACCGTAAGGGTTACTTTTTTACCATTTTTGGTACGGAACCCTAATAAGTAGCCCTAATATTACCGGTTATCTACTTTGGGAATACGCCTAATTCATTTTGCAAAAACTATCTTATCTTGATCATAGGACGCGACATCTAGGGCCTGCGCAAACCGGCGGAGCGCAGCGCAGATCACTTTAAATCTGTCAATGTATAATCTTTTCTATTTTAATTACAATAAGGTATAAATTTAGAGCCGCAGCCCCAGAGTAAAAATCCCCCGTGATGCTCCGAGGTCGCTCTCAGAGCATTCAAATTTATACCTTATTGTAATTAAAATAGGAAAGAATATACATTGATAAATTTAAAGTGATCTGCGCTGCGCTCCGCCGGTTTGCGCAGGCCCCTAGTCGATGCCTAATTAAGTATTAATGTACCGGTAGTGAAACGAACATGTACCGGTTTAATATTTAAAAGAGCCATTCACGTACCAATTCTTGGCCCGATTGAGATCGTAGGAAGTAAGTACCTATTCATTAAATATTTGTATAAATAGGTATTATCCGGACCTGTGCAACGAAATTTATACTTAATTTGAGTTTATTAGACGGAGCAAATAGGTACTTTGAAATCAATACAATTACAATACCATGAATAACACGAATATCTTTTTCCATTCAAACCATTTACTATCTATGTTTTATTTAGTGTTGCTAACTGAAATGAAAATTATAAATTCTGTAGGTAGTAGAATTATTTTTAGGTTAACTATGTTTATGAATTAAGTAGGTAGTTAATTTTTGTTTGTAAGGGTATTAGACTCACGCACGCATAGGCTATGTAAATAAAACCATACTGTTATCAAAATTAAGTTCCAATCCATCTAAAAGTGCTCACTAATTATTTTTCTGCTATTCCTAGCCTAGTAAGGACATGTAATTAGTACCTAGATAATAGATTTTCACAGTTTGAAAACTGTACACACACAGGGAAACCTGTTTATAAAGGACCGCTTCTGGACTAGCTAGGTTGCTAGATAGGGTGGAACTACAATCGACAATCGCACACAAATTGACCTAGTCCCAAACTAAGCTCTAGGCTTGTACTAGGCAACGATATACATACTTATATAGAGAAATACATACTGAAATATATAGAAAAACATCTCATGACTCGGGAACAAATACTCGCGCTCATCACACAAATATTTGCCCATACCGGGATTCGAACCCGGGACCGCTAGCTTCGCAGGCATGGTCTCTACCACCTAGGCTAACCGCGTCGTCAATCTAACGGACGCGTCACATTTAAACTTTATAAAACAAACCACACTGGATTGCTCCGTATTTACTTAAAATTGGTCCAAAACTTTATTCACAACGTTCAAATTATTTATTGACAAAAAATAAAATGGTAAAACTTGCTGTGAAACATTCTGACAGGTACAATGTAGCTACTTCACATAACCCTAAAGCCGCATTCACATTTGTCTGATGTGTTGTCGTGATGCTCTCAGACGTGATGGGGAGCGTGCTCATTTTTGTGTCGTGTTGTGACATCTGTCAATATTTACGCACTTGTCTGATCCGTTGTGATGCGGCCGCTCCGCTTCCCCCACCTCACCCATTCTGACGCAGACCGGGATCGCTTGTGATGCGACACAACACAAGCCATCACAACACACTGCGTCAGACAAATGTGAACGCAACCATATTAAATGTATGAAACCGATATTGTTCTGACGCAACGACAACACTTCAGACAAATGTGAATGGGGCATAATCCCGAAAAACGAGAAAGTCGGATAAAGTCAAAATCCATCGATGCAAAATTCCTGTGGAAATACTTTTTTGCTTTTACTTAATCGTTTTGTTTTAGTCGTAATTCGTCGTCTTGGTTTGTACCTAATAGTACAATACTTTAGAGGCCGGGAAGCAAGCGTTTGCAAAGTATGAGCCGAAAGCCGAGATTGACCGAGTGACTTTTGTGCCAGGTTGTGTAATTTCGGGAATTTTAGGCACCAAAACAATCCAGTACAGAAAAGTACTTACCAAAAATTCCCGTAACATACCGGGATACCGCAAACACTTAACTGAACCCGAAGTGGCTATCATAATTATTTTTATAAGCATTTGTGCTCTATATCTGAGATCGGTTTCTGTCACTACCATACCAAATGCTTGGACCTTATTTTATTAAATTCCAATCAGACGCGGTGTACCTATTTCAAAGTATCACAAATAATTTCCAGCGAAATCCTTTACAAGAGCGCCGTCTACGAGCAAATAAGTACTAAAAGCTTTCCAAAATAACTTGTCTCGTCACTGTCGCCGCCACTTGCCTCTCAGAACTAACCCTACTTAGGTATATGACGCATTTACTCTGCCAAAGTTTATTCATAACACCCTGCCCGAGCATAGGAAGGGCTGTAGCTAAACCTAAGTAGAACAAGACGACATTGCGATTGCTTTACTCGTACCATTATTACTTAATATCACTACTGGTCGGGAGATGGATAAATTAATGTCCCTGGTAGCCGCGTTGGAAGTGATTTATAAAGGTACACGCCAGCCTCGACTTGGCACTGTCCAAGCAATATTGCACCAATAGCATTCAACAGCTGGCAACGTCGACCATTTTCGTTTTCAGGAGATTATAGAAATGAAATTGATTGAAATTCTCAAATATTAACCCTGTGCATCTAGTATGTAATGCAATATTTTGTCGTGATAGTAATTTTTTCAAATAATTCCAAACTTTACCATTTTTAGTACACTGTACTTATAGAAATACAGGGCACATCATGATAAAATGTTGCATAACGCATTTAAATACGCCGTACCGTTAATAAATTACATTTGAGAATTTCACTTTTCACGTTTCACTTCAAATCAAGAAAAATTAAAAACTGCGACGTTTGTTAGCTCAACCGAAACTACTGTTACCGTTTTTGAGACATTTACTATATATATATGTATATTGCCTAAACAATGTTGTCCTGCCCTATGTACAGTATCAGAAGATCGCGAAACATCTGGCATGTTTCAAGACAGTTTAACCATTTTGTTATCAGTTTACGATTCATGAAGGATCATAAAACTCAGTGCGCTAGTTAGAATTTATTACGCTTCTATCGGTGTATTCTACCGATCAAGACAAAAATACAGTAGGTATGCATAATAATATGAACTTCATATTTTTATACTGGGTTTTCTTCTGGACGACTTGGTAGCTACGAGTATACCGGGGATTGTGTTGCGTAATTAACAAAAAGAAAAGGACTGTCGCATGCTACAAAAAGTTGAAGTTAGCTCCGTCTTTGAGGTACTACTCTAGAATTCGTTAAGAGAATTGCGAGTTAACGGCTTCCCATACAAACGGCGATAACGTTAACCACCCCCTACTTAAATGTTAACCGATTTCGACCAATTATTGATATGCTGTCAGTCGGAACAAAAATTATATCCGTACGTTTCGTTTCTTCCGATATTATCAAAAAAATTCAAATTATTCCCGTTTTTTTGTTTTTATACAAAAGTAATTTCGGCCATAATATTTTTATAATTAATAAATATTTCAAAAAATGAAACGTGTGGACATAGTTTTTGTTCCAGCTGACCACATACCATTTAGGGGGTGGAAAACGTTATCGCCGTTTGTGTAGCAAGCCCTCAACTCACAATCCTCTTAAGAACAACTAGGAATAGAGATTCGGAATCCATATCGACTTTAGTGCGTCGATTTCCAGACTTATTTCTACACAGTCATGTTAAAAAAACTCAGCACAGCTCTAAGTTTGTCATACTAATTATTGTAAAACAACTACAAATCAATAATTTGAGTTCTACTACCATATAACCCTGTCCTACAGACGTAAATCATTATGAAAAGAACGAAATTACTCCGAATCCATCGTTTACTTTAAGCAACACGATTCTGTAGTTTCAAATCAATTCCGCGACTGTACAACTCAAGAATAAAAACCTCCAAGAAAAAATATTCATATTTGCTAAAAAGTCTAGTTATTTTCTTCAAAACTTTTTACATAATGTTTCCGCGCCTCTCGTTCTCGCGTACTCCCCCGTTGGAGTGTCGAGCTTTTTATATTCAAATGTTTCACAGCCACAATTTTTCCTATCGCACTAGATTCTTTTGCATTCTCATGAGATATCCAACTATGTAAGCCCAACAAGGTTGCATACTGTCGAGTTGGCAGGTAGGATAAAGATTTCGAGATTTATTTTATACTCATTTCCATTAATTAAAGCAAAAAAGTTGAGAAGTAAAAACCAGTTATGTACAACTTTATAATTAAAGTTCGGGAAATATTAATAACTAGCTGCTGCCCGAGACTTAATCCGCGTAGAATCAGTAATTTCGCCATCCCACAGGAACAGGGTATTTTCGGGAGAAAAGGTAGCCTATGTGTTATTCTATTGTAAAAGCTATCTCCATTCCAAATTTAATTCAAATCCGTCCAGCCGTTGCAGCGTGAAGGAGTAACAAACTAACAAACTTTCGCATTTATAATTATCATCATTGCGTATGGCAATCATCCTGCATGGATCAAAACGTTAATGTCCAAGTGATTCAGCCAGTTTACTGCGGCGAGCGTAAATTTATGCAGCTCCTCCATGCTTCCAGGAAAACAGCGAACTGGGCAATCATTTACCACGTGGGAAAGGGTCTGATCTGGTGCTCCGCAGTAGCATTGTGGTGACTCCCTCAATCTCCACTTGTGCACTTGTGTGCTTGTGCATTTATAATATTAGTGTGTTATACTTTTCTCTTCACTGATTGCAACAGATAGTAAAATCATACTTTCCGAATACACAGTTTGTTATATTCCCCTATAGTATCCTACCTTTAGGTTAGATTTTTTGTACCACATTAGGCGAGTAAGAATGAACCGATCATAGGACGCTCACTTGACAGATTCGCAACGTTGATAAACGTCTAAACATTTTACTACACTGGTGTTTGTTCCCAGATAATGTTGAAAATACCTACTTTAGACTCCAGTGTGAGTGTGACAGAATATTATTTATAACATCCAATCTACCATTTTAAATAACACCATTTTCCTTGTCGTCACAGTTTTTTTGGACCACTGACGAAAAAATACCTATAGATAAAACAATGTTACATTAAGACAGTAAGAGTGATTACGTGAAATGGTTACCATTATTAGCTTCGAATTAGGATCTGCATTCTGGGATTTCGGTACAGCATTTTATCGACTTGTACCAAATGTCCCGGTATTACCCTATTTAATGGGTACCAGAACAGCAAACCCTACCTCAAACTGGTACTGATTTATCAACTATTTTGGTTAGATGTTATTATGACAGTTCATACGTTGATCTATGAGTATTCTGTTTAATGTAACCTATCATAAAAGCTCATTCACACTTTTAAATTGTTGGTAATTCATTCTAGTCAACGTTTTCTGGTTTTAGAAAAATACTTCACGTTCAACAAACATTCAAACAAAAGTTTGATTATTCTATACATCCTTATTAGTACTGGCAACGCCATACCTACCTACATAAAAGATCTCGTCACCTTTATTTCACGGGCATAAGATCTGACCTTGACAGTACCAATTTTATTTTAATCGCTGCATCCAACATGGCCATCCTGACTCTTGACGTCCTCGCCAGCTTTAATAAAGTCTTGTAATAACCAAAAACAATCTCTTTCTAATTACAAACAAGATTCCTTCTCTAGTTTACGTACTACGTCATCTCATATTGATAACAGACTGTAATATAGTATGCAAGATGTTCTATACCAGACCGAAAATATTACTTCAGCTTAGATATGTCGGTTCGGGGTACTTGTTTAATGTCAAAATTTCAATACAATCTCTAGCCTTCTATCCTACTCCAGAACACCTGTGAAACGGTAATTTTTAGCCTTGGGCTTCAATACCGCTCGCAGGCTAAATCCTTATCAAAAAACCTCCACTAAGTGTTATTGTCCAGCCATTATCGTCTTCAAACTAGTCTAGCCACTGCGACTGCCAACAGTGATATCCCGTACTTCAGCTCCTGGGGCGGCGTGATGTGGTGTGCCGAGGAGTTGCCAGCAAGTATGAGGGCCCGCAGCCTCTGCCGCTCGCGGTACCTCGTGTCTTCTCCCGGAGGGTCTAGGCACTCGAACTCGCAACATCGCTCGCCCACTCGGAAGTTCTTGCAGAACTGAAATAGGAAGGAGTTTGTGAGATATCAATTAAGCCTTTATTTTCAATCAGAGCGGCTAGCCCATATTGTATTGTCTATCCTTATACGTTAGTTAGAAAGGGAGATCCGAGCGTCAAAGTCGCCGGCAATTTGTGTTAGACTGTGGTTAGACAAGAAGTGGTTTCTCTATCAAAATCACTTTAGCTCTTTGAGCGGCATGCGGCAGCGCACCGCATCAAATCGGTAGCAATTCACGGGATTTAAATGGGTTGCAGATTTATTTCCGTAGTGCGCGCGATTCTATGTGGTTCTGAGAGTTTTGCGGCTATTATCCGCAATGCGCGGCCCTCTATGCAGTCGGCAATGGTGATGGTGGTGGTGGTGGTGGTGGTGATGGTGATGGTGATAGCAATTTGTAATGTTTTTAATCATAAATCAACTAGAATTTTTTCCAGCATGTATACATGTGACCTTTTGTTGACACTTAAATTTAATATGTTGGTTCACTCCTTTGAATTTTGATCCCCATTCAAGCCCTACCTATATTACTTGAAATCCTACGATTATCTAGTTTTTTTTTTACCATTTGGTACGAAACCTAAAAATATTCAAGTAGGCATTGGCAATGCAGCATCTTGAGGTATTAAATACTCCTGGGCTGTATCCGCGCTGCAGACATAAAAATGGCGGACTATCTTACAAGCTTAACCAGTGAAGTGAACTAAAATACCTCTTGCAGCAAAAATATACATTTCTATTAAACGAATCTCATAAGCTCACTACATTGTTTGAATTAAGTACTTTGTGAATGGATGCTTCTGAAATAATTCCACAGTATGAATATACAAAGCTGGCGTGTCGCAACCCTATAGGCCGACTAATCCTTATATGGATTAGTCGGCGGGGAGTAAGGTTGCCATCCGTCCGATTTTTTTCCGAAATAGCCGGGAATTTGGTTATTTGACCAGGATGCGAAAGGAATTTTAGGGACGGACATGACGAAACTATAAATTAATAAAATATATGTAATATTAGTGACATCAACCAAAGCTGGTACTCATAACAATAAAGTTTTTGTGCTTCAATTACATCGTAGTTGCTGTATCTAACGTCTTGTCAGGCTCAAGTGGAATCGAGACGCCTATTTACAACAAATCTTGTTATTAAGTAACCAAAAATGTTTTTCAGTGTACTGTCGTGGACGTAAATGTTTGCAGAGGCAATGTTTCGGATACAAATGCAGCTAGCTTTGCCGTCATTTTTTAAATATCGCCCGTGTTTCCCATTTTAAACATGTATCGGCCATATGGCACGATATTTATATTCATAACGCATTGCTGAGCCTCGTGCCAAATAAGGTTTTATATTCCCTGCCAAAATATTTCGGTGGAATTCAAGCGGGGAATATTTACCTAGTGACCAACTTTTAAGGTCATTAAAGACTGGTAATAAAAATGAATTGGGATTTGGGTTTTCACGCGTTTCAACTGCTTTCAGTTTCCTGGTCGCATTATTAACTATTTCCCTGCGGGCTTAGCATGCATACCTACACGAGATAAAATTTGACAAGTGCTAAGGAAATGAATACAGCTATTCCATATTTTAACGTAAGACTTAACGCTTAAGGTTTAAAATAAAAGTGTCACTTCTTGATAAAATCGCTATAAAAAAGTGAAAATCGCTATAGGCGCTTAGTAATAAAAGGCAATAAAAGTCAGGACGAGACACTTTTGTTTTAAACCTTAAGCGTTACGTTAGAATATGGAATAGATTTATTCATTTCCCTAGCACCTGTCAAATTTTATCTCGTCCACGCATGTTAAATAAGCCCGGTGTAAGTCCGGGTTACCATTTTCAGTTATTTTCTAGGAATCCAGGCATTCTTCAAAACAACCGAAAATAGGAATCGAACCTACAGGGAAATGGTTAATAATGCGATCAATGCGACCAGGAAACTGAAAGCGGTTGAAACGCTTGTAGAACTACCAATTTATCATACTTCCTCGTAAATAACGGTTGCAGCGGGCCTCATGTGTTTATCACGTGGATAAAACGTCTGTCTCTTTCTGACCAGTACGTAAGTGCGAGGGTGACGGACGCTTTACCCACACCGCGATAAATGCGACCTGAGGCTGCATTGAGAAGGCGACAACTAAAGTTACAATTAAACCAACAACGAGCGCCACTAGTTCTAACAAATCCTGGCGCAATCGAAGTTCCCGAAGTCCGTTGCAAGCACAACTTCCTATTTCTTCCAATCGGACTGGATCGATTCAAAATCAAAATATATATTCAGTAAATTGGCCACATACGGGCTCTTTTACACGTCGGTAATATAGAGTGAATCGACCAGCGCTTCGGACCAGACCATCATTGCGGAGAAGAAGCGCCGCAAGCAACTCCAGCAGAAGGTCATTTTTTCAATTATAAAATACAATAATACTTGAAATTAAGTTACATTACAAGGTAATAAAGTAACAAAGATTAATTATTAGAATTAGCATAAATAAAAACATTACAAATGTAAGGTCAAATACATTAAACTAAATATAAAAGATAAGATAAAAGATAAAATATATTTATTCAGTAAGTAGGCCGCACGGGCACTTTTACACGTCAAAATCTACCAGCGCTTCCCAAGAGGAGACCACTGCTGAGAAGAAGCGCCGCAAGAAACTCAACAGTTAGTCATTTTTTTAATAAAAATATAAAATGTCACTACTTATTCTAGCATTATATAAAACTGTAAAAATAATATTAAATATCTGCGTAGTTTTGCAGGAAAACATGTCAGAATGACTACGAGAAAATTTATATATATATATATATATATATCACACAAATCAGTTTTGACATGTCTTCCTACATAAACCGTGTCCCCTAGACAAGATACAGCGTTTACATGATTTTTATGAGGTATGTACGAGTAGTAGGTAAGCTATTGAACATTAAACATTAGTTAATTTTCTGGTTTAGGCCATAATGACTAGGAGAACAACACGACGAGGTCTCTTCGTCAAAAGCCATAACTGGAATAAATTAACTGAACAACAGGTCCTTGCAGACGTGAACAGAACAGATTCTTAGCTAGATTTGACATCCGTTGGGACATTTAGGCTTTGAAAGTAAGAGCACAGTATAAATATAGCTAAAGCAGTAAAGAAACTACGAACAAACGTTCGAAACGTCGCTCTCACGGACATGGCAGTGCTGACAGCCATGTCAGTGGCGGGTGTCGCGTGCAGGCTGGTTTCGTGGAGAAGAATAAAATACAAAGCGAAACCATTCATCTCCATGTGACACCCGCCGGACAGCACTGCCATGTTCGCTTAGGGGTCTCGTTGAGACGTGCGTCTGTGAGTGCGACGTTTCAAACGTTTGTTCGTATTTTCTTTACTGCTTTAGTTATATTTATACTGTAATAGGGGTCCCAATGACCGTGGTAGCCTAATGGTTTGACCTGCCGACTCTTAAGCAGAGGGTCGTGGGTTCGAACCCGGGCTCGCACCTCTAAGTTTTTCGGAATTTATGTGCGAAATATAATTTGTAAATTTACCATGAGCTTTTCGGTGAAGGAAAACATCGTGAGGAAACCTGCACACACCTGCAAAGCAATTTGACGGTTTTTTTTTTTTTTTTTTTTTAATTGATAATGGGTTTGCTCTTGACCAACTCCCGCCCTTGGAGGACGAAGATTCAGTCTACGATGTAGCGAGCTCACCCAGAAGATGCCTATTCACCCTAGCTTTAAATAGGTTCAGATTGTATGCACTCGGAAATACAGACGCCGGAAGCGCATTCCACTCCTTTGCAGTACGCATTATGAAAGATGATGCGTGGGAACTATAGCACAAACCCTCTTATTGTGAGTGGAGGTCTGTGCCCTGCAGTGGGACGTATATAGGCTGGATTATTATTATTTATTAGAGGTCCCAATTTTCTTGGGGGTCTATTTATAATGGTTTTGACTGTACTCACATAAGGCGGGTCACAGTAGATGGCCTTGCACCACATGGGTTCAGAGTGGTAGCACACGCACAGGGAGCATACTCCAGGCCCCGGCACATACAGCAGCCCGTGGGGAATGGACTTGCCCTCCCAGTCTATGCAATCTTCCTCCACGCAAGCTGGAAAGAGAGAGGTAATGAGGCACCGTACAACGCTATCGTAATGGCAGCGTCGTCGCGTAAAAATCACGTTCCGAAAATTATATTACTATTATAAAACCAAAAGTTTGGATGGATGTTTGTTACTCAAACACGACAGAACGGCTGAACAAATTTGGATACAGATATAGATTATCTAGAATTGCTCATAGGCTACTTCTTATCCCGAAAAATTTACAGTTCCCGAGGGAGCAGCTATAAGCGCGGACGAAGTCGCGGGCAAAAACTAGTGAATAATATAAATAATCATTTATCATTAGTTTCTTACTGCCGCACTCAGAGACGTCAATTAATTTTTAAGTTTCATTAAAGTAGCTGTCACTGTCTTTGCTATAGCAATAGAATAAGACGCAGCAACCTTAATGAAACTTAAAACTTAATTGACGTCTCTGAGTGCGGCAGTTAGTAATTAATTTAATTATCTTTAGTTTAATTGGCGTGATAAAACTGATAAATTATAAAAAGTTAAGGTTTTTGCAAATAATGAGAAATAAAAATCCGGTTAGTAATATTTGCTATGGATCTGCTTAAACAATCCCATGGTTTTCTAAACCAACCAAGTGCTTTTTAGGGTTCCGTACCCGAAGGGTGCTAAACGGGACCCTATTACTAAGCCTCCGCTGTCCGTCCGTCCGTCCGTCTGTCTGTCGCCGGGCTGTATCTCATGAACCGAAATAGGTAGAAAGCTGAAATTTTCACCGAATGTGTATGTCTATTGCCGCTATAGCAACAAATAATGAAAATAAAATAAAATTTAAAATTAAAAGGGGCTCCCATATAAAAAGCGTGGTTTTATTAAATTTTGTCACTCCGCGGGATGTATCTCATGAACCGTAATAGATAAACTGTTGAACTTTTCACAGTGTATCTTAGTTGCCACTATGACAACAAATAATGAAAAGTACATAGTATTAAATCTTGTACGACGGTACGGAACCCTTCGTGTGCGAGTCAGACTCGCACTT
Source organism: Tortrix viridana (assembly GCA_963241965.1). Taxonomy (NCBI): domain Eukaryota; kingdom Metazoa; phylum Arthropoda; class Insecta; order Lepidoptera; family Tortricidae; genus Tortrix; species Tortrix viridana. The sequence continues at coordinate 12,059,430 of OY725188.1, read as the reverse complement.
GGCCGGTTATTTTGTAATCCTATATGAGGAACGTAACACTTTATCATTGTTAAGGACATCCTCCGATAGTAATGTAGATGTGTTGCGATATATTTGGCTACTTTAGCTGCTCCTATCTATTTGATGCCGACTGTACGCGGATAAAATGACAGCACGAATAAAACCTAGCCAGAGTAATTAAATATTGTTTTTCTTCAAACTTATCAAGGTGATTAACCGTCACACTTTTCGCGTGAAATAAATAACCATAGACCACTAATTGCCACTACAGACCTCTGTAATTGTTCTGTATTAAGGCCTTACCACACAACAATGGCTATATGTTTACTGTCTGTGCTATCTCGCCCAGCCTAATAGATTTGAACGATTTACATCATTACTTTAGCAATACCGGATAAAATCGCTAAGTAATAAAAGTCAGGATGAGACAATTTTATTTTCAACCTTAATCGTTCAGTTTTACGTTAGAATATGGAATAGATGTATGCATTTCCCTAGCATCTGTCAAATTTTATCTCGTGCATGCATGCTAAGTACGCAGTAAGAAATTGTTCATGGTTGAAATAATAAACTTTCATCCGATATGTATATCCAATTTATAACAATAATAATTTACAACAGCAAACATATTTACGTCAAAATAAATGCTTCATATCGGCTGTAAGAAAAGGGCGTCTAAAATAGCACGAGGTCACCCCAACTACGTCATATTGAAACCGAAATAATAAATGAGCCTCCGTCTTTTTTGTAAGCCCACGTGTCGAACCAATCTGGTCTAAAAGTGTCAACCAGTTCAAAAATAAATTTGACAAACATTCCAATTTGCGTGACTTTTTGTTTAGCGAACAGTGATTTAGACATATCAGTGTTAACTGCCTGTCTAAAATAAAATAATAATAATAATAAAAGGATGATTATCATCTCTGTCACTTTCTGACCAATAGGTTAGTGCGAGAGTGACGGATGCTTTGTCCACACTTGTGGTAGGAACACACTGAGCCCACGTCCGCAACGTACGCGATGCATTATGATATCAGGACTCTTGAATTTGTAGGACTAGAAACACACTTGTCATACGCAACGTTGCGTGTGATCATTGTTTCTATATAGGTATATACGAGTACTTATATAGTATGTACGAGAAACTATATGATACCACGGATTTTCAACAGTCTCATAGGATGAATGTAAAAACAAGAAAGTTTTCAAACATAAATTAAAATCCTGGTTAATAAACATCTTCCGCTCAGAATAAAGTTTTATAAGTTAGTAGTTAAGGTCGGCTATTCTCAGTTGTCCACACCCCTTTGTCAACGCTGTGGACAACTGGGAAATAAATTTCCAGCTGTTCGCACTCTTTAACTTGACTCAACTGTGTTAGTTTTTATTAATGTACTTAAGTAAATATATTCCTATTTATATATTATGTCTAGGTTCAGGAAAATACAAAAACTCATTTAAGAGTACCTAACAAACGTACTTAAAATCTGTTTTATAGGAAAAAAATATTTCTACAGCATCAGAATATGAGAATTAAGAGAGCAATCAGTTTTTAGTCATTTTATCGTATTACATCCTTCCTTCATTCTTCCCCTTTATTAGACTAAAATCAAAGTTTTACAGGCAAAACGTACCTACATCAATATACATACATACCAGGCCCCCTAGTATGCAAGCACGACATAAAATTTGACAGTGCTAGGGAAATGAATACATCTATTCCATATTCTAACGTAAGAGTTAACGCTTACGGTTTAAAATATAAGTTTCCCGTCCAGACTTTTATTGCCTTTTATTTTTTGCTATAGTAGGTAATGAAATAAATGGTTCAAATCTATTAAGAGCCTATGCACACCTAGCGTTTTTTAAAGGGGGTCTTAGGGCTAAAAACGCTAGTGTGCACAGGCTCTAAGCTAAGCATGATTTTTAATTACTCTAGCAACGTTTTATTCGTGCTGTCACTTTATTCTTGTGATGCATGTTAGGCTCTCAGAGGCACAATCTCACTCAAATTGACTAATTCTAGGCTTAAATTAATGTGGGGATCTGGTCAACAAGGCAAACAAGCGACATATATATATTTTTCCGTTGAATAGTTTTAACGATAAAATAAACTCCAGTTTTTATTGAAAATTAAATAAAAATAGATCGTTATAAGAGACGAATACGGGACGGACATAGGTTACTATTTAAAATTCTAGTTCCAGATTCTAGCAAACAATTTCTACACCAAGTCCAAGACAAAAACTAGTTACTTAAGTATAACGACTCTGTGGCGAAGATTTTAACACGTTCGCTACCGTCTTGTCACGTTGCGTTTTTACCATTAACTCAAACAAACCCAATCGCAATAATTTGCATGCAATAATTTGTAGTATTTTAAGGGCTGGTAACGGAATGACTTTTTGTTCTGGTTTCGCTTTAATGTTGTTAGCCTAAAAAGTTCTGTTTGACTTTAGGGAAATAAAATTAACTTGAGTTTAGTTAATTACGTAAAATTTAATATTTACCTCTAAATGTATGAATGTTTGACATACCAGATGGGTCACCGGCCCCGAATGTGTGAGCAAGACTGCCATAAATGATGTGTGGCAACCTCCATTTAACCCAGGCCTTAGTCCCCTTCGTGTATGCTAATGCGTTGTTATGCAAATGGGGTATTCAATCAGCTGGCAACAAGGGTAGCTCGTCAATCCATCAGTTTTTGTGGACTGAAGGGATGATACGGGGGTGGTTGTAATCGAGACCGAAGGCGGAGTTTTTAAATTTGGTTTGTCGGAACCGAAACCAGAATCGGAGACGGAGTCAGAGGCAGAGGCAGAAGAGAGATGTAAGGGCAGGTTTAATAAAATTAAACAATAAAAACATTATTTATCCTCTTTAATTTCAGTTAAAAAAGGCTTTAGGCGTTGAAATATATATGATCAAATTTTCTTATCTTAAACGGTACTAGTAGTAAACTCACTCTGCCCTGCTAAGCAAAATGGCGCTATCTCAGACAAAACTCCTGTAGCAATTGCAACCTCATTATTAACAGGGGAGGACTGAATCTGCTTTGGCTATTGTTTTTGAGATACTGCTTTTTAGCTTAGGAGGGCAGCACTGCAGTAACTACACTTCAACCTCCGCTTACATTAGGCTGCCTTTCCATAGAAGCGGAGACGAGCGGTGCGGAGAGGAGCTGTGTAGGAATCGACCAATCACATTGGTTGTAATCCACATCTCGTCTCCGCTTGACTGTCTCCATTGAAACGGAGCGGAGACGAGATGTGGATTACAACCAATGTGATTGGTCGATTCCTACACAGCTCCTCTCCGCACCGCTCGTCTCCGCTTCTATGGAAAGGCAGCCTTAACATTCGATTTAAAAGCGTCGGAGCCAAAGTCGGATGGGCAATGGTTTTCGGGTTTACAATCACTTCATAATTATAAAAAAAAACCTCTGAGCAATGAGTACAAACTTCAACGGGCTCCGAGCACGTACATTTTCACTGGAGGGACTTCGTCACTAGAAGATTTCCAGTATAAAAAACTCCCGACAAAATTGGGATCAGGGCTCATAACTTTTAAACGACTTCACGGATTTTCATCAAACCAAGCTAAGAACACTCTCGAAAATTACCTTTCTAATAATCAAACTAAATCAAAATCAGTCCATCTATTATCCGTTTAGGAGCTACGATGCCACAGACAGATACACAGATACATACGTCAAACTTATAACACCCCTCTTTTTTGCGTCGGGGGTTAATAAAACCAATTTCCCCCGCCGTGTCTGTCTGTCTGAACGCGATAAACTCAAAAGCGACTGAACGAATTTTCATACTGTTTTCACTAATTAATAACGTTCTCAATATAGGGACCTTATGGAGGAACGCAGTTACGCAATTCTTATTCTTGTAATTATACGAATACTATGGGAACAGTTCTAAAAACGGCGTAACCGCCTGCCTCCATATAAGGTCCCTTTATATTGAGAACGTCACAATTGATTAACGTTTAGGTTCGTATTTGCTCAGATACCCGTGCGAAGCCGGGCGGGTCGCTAGTATACTGTACATGTAACTATAATACTTAACTAGCAAATTCCCGCGACTCTGTCCGCGTTAAAGTCGTTCATCGCCGTTCTCTCGGAAACTATCAAGTTTCCGAGATAAAACTTCATAAGATGGGCGTCCACTAGGTATAACATAGGTAGAAACAATCATACATACATTATAGCTATAAATTAAAAAAACTTACATTTGCTCTCAGATACCCAATTAATCATGAACCTTATACAAAATTGTGAACATAACATATATAGGGTGTCCCATAAGGGCGGCCGCACATTGAGCCACTAGTGGCCGCCACTAAACGCGACCACTAGTGGCCGCCACTCAGCCACTAGACGCAGCCACCAATCGCGGCCACCGGTGGCTGAGTGGGGGCCACTGAGCCACAAGCTGCGGTAGTCGCCCGCGCTCGCTACTAGTGGCCGCGTTTTGTCGCCCGCCTCGCGCGCACACTCAGCCACAGTCTCTCAAATAAACAATAGCCAATAGTGACAGCCACTAGTGGCCGCCACTCGGCCACCGGTGGCCGCGATTAGTGGCTGCGTTTAGTGGCTTAGCCGAGCCACTAGTGGTCGCGTTTAGTGCCGGCCACTAGTGGCCCAATATGCGGCCGCCCTAAGTCGCACGTCACACCACATGACATCGGAGGTAGTCCAGACAAGATGGTCCGAACCAGCCATTTTTAACGGAGTGGAAATGCGTTGCATCATCCCCACACCGAACCAGCTTAACATGACCTGAGTAAAATTCTTCATAATTTTATCGAATTTCACTTCATAGAACGTATCATTTCATCGAAAGCTAATTTCTGCTGAAACCTTATTATTTTCAGGTTATCTTAAGCATGCGTTACGTAGATTAGGTTAGGTTAGACCTGTGACCACCAAAAAATGCCTTTTGATCATCTTTCGATGAAATGGAAATTCTGTGAAATGATACGTTCGATAAAATGTGTTTCGATAAAGTAATAGCTACCCGTAAAATTCGCATGGTTTTTAAAATTCTTTGCCAGTACAAACTTACTGGCATATATTGGATGCCATGTGACTTTTACTGAGGTCATGTTAGGCTGGTTTGGTGCGTCAGGCTGGTCCACCTCTGGTGTCACTGTGACGTACGATTTGGAACAGTATTGTATCATTAAAAAGTGCCGCCTATTAAATAGTGCTCGCGTGCCAAACGACATAAAAATATTTTAAAATGTTATAAAATTGAAGGTCGTTCGCGGTGGTAATAATATCACGATAAAAACTTGTTATTGTGAAAAGTATACACATTATTATACTTATATGAAAATATAATATATTCAAAGACGATAGGCGATATTTGAAGAAAGTACGTATTAACATAACATAATGACGCATATTTATAATTAGCTTTTGCACGTGTCTCCGTCCAAGTAGAAATAGTTCAAACTGTTAGTTTAATTGATGTATGTTTAATGCTAGCTCTACACTCTCTTCCAGGTAAGGCGAGGCGAGGTGACGCGAGGTTCGTGCCAACTACACACTTATGCGAATAAAATAAATAAATAAATATCAGGGGACAATCTCACACAAATTGACTTAGTCCCAAACTAAGCTCTAGGCTTGTACTATGGGTACTAGACAACGATAAACATACTTATATAGAGAAATACATACTTAAATATATAGAAAACATCCATGACTCAGGAACAAATACTCGCGCTCATCACACAAATATTTGTCCATACCGGGATTCGAACCCAGGACCGCTAGCTTCGTAGGCAGGGTCACTACCAACTAGGCTAACTGCGTCGTCAATGTAGTCCCTGTGTCTCGCCCGCCTCCCCTCCCACCTCGCGCTCTTTGATTCGCGTCCAAAAACCGACCACCGAGCAACCGCAGACGAGGCGAGGAGAGGCAAGGCGAGGTGACGCAAGGGCCCCAATTACATTCTCGTGTCGCGCTACCTGGCCTTACCTCAACGAGAGTGTAGCGCTAGCATAATGAATCCTTTCATGAACAAATCATTCCACCTATCCATTTTTCCAGACCCCGTATTACTTGTGTAAATATTATCAAATTCTAGTGACGCAGGGTGACTGGGTGACAATACCCGCGTTATATAATAAAAACTCTTCTTAGCCTGATCTATTATAACGACAGTGATTATATTCTCTTTGTATAACGAGTCAACCTCTGACCTGACTCGAACGTCCCAGAAGTGAGCAAGTCAGTTCGAAATTGAAGTTGAAATGGTATCTACATATTTGATTTTCGCGTTCCTGTTGAGTTTTGTGGTGATTACAGTAAATTCGGTGTGTTGTGGCCGGTATGTGGTTAACTGGCACGCTAAAAGCTGTGAACCCTTTCAAGAGGAGCACCTTGCCAGGGGCAAGGCCCACTGCCAAGCGAAGGTTTGCGCGGATGGACAAAAACGCGGAGCCTTTTGCGGTAAAGGAAGGTGTAATATTTTAGGATGCGCTTGCCGTGGCGGGTGTATAGAAGGCGACGTCTTAAAGAACTTCAAAAAAATGTATAACATTAGAAATGCTATTTTGAGTACCGAATACACGGATCCCTCGACATGGTTCCCATAATATTTGAAGTTCAGGCCCAGTGTTTGATTGAACATAAATTGACCGTGAATGTTTAGCTTTATTTTTTCAACCAGGCACGGTCACCTGGCAACACTGTTCTTTCACGCTCACGACGCGAGCACAACTCTTTTTATGTAAAAATGTTTATTTATTAAAATAAACACAATTGTGATTCTCTGCTTTGTTTTATTATCAAACACTTAATAAAACGTCTTGTAGCCTGTTGCTGATATGTTCATGTATTTTTTGTGTGACATGTACCTACACTATACTTGTTCAAAGCTTGATCTATTGTTATTCGTCATCAAACCTGAAAATAATTATTGATATATGCACAATTGGTAAAATAGCGTATCACGACGTAAGTTTAATCACAGATCACATATAACCAGATAAGCCCATCCCATATAATTACGTGATACACAGAAATTCGACTATTATGTAGATGGCGTTTGGGCGTCTTCACAATACGTACATTCAAGCAATAAATTCTTTTTATTACCATTTCTAAAGCAATTTTTCTACATTATTAATGAAGAGTTTAAAGTAAATGAAACTGCATTTAAATTAGTCCTCAAAATGCGATAAAAAAATTATTTAATTTCAAGATTTTGCATTGCAGTGCCATCTATTGAAACTGTTATATATGCAAAAGTGTTTCTATGTGATGGGCTCCCTCTATGTAACAACTTCATGGTTTCATATTACATTTTTTACAGAAATCTTTAGAACAGGGAGAAGTGGCAGAAGAGGGAGAAGGGCTTTGCCTAGCAGCGGGCTTAACATGCATGCACGACTTGCACGAGATAAAATTTGACAGGTGCTAGGGAAATGAATACATCTATTCCATATTCTAAAGTAAGATTTAACGCTTAAGGTTTAAATAAAGGTGTCTTGTAATGACTTTTATTACTGAGCGACTATAGCGCATTTCACATTTTTATAGCGATTTTATCAAGACTGGACACTTTTATTTTAGACCATAAGCGTTAATTGTTACGTTAGAATATGGAATAGATGTATTCATTTCCCTGGCACCTGTCAAATTTTATCTTGTGCTTGCATGCTGAGCCCGCTGATGTTTCTTATTCACAGGATGTTAGGGAATCAACCGAAAACTGAAAATGTAGTTTCTATATTGTTGATTCTGAAATATGGAGGATTTTTTAATGTTTAAAAGTTGTGATTTAAAATTCCTCAAGGTCCCGTTACTGGTATCCTACGAGGTAGGATACCGGTTTTTTATAATTGAAGTTACTAAAGAAAATAGGCGAAAATTGATCTCCCCCCTTCTCTAAAACTACTAGGCCTAAAATTTAAAAAATAATACAGAAAATACCTCTTTACCTATAGATTACAGGAAAATCTATAAGAAGTTTATGGTATTTAGTTAATTTGGGTCAGATTAAAATAAAACTTATGGAACTTGATAATCATGTACGGAATCCTCTCCACGCGACTTTAATTCGCACTTGTCCGGTTTTTAATTCCATATCCATACTAACTAATGTTACAAATGCGAAAGTAACTCTGTTTCTTTGTTACCCTTTCACGAAAAATCGGCTAAACGGCTCTCAATAACACTTTGCAAGGCGGTTGTATCCTGAGGAAGGACGAAGGATATTTTTATTCTGGATTTTTTTTAGTTACCGGAAGAAGTCACGGGGAAAAGCTAGTGGTCTATAATTTACCTCATTATACCTACATAGTTCAAGGGAACGGTTCTGCTTGACATTCGTTGGCATTCTCAGGCCTTGGAATATTTTAAACGGACGGATAAGGTTAACTAATGCTAAGTTTTTCCAGTAATCAAGGAAAATGCACAATTTAGGTTTCGTTTCATAATTGTGTAGAAATCTAATAAGATTTCACAAATAGGTATTCAGTATAAGCAAAGTGGTAAGGTTTAATAGAGGCTGATAACAGGAATATTTTGTTTTTAAAGAGCTTAAATGTTTTATATTTGCTTTCCGTTCTTTTAGGCTGCCTTTCCATTGAGGCGGAGACGAGCGGAGCGGTACGAAAAGGACCAATCAGATTCCTCTAGTTTCTGTGTGCTATGCATTAGTGTGGGTACTGTACAAGGTGATTGGTAATTTTCGCACCGCACCGCTCGTCTCCGCCTCAATGGAAAAGCAGCCTTAAAGGGCATTTCTCAAAGTGGAGAATTAACGATACAATTTTAGAATCAATTTCGATAAATCTAATTGTAGTGACAATGAACGGCCACAGAAACCAACAGTGCATGTCCTAATTTACAGTCACGAACGTTAATTTGGGATCCACTTTAGGTCCAAAGTCAATCTAACATTCTATAGCAATAAGGTGGAGTTTCCTGTAAGTTCCAAATGACTTGGCATCTCTAATGACATAGACAGCTTCAAGCAATATTTTTTTGAAATGGGTCCCAAATTGGAGTCCTGTGGAGGGAGTGTTGGCTGGCGTGTCGATCGCTTCTGCTGAGCCGGCCGCCATCTTGGGCTTCTCTTTTGAGAAGTGAAGCGTAGCGGAGTGGAGCGCGGCGGAGTGGAGCGCGGCGGAGTGGTTGGAGCGTGAGGCGATTGACACTTTCGCCACAGTTTTCCAAATTACCGAACAATACCATTATATAAAGAATCGTTCTTTAACCGAACATTGTTAAACCAACACCGACATTGGCAAAATTGTCCGCATAATTAGACAAAGGCCATTTTATCTAAAAAAGAAGAAGGGTCCCAAATTAACGTTTGTGACTGGATAAGAGTTCTCTCAGGAGAATCAGTGAGAGCTTGCTTAAACTATGAGGGTTTTTAAAATAAAAAAAACTCTTAAAGCATCTTTTGGGCGTACCGAGCCGTGGTTGCGGACCAAACAAGGACACTTAACCAAAACTTTGAACGTTGAGTTTTGATTCAAGTCTTTTTAAATTTAACCACACTCTGATGAGCACGAGAAAAAGATAATTGTATATTTATTAAATAACTATATACAATATATTGTATATACAAAAAACAAATAATTAAAGCTAATTAAACACTAAGAAAAATAAAACTACATTTTTTTTATTTATTAAAAACTAAAAACACTGGGCAAGAGCATGTCGGACCATTGCTCAATGTAGGTAGGGTTCGCCATTCTTACAAACACAAACAACAATCTCCAAAAACACCAAATATTAGCAAATTTTCTAATTAAAGTTATCATAGTTGAATATCTGTAGGTATAAACATTTTAATCGTCTTTAACTTAAGAACCAATAAAGTCTACTTAGTCGTGATAGTTTACCTTTTAAATAATTTATATGTGCTTTCATTTAAACTTGTAGTTTTGGCTGTAGGGGGGCAGGGACACTTGACTCTAACAAAATTTAGCACTTTAAAGCTTAATATTTCACAAACGGATCCCTTAATTGAAAAACTGTTTTTACAAACCCGCAATATTTTGAAAGACCTATCCAACGACACTATGGGGTACACGAGAGAAAAAAAAAACACCCCCACTTTACGTGTAGGGGAGGTAAAATAAAAGGGTCCGACTCGCACTTGACAGTTTGTTTAATACAACTAGAAATATAATAGAAAGCACTACGTATTCTAGCGTTATAACAACATTGAAAAGAACTAAGATATTTATTTATTCATTTGTTTTTTTTGTACCGTTCATTTGTTTTTCTTTGATAGTTCCCCAGGACAGTAACCGTCACAAACTGTAATGAATCATGCAAGCGGCGTGACGGGCCTAATTGATAGTAAATGTATTATTCATAGTTGTCTGAGCCCACGTCGAACTTCGGGAAGTTTCCGCTTAAGAGCTTAACGAGCTTAGTACGGTAGTTTTCCTGTTGATGCAAGTATTTTGGAACAGGTAATTTAGAATTAAAGCTTGTATAAAATAAAACACCCTGTTGTTAAAAGGTAGTGAGAGCGAGGTCTTTATTTTGCGATGATTTCATTAGCTTACACTCTGGTCTATCTGTTTGTATGTTTATCTGATTGATTGATGGATTGTTTGTTTGATTGATTGATTGGTTGTTTGTTTGTTTATTTGATTGTTTGTTTGATTGTTTGTTTAACAATAAGATACCATCTGATATCGTCAATATGCCGTTCAATAAATTTAAGGCTCACATCAAGCGCTGCTTGATGGGTAGGGCATACTATACTGTAAATGACTTCATTGGTGACCAAGATGTATTTAAGTAGTGTCTAGACTATTATTTATTTAAGGTATTTTCTTAAGTCTAGGATATTTCTGACGTTACTATCTTGATACGTAAAATGCCTTTAAGCAAACTGTATTCAAACACGAAATTGTATGTATGTACTTTTGTACTCTATTAGTTCTTGTGTATACAAGACGCTTTTAAATGAGAGCACACTGTGATGTTTCTCGCCGGACAGCTATTTCACACAATATTACTTTTATGTTGTCCGGCAGCTTGAGCACGTCATGCTCGCTCAAAGGTCTTTGCTTACGGCGGCGTCGTTGATCGGGTCGCCACCTTCCCGAACATATGGTTGAGGGAGGTGATGGCTGAGATACGCGTCATACTCGTGAACGGGTGCTGTTTGTGGGGTCCGGTCTGTTCACGTCTGCAAGGACTTGTTCAGTTAATTATTCCAGTTATGGCTTTTGACGAAGAGACCTCGTCGTGTTTTCATTTGTGCTAGTTCTAATAATTAATATTTGTTACTTTATTACCTTGTTATGTAACTTACTTTTAAGTATTATTGTATTTTATATTGGAAAAAATGACCTGCTGGAGTTTCTTGCGGCGCTTCTTCTCCGCAATGATGGTCTTGTCCGAAGCGCTGGTAGATTCACTCTATATTACTGACGTGTAACAGAGCCCGTATGTGGCCAATTTACTGAATAAATATTTGACTTTGACTTTGTTTGTTTGATTTTTTGTTTGATTGTTTGTTTGATTGTTTGTTTGATTGTTTGTTTGATTGTTTGATTGTTTGTTTGATTGTTTAATTGTAAAGTTAGAGACATGAAACTTTAAACGTAGCTTATAACTGGACGACGACAATGCAATAATATGGTACCATAAAATAATTAATGAAACCAATTGAAAAGCATAGAGAAAGATGTTTTGAATTAAATCTGGGTAAGGTAAATAAATAAAAAAAAATTAGTACTTAACGTAATGTATATGAATGTTAAACGTTTTACTTTGGATGGGATCCAAAGTAAAAAGTCGATTTAGCCATTACGTTTATATATTTCATACATCTGTTATTAAGTGTAAATATTTAAAAAACGTGATTTCTTGCAAATAGCGAACTCCATTTATTTTATTCTTAAAGCAGGTATAAAATTTCATTTCATTACTTTAGCGTCAAATAAATCGCGAACATTTGTTCGGCGCCCGAACTCAACTCCCCGGAGTTTCTACCAATAAACTGTTAACGGTAAACAAAGTTGAATTGGTTGCTACTTGTTTTATTTTGTTTATAAATAATCACTTTTGCCCGCGACTTAGTCCGCATAAAACCTGTTAATCGTTGTTTTCTCGGGAACTTTCGAAATTTATGGGATGGGAAGTATTTTATGGCTTATTCGAGCTCAAGCTACATCCATATTAAATTATATCGAAATTTATCGGTTTTATCGTGATATCGTAACAAACAGACTTCACTATTACACTTTTATTGCTGATGACGTTGTTGCACATAAGGTGATTCTAACTAATATTTTTGTAATAATTTGTCATTTGTGACGACGCAGTTAGCCTAGTTGGTAGTGACCATGCCTACGAAGCTAGCGGTCCTGGGTTCGAATCCCGGTATGGACAAATATTTGTGTGATGAGCGCGAATATTTGTTCCTGAGTCATGGATGTTTTCTATATATTTAAGTATGTATTTCTCTATATAAGTATGTTTATCGTTGTCTAGTACCCATAGTACAAGCCTAGAGCTTAGTTTGGGACTAGGTCAATTTGTGTGAGATTGTCCCCTGATATTTATTTATTTATTTATCAACCTCTTTAGTTTTAACTGACATCGACACAGAAATGAGCAGTACAAAACTTTAATAATACAACGAACCTATGTGAATTTGAAATATCACTCAACAACAGCCAGTTCGTTGATTGAACTTAGGTATATCTTGGTTGGCATCTTCAGAGAAGAGACGTGAACATTATGGAGTTACTCCACAAACATAAATACCATAGACCTGTATCAACTACATTCTGTATAGTAGGATGACAAGCCAATTTAATAAAAGACAAGGCCAGCCTGATTGTGGAACTAAAATAAGGCTGTGTACGTGTAAACGAGTTACTAAGATGGATGGATGGACAGACAAGATTGATCGCGCCCCGCATTACTCCGATATGACAGCTAATCGCGAAGTAAAATGAATGTTTATATACAGCGGGCTTAACATGCAAGCACGAGATAAAATTTGACAGGTGCTAGCGAAATGAATACATCTATTCCATATTCTAACGTAAAACTTAACGCTTAAGGTTTGAAATAAGTGTCTCGTCCTGACTTTTATTACCTTTTATTATTAAGATTTTATCAAGACGGGACACTTTTTTTTTTTTTTAAATATCAGGGACAATCTCACACAAATTGACCTAGTCCCAAACTAAGCTCTAGGCTTGTACTATGGGTACTAGGCAAAGATATACATACTTATATAGAGAAATACATACTTAAATATATAGAAGACATCCATGACTCAGGAACAAATACTCGCGCTCATCACACAAATATTTGTCCATACTGGAATTCGAACCCGGGACCGCTAGCTTCGTAGGCAGGGTCACTACCAACTAAACTAACCGCGTCCTAACTTATTTTAAACCTTAAGCATTTGGAATATTGAATAGATGTATTCATTTCTCTAGCACCTGTCAAAATGTATCTCTTGCATGCATGCTAGGGGGCCAAGGTGGAAATAACTTACTCCACTCCACTACAATAGAGAGAACATAATAATTCATAATTCATCATTCATCCCTTCACACCTTACATCATGTCATGGTCTTACCTTTAAGAGCCGAATTTTCAATCTCCGGATCTGGTTAAATTTTACCTCTGTTCCATTTTCAAATGAAAAATAAAGAGCACGGCGTAAATCTTAATACAGTTTGGGTGGCTGAAATATTAGCGGGTGTTTAACTTATTTAAGGTTACCATTGGCTTGAACCATATTTTGCAATGTAGAGTTAGTCAAAAATCAAAAATAGGTTCAGGCACTCACCCAAATTCAACTATCTTCTTCTTCTAATAAATGATTTTTTATGACAAGTCGTTCGTGTTTTGGTTTTTAGTATTTGTTGGAACTTTAAGTTTTTAGAATCAAAATATATAAAATAAGTCATTGCAAATTAGATTCTTAAAATCTTTTATTATTTAGTATTTTTCAACATAAACTAAAAAAAATTTTACGTCAACGTATGCCGATTAGTATGTCGGCAAATGATACAGTTTCCACGTTTAATGGCAGCCACATTTTTCCATTGTCTAGCCTAACCTAACTTTAATCCTTAATTATTTCATTCCTTAGCTTCGTAGCTAGTTACCTAGGACACTCGTCAATAAAATAAATAATAAATGAGTAACTACGTCAATCCGTACACGCGATATTGATTGCGTGTACGGGCCATAACACGACAGGTTTATTATGGGTACGTCCCACTAAACGCCCGCAACGATCGTAACACCCTCTGTATCGTTCCACCTAAGGCCCGTGGTCGTCGCGAGCGATCGCGCCCACTGCGCCCACAAAATATTGGTGGGTCAGAGTGGACTCAACATGTGCGTTCCACCTATAACATTCGCCTACAACGCCCGCAGCGTTTTTACGTTAATGGAACGGCAATTTCAGCGGTCGTGGTCGATGGCGTTGCGGGCGTTTAGTGGAACGTACCCTACGTGTGCCGGTTAGTGTTGCTAGGCGCGAAAAAGTTTTACCAAAAATGTAATTTTTAATAATACACTTTGCTGCCGACTGTACTTCTAATACTGATGATAAATTCGCTATAAAATGACGAGGTAAACGAGCCCAAACTCGACGGATCTACTGTTAGCTATTGAGGAGTTCCTATGACTTATTTCCATCTCCATCACCTTAGCATCTATTTATCTATCATCTTTCCTTTTTTTCTTAACACCAACCCTAAAATTGATTCTGTTTGGTTGACCGGTAGATAATGCCTTAAGACATTAAGTCCGCTATTTGTACTTAAGTGTGCAAAATTTCAAGCCAACCCGACAATGAGTAGTAGATTAAAAGCGACTAGCAAGATTTTATTGCATTATTAGTTAGTTACAAGTGAACCTAATCATACATTTTGTTGAAAATAGTTCCGTCGATTTAGTATACGATTAGGTTATGTTATTATTTCAGCACCGATCGAAATGGGTATAATTTGTATCTTATACCGTGGAAATTCAAACGACCTAGTCCAAGACATAAGTATGTCAAATTTGGACAGAATTCTACAGTGATGACTAAATTAACTTCATATTATGACTTATTTTATTAACAATTTGGTACATCTTTTTCGTAAAGCTCTTGCAATTCACGAAGGCGAGTGGGCTTTACTTGTGGTAAACACGTATCCGTATACAGCGTCGTGTATGTACACGCACACACTGAAAAAACATGAACAAGTGACTTGAGCGACGGCGCGCTCGCTGTGGATCGCTCCAGAGCCCTTAGCCAAGATGCATTACGCTAACTAGCGTTTCTATTCGTTTCGTTTTTAAACCAATCACGTCACTGGTAGATCACGTGATACGAAGAGTCACGTGATTTACCAGTGACGCGATTGGTTTAAAAAGGAAACTAATAGAAACGCTAGTTAGCGTAAGGCAACTTGGCTAAGGGCCCAGCACGGGTAGTACAAATTTTATTTTCTCGCTTGTCGCTCAGTGTGTCTCTTTCGTTAAGGACTACGTAGAGAGGGACTACCGAGCGAAAAAACAAGTCGTGGGCAACTTGTGCTAGCCACCCAGACACTCACACTACCGCAATGTGCATGTACACGTTCAACACTAATAAATCCCACTCGCCTTCCTGAAATGCGTGAAAAATATGAGTAATTATATTACGAGTATTTACATGATTATCCTCGTTGGTAGAAGTCGGTGGTCCTCTGTTCGATAATTATGCCATGATGACGTAAATTCGTTCCTGTCTTGGATGCTTTGTATGTTTTCTCTATATAAGTATGTTTATCGTGGTCTAACCATAAGCATAGTTTAAGACTAGGTTAATTTGTAGAACATTGTTCCCTGGTATTTAAAGAAGAAAAAGAAGAAAAATATTTATTCGTGACAAATACCAGAAAAGGACAGAAAAATACACACAGAAAGAGATTTATTATTATTATTTATTTTTGGAAACAACGTACATTTTTTTTAAAGTTGCAAGTTTGGTGTCATTTTCTCTTCTACGGTCTCTGTACATATAAAAAATCCTTACAACCCCAACAAATTCTTAACAGAAACAACCTTTCATAATTAACTTAGCAAGTGCAATGCAATTCCCCTGCACCCACTTGTGCAATGCACTTGTACACTATGCGCAGTCAAAGAAAATACAGACCAGTAACTCAACTCCTTTACGAGATCGAGTTAGGTACCTACCTACGCACACACACGCAGGCCCCCTAGCAAACACGGGATAAAATTTGACAGGTGCTAGGGAAATGATTACATCTATTCCATATTCTAACGTAATAACGCTTAAGGTTTAAAATAAGTGTTCCGTCTTGATAAAATCGCTATAAAAATCTGAAAATCGCTTAGTTAATAAAAGGTAATAAAAGTCAGGACTTTACACTTTTATTTTAAACCTTAAGCGTTAAGTCTTACGTTAGAATATGGAATAGATGTATTCATTTCCCTAGCACCTGTCAAATTTCATCTCGTGATTATCAGTGTTGGCTCACGCGTGCTCACGCTCCACAGGCTTGTGGCGCGTACGTGTAAGCGCACACATACAAACTGAACGATGTATAGACATTAGCGAGAGTTCGGAATGGCGTATGTAGTGGATTATCGTTGATATAAATCTAGATAATAAACCTAATGTATTGTTCGGTCGAAAATCTTTTTGCCTAACACCCTTTTAGGCTGAAATGTCAGGATATAATAAATCATATAATTTATCGCCTTCGTGTAAGTATAAAGTTCTTAAACTAATAATTACAGTTTAACATGATTACCAAACCATTTAACATGAATTGATGACCAAACGATACATTAGTTCAAACAATGATTATGCCACCCGATATAGACCCCTAAATAAGTACTTAATAAGAATCATTTTTATTTGACTTGACTTTGATTATCGTTTGTCTTATCTTCTTTCTTTTAAAACATTACGAACGAACAAATGAACGGGGGACAGTACAAGGAAAATTAAGATTCAAATTTAGAATTCCTGTAAACTTACAATACCTCTACATAAGCAATTTCGAACTCTTACTAATATTATTATACCTTTCTAGGAAGATTTTCTACTGGTCTGTTTTTACTGTGCGGTCATATGCAGCACAGTGCTATCATAACCAGGATTATGCTGCAAGTAATTCAGATGCAACACTAATAATGTCTGCATAATTAGTGTTCCGTGTTCTACGGCGCCATTTAATTTTAATTGGAGTAATGGAACATGGACTTCGCGGTTGCCTATTTACATTTAAAAAATTGGACTATGGAAGTATTAGTATTTTTTTTTTGTTCTACATTTTAATTATGTCATATTCGCCACGGGCCACACGGAAAGAAAAGTACGTTAAATATTGTGTATAGAACATTTTGGGTTATTTAATTTTTTAATTTAAGTCATTCAAGAGGTTTTTAAAAAGGGTTTGCTTCGTCTGGGAATCGAACCAGCCAAATGACAAAAAAGAACACTGTAATTTCTTACCCATGATAGTTAAAACATACATACCTACCGTTACATAGACCTACCGTTAGTTGAAGAAAACACCCTGTTTTTTGCTCATTAGAGTGAATATTGTATAACACCGGTTAGAATCAGGCTGATCTTGAAGCCCGAGGGAAATCTAAGCGCGTGCCCCCCAACTACGAGTCACGTGTCAATGTTGTGGACTTACACTAAAGTTTTTAGCAAGAAATATCATTCTTGAACATGTTTTAGACTATATCTATTTTGGCATGACTACGTCGGAAAATATTTACTAGAGTTTAGATCCGCTTAGTTTATTTTAAAATATAAAGTGATACGCATGAGGCACACGGTTCCTTTTTTTTTAAATCACGTTATTTACCCCAATATCTGACTTTTCCTGTAGTCACTTACTTCCCAGTAACTTTGAAACAATTAAAAACGAACATAGAGCTGATTCGGATACACTTTAAGGTGCTTTACCACTAGACTTCCGCTTGACACGATTCTCTGGGACACCCTGTACCTATATTTGAAGACAAAGACTAACTGCCGCACTCAGAGACGTCAATTAAGTTTTATGTTTCATTAAAGTTGCTGCGTTTTATTCTATGGCTATAGCAAAGACAGTGACAGCAGCTACTTTAATGAAACTTAACACTTAATTGACGTCTCTGAGTGCGGCAGAAAGACATTTATTGCCAGAACAATAGGGTACATTTATTGAAGAATACAATAGGGTGTTCCTCTATGTGAAAAATATTATGTTACATAAATACGATAATTTATCGAATAAGAAATCAGAAACAATTGGTTTTATTTTATTATTTCAATTTTAAAATTGTTACTTTGTCTAAGAACGCAATGTCACAAAAGGCTCCGCCATGATTGTGACGTCACTATACAATAAACAAAGTCAGTATTATCATCAATTGAAACTAAATAATTCCTGTAGATATTTACAGACAGTTGTGGTTAGTTGCGGTTCTTTGTTTATTGAAAAATGACGTCGTGCCACAGAAGATGCCGCGTCGTGTTTTGAATGCTATTTACACTTATAAAGTTATTTTATTTAAAGGAAATAAAAATTCTGTGGGCTATACAGGGTTATTTTTTATTCAGTGCGCAACTTTTGGGGGTTAAATCGCCAAAAAAAATCAACCCTCCCCTACATTTGGCTAGTCAGTAGACGATATTTTGTATGGGAGGATCGATTTGTTTCGCGATTTCGGGGTTGCCGATTGGTCTCACAGTGAAAGTTGGTCAGACTTACTGATTTAACCCCCAAAATTTGCGCACTGAATAAACGTTTGAATAACGCGTTGAATAACGTTTTCATTCAGGAACTAAGTAAATGAAAATGTATTTAAATCAAAACGACGCGCGTCGACGAGGCGACACTAATTGGGTTCTGTTTGCTAAAGACCGTGTCCTAGGTAAACTAGGGTTGCCATGAATCAAAATGAGATGTCCATAATGTCCTGGACCTAGTGAAAAATGTCGACTGAACTCGCAAAACGTGTACAAATCATTTAAAGAGTAAATCATAATACAGAAGACATATTGAAAAGTTAAATATATTGTTCGTCGTTCGTGAAAATATTTTCCTTGAGGTTCTGGGACACATACAACTTGCTATATTTCCAATACCCAGATAAAATTATCTGACAGTTAAAGTCGTGATAGAAAAGGATGGAGCTAAAATTTATCTAACAGATAGTGTTCTCTGGAGATTGAAAATCGGTCCTTATTGAAGACTACCTTTTGCCTGCGACTTCATCCGCGTAAAAGTCTATCGCTGCTCGGGAACTGTCTCCATAACAAATTTCATTGAAATCGGTTCAGCCGTTTAGCCGTAAAAGCGTAACAAACAACTAAACTCACTTTCGCATTTATAATATTAAATAAATAAATAAATATCAGGGGACAATCTCACACAAATTGACCTAGTCCCGAACTAAGCTCTAGGCTTGTACAGTCACCACACGGGATTGTTGAGCCACCATAGAACCCTGTCATAATGACAACGTCAAGTCACTCAAAAGAAATTACGTCAAAATTTTCTGTAGACTTTCTGTGAGAGGGTTCTATAGTGGCTCAACAATCCCGTGTGGTGACTGTACTATGGGTAGGTACCTACTAGACAACGATAAACATACTTATATAGAGAAATACATACTTAAATACATAGAAAACATCCGTGACTCAGGAACAAATACTCGCGCTCATCACACAAATATTTGTCCATACAGGGATTCGAACCCGGGACCGCTAGCTTCGTAGGCAGGTTCTCATTCGTAAAGTCCTCGACTAGCGGCGAACACCGACTTGTCGGGGTAATTCTGACGTATGGCGAACCTAGCCCCGCCCGGGCGCCCGGGGGCCCGTAACATTTGTTTAAGAACAGAGTATACACACTGACGAAACAAAACAAAGCTATGTTTTGACGACGCAAATAGCCTAGTTGGTTGTGACTTGTGACCACTGCAAAGCTAGCGGTCCCGGGTTCGAATCCTGGTTATATTACAAATAACCACGTTAAGGTTTGAACGGTTAATTTTTTTTTTTAATTTATTATTTCAAAGCGTATATAACAAGTAATCATGCCAAGTTAACCCGCCAAACTGACAAGACAGTTTGTTGGCGAGATCGCGCTCACATTACATTTTCTGTTATGCATGCACCCAAATTACAAATTAACTAAGTAAGTATACATTTTAATATTAATATTTATTTAATATTTAATGTATTTTTTCATATTAATATTATTGAAAAAGAGGAAAAAAGAATACTTTTGGAAAGTTTACCTACGGCAACCTTTTCAAAAGTATTATTTTTAAGGTATTTGTTATTATATAATACACAGTAGCTCTTCGAGCTGATGCGTGTGTATCACTGAACTTGTGTTTTTGTTTTTAAAAGAGTTCACTGAGGCTGCACTAATAACAGTTTCTGGTAAAGTATTCCACAGATTCACCACGCGATTCTTTCTCTTGCGGGCTTAACATGCTTGCATAAGATAAAATTTGACAGGTATTATGAAAACGAATACATCTATAAGATATTCTAACGTAAGATTTAACGCTTAAGGTTTAAAATAAAAGCGTCTCGTTCTGACTTTTATTACCTTTTATTACTAAGCGACTAGCGATTTTCACATTTTTATAGCGAAACGGGACACTTTTATTTTAATTTAAAAATAAAAATTCTCTTGAAATAGGTGCACCATATTTGAAAGACATACCTACTCAAGTAAAGCGAATGTAAACTTTATACATCTTTACTAACAGGTACTTGATGATGACATGGAATGCTATTCTAATCATGTACAGCATTGAGTTGATCGTGTACAGCATGGAGTTGATCGTGTACAGCATAGAGTTTGTGCTAAGGGAGTAATAGGGATGAGTGGGTAAGAAAACGAAATTCTATTTCATCCGTCAGTTAGATTATTAAAAAATATTGGATAAGTATTTTTTCTTTTGTCAATAAAACAAAAAATGACAAAGGTAAAGCGCGTCAAAGTTCGGGAGTGGCGGCTCGTGACCTCCGTGTAAAATCTGTACCAAATTGTTGTACCAAGACATTTCAACTCAATATATCTCCATAATTTTTTGATTATGTAAAAAAACAAATTCCAATACTTTTTGATAATCTAGCTAGGGGCGATTCAATTCTATCATTAGAAATTTGTTTTGACAATTGTCTGTCAAATCAATCTTAACGTCTTTATTATATTCTGTTTGGACAGAAGTTGACGGAACAAACTTCAAATATGATAGACAAAGAACTATCTAAACGTTTCATTTATTAGTTTTCATAGTAAATGTTTTTGGTAAACAGTATTAAAAACGCTGAGAGTGCAAATAAATAATAATATTCTTCCCACAATTACAACTTCTAATTATATCGTATGTTTATTTATATTTAAAATATGGTTAAAAAAACCAGTAATCATCGACTTTCTGCGTACACGAAACACGTGAATAAGTCAATCACTACCTTTCGAGTGTCGGCTTTCAAAAATAATTGTTACATATTTTCGTTTTCTATCGAGCACTCGAAAGTCAAAAACCCCCCCCCCCTGATCGACAAAGAAAAAAAATTAGCCATCATCTCTATTGTGCTAAGGGAGTTAAAAGTTAGCCGGTGGAAGCACTGCGGAGCGAGCTGCGGCGGTCGCCAGCCACGAGTGTAAAATAAACGCACTGCGGAAACTGCTTTCTCGCTCCTTGCGGCGATAAAGGTTTAGGGTCCGTTCACACAGACCGGCTCGGAGAGGAGAGCAGATTTTTATCACGTTGGAAACAGAGTTTCGTTTTCATTGTAATAAAGTTTATCTTTGCATGTGCATATCTTTTGTAATTAAGAATGCTTGAACGCGCTTTGTGTGAAATAATAAGGGGAGCCGACCGGCCGCTTGACGTGCTCTTTCAATTCCGTGCGCGGCCAATTCCAAGCGTATACGAGCCAGTCTGTGTGAAAAGAAGAGCGCGGGCCGATGCTCTCCGAGCCGGTCTGTGTGAACGGACCCTTATACTTCTATCGCTTTATTGAAATAAAGCGATAGAAGGAAATAAAATACAGCTGAAATATAATAGAAGGGTAGCTGGTGTGAAATAATCCTGCTATCCTACTAATACTATAAATGCGAAAGTTTGT
The DNA here is from genome assembly GCA_963241965.1 of Tortrix viridana. Classification (NCBI taxonomy): domain Eukaryota; kingdom Metazoa; phylum Arthropoda; class Insecta; order Lepidoptera; family Tortricidae; genus Tortrix; species Tortrix viridana. The sequence continues at coordinate 12,037,285 of OY725188.1, read as the reverse complement.
GTGTGTTAGTTTGTTACTCTTTCACGCTGCAACGGCTGGACGGATTTAGATGAAATTTGGAATGGAGATAGCTTATACTCTGAAATAACATACATAATACGTTTTATCCCGGAAAATTTGGTAGTTCCCAAGGGAAAACCGATAAACGACTTCAAAAGCAAAAGCTAGTGTTTAATAGTAGCTTATTTTGAGTAAGAAAGTGGCAAGCAAGCTAACAGGGGCCCATTTAGTCTATCTTGCTTCTTACCCGAGCGAGAAGCCAAAGGAAGGGTTATGTCTTTAACAGTATGTATGTATGAGACAAAAAATCACATGTTCCACTCTAGCTCCTGAGCTATCGGACCGATTTTAATAAATGGGGTGTCATGTGATTCATCAAAAACGTGCAAATGCGTAAATTTAGGCGCCAGTTGAGTTTTAGTTTTTGAGGTTAGGTTAGGTTATTTATATATTTGACCTTACATTTGTAATGTTTTCATTTGTGCTAGTTCAAATAATTAATATTTGTTACTTTATTACCTTGTAATGTAACTTACTTTTAAGTATTATTGTATTTTATATTTGAAAAAATGACCTTCTGCTGGAGTTTCTTGCGGCGCTTCTTCTCCGCAATGATGGTCTTGTCCGAAGCGCTGGTAGATTCACTCTATATTATTGACGTGTAAAAGAGCCCGTATGTGGCCAATTTACTGAATAAATATTTGACTTTGACTTTGACTTTATAGCGAGGAGATAAACGAGCGAGCCGCCTGCGGGCCTATTATTTTCGCATTTATCGAGGCGGATCTGGATAAAGCATCCATCACTTTCACACTTACAAACTAGTCAGACAGTGACAGCTGATGTTTTATACTCATTAATCCACGCTATAAACACGAACATAATACCGCTGATTGTAATAGGATATGAGCGAAGGGCCGGGAAATTGAGAGGAAACGGCAATATGTGACGTTCTCAATATAAAGGGACCTTATGGAGGCAGGCGGTTACGCCGTTTTTGGAACTGTTACCATAGTATTCGTATAGGTGCAAGAATAAGAAGAGCGTCTGCCTTCCTCCATAAGGTCCCTTTATATTGAGAACGTCACATATAAAGGCTAAGTCAGGAGCAAACCGATCATGAATAAAAAAAAACCGGTCAAGGGTTCCGTATTTAAGTCCGTACTTCAAAAATATACCTTTTCATGTACTTTATCTGTATGCAATAAGGTCCATTTTGATTTTCCTAAATTTTAGTACAGATTTTTAAACCTTTTTGTCAATTTCTCGAAAACTATAAATTTTGAACACATTGTTTTGTTTTTTCCGTAAAATATAAGCAATTATTTATAACGTAGGAATTTGTTATACAACTATGCCTATGTTGATAATTATGTAGCTTGTGTAGTTGCTGAGAAGAACTACTGTGACATACAGACAGACACAACGAAGTCTCACCATAAGGGTTCCTTTTTACCATTTTGGTACGGAACCCTGAAAATTAAAAAAATAAGATCGCCATTGTACCTAAATGTTAATCTAAAGTTTATGTACGTACATATTTGTAAATTGTTTTGCGCAATAAAGAGTTTGTACTTTCTTCTTA